>CM023457.1:79793897-80208015 GCA_013339765.2 Haemaphysalis longicornis | reverse complement strand
AAGTAACCCTCACTAGCTTTCGCTGTCGCGTGCCAAATTTAAATTATTACTTGCACCACTCTAATCTGGCCCTGTCGCCGTTATGCCCCTTTTTTCAAAGAACCAGAAACAATCGACCATTTCTTCTTCTCCTGCCGACGGTTCTCCTCGTAAGACGAAGATACTTAGAAAGTACATGCAGCCGGCTAAACCTCCCGCTGTCTGCTACAGTTATTTTGTCATTCGGGGCGAAGGAACTGGGATTCTGCCACGGGGATCTTTGCAGTGCGTTGCACTCATTCATCCTGGAATCAGGCCGTCTGCAGTGCTAGACAGCATTTAGCTTAACTGGATTTTCTTGCCAAGAATATGCGCGCCAAGCTCACTGCTTCGTCTGTACCACTTTCTTCGTGTTTCTTACTTCCAATTCTCATTAAATGGTGTTCGTTTTTACCTTTTTTCTTTCTTTCTCTAATCTCCTTACTTTTATTTCTCCACTCATATACTGCTAATCCATCCTAATAATTAAAACTTTTTCTTTCCCTTCAAAAATTACCCAGTTTTTTTCGGTTATTTCCTGGCCAATCCCCCTGAGTGGGTACGCGCCATTACATTGGAACCACTACCACCACCACCGCCAGCACTGCGTCTGCGTCTCTTTACTCCACGGCCCTGGCCCGTCGGCCACAGGCGCCGTGCAGAATTTGTGGGCGCGGGCGGCCCGCCTCCTTACGCAACGGCCAGCCCAGCCTACAAAAGTGGTGACCCGGAGACACCGGACTCAACCCAACCATGCATTCACCGCTGGGGTATCAGCGAGGCTTCAACAGCGAGCCGCCATCTTCGCCATTCCCTCCTATGCCACCTTTCAACCCCAAGGACCCGGAGCCGTGGTTCGCGCTCATGGAGAGCCACTTTTACATCCGCGGCTTTTTTAGCCAAGCCACAAGGTACAACATCACGTGCCGGGCTCTCCCGAGCGAGGTCTTTACCCAACTCCGCGTGGAACCATCGGGACCAAATCTCTACTGCGACCTTAAAGACGCCGTGCTAGAGTGCTTCGGCATACCAGTGGTTCGTCTTCCGCCGCTCGCGACCCAACCGAGCTCACCCACTTCGAAGGCACAACCGCCAGCGCATATGCCGAAACTCGAGCCTCCTACCAATTTCCCCGAACTGAATGACAACGGCACGCCCATGGAGATGTCGACGTCGTCAACTGCGGCAATCGTACTCCCCGTCGCTGCCAATCACCGGGACTGACAAAACCCTCGAGACCACTTCTGGCCAAGCGAAAATGAAGACGTCAAATCCACCTCAAGTGACTGACACTTCAACAAGCGGCTCCTTGACACAACCCTGCATCATTGATTGCGCGCTCACCCATCTTCAGCGGCACGCTTCTGCCCCTGAAACGATAGAGCCGTTGTCCACTCCTGAGGTGAGCTCCACAGTGCCTCCTACAGTTCTCGGAATCCATGCACCACCAAACGAACCAACAAAGTTGCCTTGATTTGCTCCAGTTCCTTTGGCTGATGCACTGTCGTGTGCCTCCGTTGATCCTGACCACAATTGCTCTTCAACTGCTAGAGGCCAGCGTAGAGCGCCATTGGTTTTCGCATCAACCGCGGTCTCCAATGCCCAGCGTATCAGCCAAATGTCGCTCATACGAGGTTCACCCCAGTCTCTGAGCCCCGTGGCGCGAAGAAAGCATTCGGTTTGGCGGCGAGGCAGATGGCACAGCGTACCAAGCGCCGTGCGTGGCATCGACGCCGTGGTCGACCACCACGCCATCACTCCATCCCACATCCAGGTCTGCTTCTAAACGCATCCACGTTCGACATCGGCACCATCCCAGACCCAGGCTTCTCCTTCCACCTGCCGACTCTCGAGCGCGCACCCGCATCATCATGTTCTCTCCAACTCATCCGAGAGTCTCTGTTCACAGACTTACGCACTACGACCTCCGGAATTCGTGGAACAGCATCATCCGTCACGCGGGCAGACCTCTGCCGCACTCCCAGCCCAGACCTCTGGAATTGCCTCTGTTGCTACCGGTGCTGCAAAGACCCCGACTGGGCGTGAACATTGGAAATACCGATCTCGATTGACAAGGACATCATTTCTACATGTCTGCGCTGATAGCGATTTCTTCTGTCATCTCACTTGCACATAGTTAACGCTTTTACGTAGTTGTGTATACGGCTCATGTCCATTCTCAGTATTTTTCATCGCTCACTTCAACCTGCTCGCTAGGGGGGAGGCCATCTGTAGCAGCATCCGCAACAGCACCATTGTCATCGCTATGCGGTTGCGTGGTCTGATAAAGAAGAGAACGAAGTTGGCCCCCGAGGCTCGAACGCCAGCACTGCGTCTGCGTCTCTTTACTCCACGGCCCTGGCCCGTCGGCCACAGGCGCCGTGCAGAATTTGTGGGCGCGGGCGGCCCGCCTCCTTACGCGACGGCCCCCCAAAAAGGGCCCCCACCCTAAAAAAAGGGGACCCGGGGAACGCAATAATGCCACCGGGAAAATTTAAGTGGGGGAAAACGGGCCAGTTTTCCCCCGCGAAATTGGAAATTTTTTGTTTACTTTGGGAAAACGCACGGGAAATTTTAAAAAACCTTAATCCCGGGTCCCCTTATAAAAAGAAAGCCCTTTAAAGTGTTCTCAACCGCGGGGGGAAAAAAGATTGTGTTAAAAATTAACCTCATGCCTTTTATTTGGAAAACACGATGTGGAAGGGTGTCCTGGCTCGCAAGTGTTAAAGACGATGCTCATGCTCCATGCTCCCGATGCGAGCAGCTACTGCTAGATCTGCTCGACAACGTGTTTATATTTGTGCCTGGCCAAAGGGCAATTACGTCTATGCGGCAAATGAGCTTTCTATTCTGGTAGTGCTGCAAATAGGGGGAGGTAAGTGAACAGAACTAAACACGACTGGGTAGTAGAGGAGCAATCACATTGGTTGATATCCGGCTCGCCTCTCGCGCGCTGCTACTCAAGTATTCAAATGAAGTGAAAGGTCGAGACAGAAGTTTATTCCAGACTTTTCAATTGAGTTTACAGCCAAATCCGCAGTTGTTTTGGGCAAACATTTGTGAACGCCGATCGCTTTCTTGACGCGGTGACTTTCGATGGCGCGGTTACCAGTGATGCCAATTTAGCGGATTTTCCGCTAAATCTGGCGGATTTCATTTTATTCTGACGGGGAAAAATTAGTCTAGCGGCTAGTGGATTTTCTGACGGGCCATTTCCATACATAGCGGATATCTGAAGGATACCTCACGGAGTGCACCGATTCAAAATCACACTTTTAAAAACCATTTCTGTCTCCTCTAAAAATGCAGAAATCGGTCAACTTCAGAGGGTAGGAGGGCTCCTGGTTACTTGCTGCGCCTATCTCAGACAAGCAAATAAGGGAGGTTTCAAAGCTGCGATCGCTTTCTTAAGTAACACATAACAGACGAGCTGCGATGCGCCAATCCATGGACTCTGCGCGCCCCCTGTCACTTGCCGTGCAAACAGTGAGTCCGCTATCGTGCAGGAAGCGGGCTCGCTGTTTGCACCGCAAGCGGCAGGGAGCGCCCATAGTCCCGGCGGGAAGCGAGGCGATTGGCGAAGCAGCCACCCCATTTTTGTTTTTGCGTTCTAAGTTGCAGAGAACAAAGGAAGACGGCTGACTGATTTGATGATGATGGTTGGATGTTTATGGCGCAAGGCCAACTGGGGCAAAGAGCGCAAAAACAATAGTCATATATGAGGGCTGAAAGCTTAAACACTACGAAAAGTCAGCAAAAACAAAGGTAAAATCACAAAACGACAATGAGCATGGCTGGTGTATAGGGCCAGGGAGGTATCACGCATGGTATGAAATGAGGTCTAAAAACTTCTTCTAAATATTTAAAAACGCACGTTATAGAAAACATGGGATCGTCAGAGAGGAAAAACGCTGTGTGTAGTGGGACGTGTAGTCTGTATAGCTGTGGGAAGTGTTTGCGTCGTGTCGTGTGAAGTGCTTTGCATTGAATGAGTATGTGAACTACGGATAGGGCCTCTCCACACCTGCCACACTGGGGTCTTGAAGACCCCGTGAGGAGATACGAGTATGTGACATGTGTGTGCCCTATCCGTAGCCTAGCAAGGGCAACTTCTGTGTATCTGTTGCGTGTGTCAGTTGTGTATGGTCCCAAGCGTGGTTTTATAACGTGTAACTTGTTATCTGTTTGTTCACTCCAGTGTGTTTGCCATCTGTTGCGAAGTTGGTGTCTGATGTGTGGCTTCATGTCTGTGTATGGCACTGTTGCTATGTCCATTGTATTCAAGAGTGTAGCTGCAGTGGCCATTCGATCTGCGGTTTCGTTCCCGGCAATTCCAGAGTGCCCTGGAACCCAACAGAAAGTTATTTGAAGGTTTGATGCATATGCAGACATGATAGCCTTAAAAACATGATTGATGACAAAGTTTTTAGAATGCTTTCCTGATGCAAGTGCTTGTACAACGCTTAGAGAGTCCGTGTACACGATGGATTTTAGGATTTGATGTTGGACTATGTGATTTATTACCATTAAAATACCGTATGCTTCCGCTGTGAATATGCTGCTACAAAGGTTCATTGTTTTACTGACGTTAAAGTTTGGCCCATGCGCAGCACAAGCTACAGCAGTTGCAGTCTTGGACGCATCACTGTAAAACTCTTCACAGCGGTACTTATGCTGCACAAACAAGAAATGCTGCAGAATCGCAATCCTTGGTGACCTGTTCTTGCTAAACTGCATAAAAGACAGGTCACATGACACAGGGCGGAGATGCCATGGTGGAATTGAATCAATGATGGGCGTCTTGTGAATGCCTGAAAACGAGACTTCTAGCTCAGAGGCTTCTTCTCGCACTCTTAGAGGAAACGGCATGGAGATTGATGGACGATTTAAAAAGAGTTGCTGTGAGGATGCATCATTAATTGTCGGAGTAAAAGGATGATTAGTCATAGACATGATTTTTGAGGCATATAAAACGTCCATGTACACCCTCTGGTGATCTAGGGACCATTTATTGCATTCTACATAGAGACTTTGGACAGGGCTAGTGCGAAAAGCACCGCATGCGAGGCGTAGCCCTAAATGCAGCACCGGGTCCAGCATTTTTAGTGCCGTTTTTGTTGCGCACCCATATACAACACTGCCGTAGTCCTAGCGGGATCTCACTAGGGCGCTCCAAATCCGCAGAAGGAGTTGCCTGTCTGCACCATACAACTGGTGGGAGAGAACTTTGAGAATATTCATAGTTTTTAGGCATTTTTGCTTAAGATGTTTCAAGTGTGGAAACAAATGTTAGCTTGTTATCGAATATTATGCCTAAAAACTTGTGCTCCTTTTTAACAGGAATTGAAACGCCATTCAGAGTAATATCTGGGTCCAGATGGATCCCGCGCTTTTTAAGAACACAACACAAGAACTTTTTCCTGGATTGAGTTTAAAACCATTCGTGTCTGCCCAGCTGGCAAGTTTTTTTAACACTAAGCTGGACCTGACGTTCACAGATTGACATATTACAAGATTGAAAAGATATCTGTACGTCGTCTACATACATAGAGTAAGAAATGGTAGGTGGCAATGCTTTCCCAAGAGAGTTCATCTTAATTATAAAAAGAGTACAGCTTAGAACTCCACCTTGCGGCACGCCGTTTTCTTGCACATGAATCCTTGACAGTGCGTTACCAACTCTCACGCGAAACATTCTTTGGGGCAGATAACTAGCCAGTGTGTTGAGCATATGGCCCGAAACACCGAAAGACTTCAGGTCACTGAGGATCCCGTAGCGCCAAGCGGTGTCGTAGGCCTTCTCAAGGTCGAAAAACACAGTTACGCAAAACTGTTTATGCACGAAGGCATCCTTAATATACGATTCAAGAGCTACGAGTTGATCATTCGTGGATCGCCCTGCCCTGAAGCCTGCCTGGCAGCTCTCGAGAAGACCGTTGTACACAAGGAAGTACACGAGCCTGCGATTTATCATCTTCTCGAAGAGCTTGCACAGGCAGCTCGTCAGGGCAATAGGACGGTAACTTGAGGGGGACGACGGGTCCTTTGCCTCCTTCAGGAAAGCTACAACTATAGCCTCCTTCCAAGAGTTTGGAATGTGCCCCGAAAGCCAAATCTTGTTATATAAGTGTAAGAGTGTTAGAAGAGTGTCTGCATGCAGGTGTTGTATCATTGTGTATGTGATGTTGTCTGGGCCTGGAGCTGAGGGTTTACACGTACTCAAAGCAGCCCTCAGCTCATACAGTGAAAACTCTGAGTTATAAGAAGATGTTGACCTATTGTTATCTAGTATAGGCTTCTTTTCGGCCATTTGTTTGTGTTTCATGAAAGTGCTTGTGTAGTGTGCTGAACTAGAAACGTGTTGGAAGTGTTGTGCAAGTGTGTCCCCTGTTGTACTTACCAGGGGCAGGCTGTGTGTCTGTTGTCCTTTTAGTTTTCGTATTCGTGTCCAGACTTTCCGTGTGTCTGTGTACGAGTTTATTGATGTTATGAATGTACGCCAACTCTCTCGTTTTGCCTCACGGCGCACACGTTTTCCTAACGCCTTGGCCCGTTTGAACAAGAGGAGGTTACTCGACGTGGGGTACCGACGGAGGATACCCCACGCCTTGTTCTGGGCCTCTCGCGCCCGCCTACAGTCCTCATTCCACCACGGCCTCCGCTGGTTGTCGCGGGGCAACAGAGGCGTGGGGAATGGACTTTTCGGCGGCGTCGAGGATGTGCGCCGTGAGCAGTTGGGTAGCTTCTTCAACGTGTAGGTGTGTTATGGACGTGTAGTGTAGTTTGGATGTCTCTGTAAATGTATTCCAGTTAGCTCTTGCTTCATTAAACCTTTCATGGGAAGATGGACTGCTCGGGCCTGTACCTATATGCGTTAATGAAGTGGGGAAATGGTCACTACCATATGGGTCCGTGCCCACTCCCCACTCGACAAGAGGAAAGAGAATTGCAGAACCAATAGCCAAGTCAAGATGTGAGTATGTGTTGTGACCTGTGTTATGGTATGTAGGCTGTTTCTTGTTGAAAAGGCATGCTCCTGAAGATGTAAGGAATTTCTCTATCAGGCGACCTCGGCATCCGTGCGCAGAAGAGCCCCAAAGAGAGTTGTGAGCATTAAGGTCGCCTGTAAGGATGTATGGTTCGGGCAGCTGGTCGACCAGCGCCTCAAAGTCAGAGCTCGAAAGTGCAAAATCAGGAGGGATGTAAATGGAGCATACCGTTATCAACCTATTAAATATTATTGTGCAGATGGCTACAGCCTCAAGGATAGTGTTCAAGGTGACAGGGTGGCATGCTAAGGATTTGCGGGCGATTATGGCCACACCGCCAGAAGAGTGTGTGCAGCCAACCCTGTCCTTTCTGTATACCAGGTAACTATTCAAGAAATTTGTGTTCTTGGAATTCAGGTGTGTTCCCTGAACACACATTACACTTGGCTGATTAGCATGCAGAATCTCATACACGTCGTCAAGATTATTTAGAAGGCCTCTGCAGTTCCATTGAACGATATTTTCTCTTCCCATTATGATGTATTAGAGCTACTGGAGTGTGAATATTTATGTAGGGTCTTTAGGGGCTTGGACTCTTGGACGGGGTTTCTTTACCTCCTCTGGAGGTTTAGATGGAGGGACCCGCTCCTTCCGCTGCGAAGCAGACAGGAAGGGTCCCACATCCAAAACATCATCTGATCTGGAAGGGGTACCCGGCGTACCGGACCCCCCGGACCTGGCACCCTTTGCGGTGCCCTTCGTTTTGGCCGCGACCGCCGAGGGCGTCAGGAGCGCCCCGGGTGGCACAGGCGGTGCGGTGGAGGTGGAAACTGCTTCGGTTTCCTCCAGCTCCATCTCCTCCGGGCCCTCGCATGTGCTTCGGGCCGGTGGAGAGGAGGAAACAGAGGGTGCAGCAGCATCCCCAACGGACGTGGATGCCACCACAGCCGCTGCTGACTGAGCAGGCAGTGCGGTGGCGGGTTGGGCCGCTGGAGGCAACCCAGGGGGCGGGGGGGCGGTCGCGGGACCAATTCCGACTCGTGGTACTGGGTCCCCGCCGAAACAAGACGCCGCTCCGCCCCCCGGCGAGCTGCGTCGGCGTACCTCCCCAAGGGGAAAGAGGCGAACCACTTTGGCGCCTCGGGGAAGGAGATGTTCTCAGTTACTTTCACGTGGATGATCTTCTTTTCCTGGTGAAACTTCTCACAGCTACGGGAGTATGCCGCGTGCGGCCCCTGACAGTTTGCGCAGGTGAAGGTGGTGGAATCACACTTTTCAGTGGGGTGGTCGTGTGCGGCGCATTTTGCGCAGGTCTGTTTGCCGCGGCAAGAAGTCGTAGCGTGCCCGAACCGCTGGCACTTGTAGCAGCGGCGCGGGTTAAGTATGTACGGACGTACACCACACCTAATGAAACCAGCATTGATGTGCTCAGGAAGTTTTGAACTGCTGAATGTTAAGATTATGTGCTTTGTGGGTATTTCTACATTGTCGCGACGGATGGTGATTCTCCTGACAGCTGTTACGCCCTGATCCTTCAGGCCTTCTAGAAGGTCGGCCTCTGTTTCACTTAGATGATCTGGATGAGATATCACCCCCTGCGAGCTGTTGAGGCTGCGGTGGGGTGTGACAGTGATGTCCAGATCTGCCATGCGGGTTTGGGTCAGGAGATTTGTGGCTTGCTGCTGCGTCTTGACTTCAACCAACACTTCCTCTGTTCGTAGTTTTTTTGCCTCGAAAGATTTGCCAATGATCCCTTCAAGGAACTTGGAGACGAGGAATACAGACTGGGAGGAGACGGGTTTGGATTTGTCTATTGATTCAAGGACCAAAAAACGGGGATAGTTGTCATGTTTCGGAACGTTGATAGTTGGTAGGGGTGGAAAGGAAACTTCGGTGCGGCCCCTTTTCGGGGGCCGATCACGTCTGGGAGGGGGGGGGGTTTCGAAAATGACATATGATACATTGGAAAGCAGGGAGACGGGGGTACTTTCTTCTTTGACCTTACCCTGGTAGTCAAAGAGGTCCCGGAGCTCACTGCCTGGTAGACAGGCAAGGAGCCCATCGGCCGGAGCTTGACCAAGGCTCCGACGGCCACCGTTCACGGCTTCTAACACTTCACCTTTCAACTTCTAGCCACGGTAGGTGACAGCTTAAGTATGGGGGGCTCGGGGTACGCGGTGTCGCCACTCACCGTCACCAAGATTACTCAAGGTGCCGCGTGCGGGGCGGCCGACTGATTTGTGTCGAAAAACGGTTCTGTTCATTCTCCGTGTAACCTGACCCCCCTTCCTCTTGAGTTATGCCGAAAGTGGTATATTTGCAGAAGTTCAGGACGGAGTGGTTGAAGGATCCCTTGCTCAGCAAATGGCTGCAATGCACAGCGTCTGCTGACGGAAAACAAGTTGTGGCGTGCAGCACTGCGGCTGTCAACCTAGGCAGCAGATAATTCAGACCTGAAAGCTCATGCGAACAGCAAGAAGCATAGGGAACTGGCTGGCAGTTCTTCAATCAAGCAGCAACTGGGCTTCACTACAAAAAGGCAAGGGCAACCAGGGAATGCCGCTGAGGGCAGAGCTCTCCATTTATCGCCAAACATTCTTCAATTATGACTGCCGGTCACTTGTGCCAACTCTATAAGAGGTCGTTTCCTGACAGCGAAGCTGCAAGAGCGTATCCAATGCGCACTCCATGTGCGCTTCCGTGATTAAGAACGTTCTTGGCCCACACTTCAAGGCGATCTGGCACAGGACATTGGGGACAGCTATTACAGCTTGATCATTACAGCAGCAGCCTAATCTGGAAGTTCTTTTTGATGCCAGTGCTAGCTGCTCGGCCACCTTTGCCACTACCGAAGCACCACATCATTTTTTGGATGCTGGTGGGATGGGGGGTATGATTTATAGCATGCAATAAATCTTAAATTTGGTGCTAATGATAGGCCGATGAGTACTCAGGTGTGTACTTATGAATAGGAGATTCACATCAGGTGCATGTAATGAGGAGAAAGTTGGAAAACATTATTTATTTACACAAAATACACTGAGAACAAACACTTTGAGAAGAAAAGCACTAGAAACTATTACTGCTGTTTTCAGTAATGTTACACATCTGTTACTCTACTGTACAATGTGTATTTCATTTCAGTAACACCTGCACTCTGGCCAAGCTCACTGCCTTGTAAGGAGGGATGGGCCCAGTAAAGCCGATATAGCTTCAGGTTTCTGTCGCCTCTCCTGTACTTTTTGCAATGTACGAAATGCAAAATAAACTGAATTTGAATATACCCTATTGACACTAGTACCATAAATATGAATAGTACAAAAATATTACAGTCGTAATGTATACAAGATATAGAACACTATATACAAATGGGCAGGCGTGCTCAACACATACACAGCCATTATGCTTAACCCTGTAGCTTCCGCCCACCACTTGCAGAAGTGGTTTGCCATCGGTGGTGCATGCCTATGCCAGGAGGCATGCTAAGGCTACGAGCTCCCTCCCCTTGACTGAACGCATCGTATACACGGACGCTGCACTTCCGGTAGATGGTGCCAGCAACACTTGCTATGCCACTGCCTGGTACGACCAGACAAATGGTGCCAGAACCGACGCCATCATGTATCACAGAGGCGATGTACAGCACCCGCGCAGAGTTAATGGCCATTCTAGATTATTTGGAGTGGGCCCTCGAAACTTCACCGGAAACTGACCCCGTTCACCATCGTGTGTACACTGATTCTCAGGCTGCCCATCGAGCATGCGCTAATGTTCTTTACACAGATCATGTGCTGCAGAAGATCCGACACCAGGCGTGCCTACTCCGTGAACGCGGTCACGATGTTACCATCCTCTGGGTCCCCGCGCAACGTGGTGTCCCCGGAAACGAGAAGGCTCATAGATTACCGCGCGCTCACCTTTACACCGCGCTAGCCAGAGCCTCCGATCTCCTTTTCCTCTCCTAGCTACCCACCGAGCTAGCAGATCCGATGGCAGACAAGTATTTGACCAAAGCAACAACGTGCGGCCTACCTCACAGCAGTTGGCAATCCACTCTTGATACCACCGCTCCCCTCGAAGATATTCACACGGCGAGTGTCTGTCCTGCTTCGAAGAATTCAGACAGGCACACTCCTTACTCCTTTTTTGCTGAACCGTTTCCACAGAGGTGACACACCACCGCCTGTAACTGGCACCTGCTCCACGTGCAACTGCCGCGCTGATCTCGACCACCTGTGTTGGGAGTGCCCCCTCTACATTCCAGCTAGGCTTCGTGCCCTGGCCACTATAAAACGGGGACTCTGGCCTTCTTCTCTTCGGACATGGGCCTGTCCGGATCCCAAGCCTCCGGATCGAGCCACCGAGCTCTGGCGAGCACTCCTCCTGTTTCTTCAAGACCCGGCGGCGCCACCGGTTGGTGATCGGCTCCTCGACAGCCACAAGATTCAAGCGGCCCCCACTTAGCTGCCTCCAATGCGTCCGTTAAAAAACGGAGGCAGCCCAACCCTTTCCCTCTTCTATAACACCGTAGTCCTTTCCACCGCAGTGCCTTCGGCACATTATAATGTGGAATAAACGTGGTTTCATTCATTCATTCACCACTTGCAGGGCATGAACCGCGCCCGTGAGGCTTTGTTTTTTCTCGCGTGAAGATATGTAATCTACATCTAAAAAAAGTGTACAAGCTCAGCTGTTGTCCCTAAAAAGTGCAACACACCCTACACTTGCTGACGCTGTGCGGCTGTCGAGCAAAATTCCCTCAACAATCCTCTTGTACACGTCGCCGCATGCAATTTTTTGCACCTTGTACGTCTCTACATGTTCTTAAACAATTTTCAGGAGAGCAAGAAGACGGCTGCTGGGTACTTTCAAATAGCTCCTCGATTTTGTTTAGATCAAGGCAGATGGCTGACGTGTTGCGCTCAACATCGTTGCAACGCAGCCTAAGCAATCCAAAGTAGAAAACTTCTTGGCCACATATCCGCCGAGGCAATCCAGAATGGAGTCTTTGGTCGACAGGGGGCCAATGTTCTCCACGCAGTCTGATTTTTGCTCCAGCAGGACATCGTCCAGCAAAAGATGTGTGTCCACCTGAACTTTCGAAAGTTATAGAAAGGAAACTTTCAAAATACCGAGTCGTAGAGGGCTTTTTCCTTGTCAAAAAGACCTTGCAAAGTGAGAAGCCGTTGTGGCCCGCTTCCGTCAACTGAAGCTCGCTTAGGTGGCCGCACGAGGTTGTTCACCGACAGCATCCGGTATATAAACGAAACTGCTGAAACTTTGGTTGGCCCCCGTCTCCTGCAACATCCTGGCTATCCCAAAGAAGCGCTGGACAGGGAAAAAGAACGATATCTGTACCAACAGACAGTGCCAAAAAGTACCTTATACCTTCTAAAGGTATTGGCCGAGGTTTCAAACTAGGACTAACGGCAGCCAGACTTCAAGAGCGATCAATCAGGGCCACCGTCTGTGCGCTGTTATCCTCAGTGCACAAGTTGGTTTTGCCAAGGAAGCACACTTGCCTGTGCTTTGGCAGGGTCTCTATGCATGTGCCGCGATCCTCCAGCCACTTTATGTTCATCTTCAATGTCTGCAATGCAAAAAAAAAAAACATCTCTTTAGACAGCAGCACATATATGAGATATGAAGTAGTAGAATGCATTATGTAAGTTTGTGTTTTTCCAAACCTCGACGCTCTCTCTCAGGAAGTACTTGTACTTGCAGCTTGTCTTTGAGAACGGTAATAGACTGCTGTCTAAACCAATCAGCCTTGAGGCTCCTCAGGCACGTGTAGATGGTGCGGGGGTTGGGCAAGAGAAGGTATTCATTCTCGTGAAGGAATGTATAGACCGCTGTCGACTTAATCTTCAGCAGTAGGCAGTCATAGATCCATGCTTTTTTGTATCTAAAGAGAATGCAGCTCTTGTGTACATACAGGTAAACCGAGGCTGGTGAGTGAAAGTGCAAGTACATAACCAATCAAGCAGAAAAAAGAAGATGCACGACATGCCTCACACCATCTTTCCTCATACCGCAATACACAACCAACGCGTTTGAAATGCCTTGCATTTTCAATATTAACATTCCCCCTACTCAGTACAAGAGCATCAGACAGCTTGCATTGTGCGTCATGCAAAGCGGGCATTTAGGATTACTCTGGCATGCAAGAATAGCGTGCACTGCTCTTAAAAATATTCAAAGACATGGAACGAAAAAATATTGCCGTTATATATCATAGCTTCTTGGGAGTTATGTGTGGATGAAGTTACCTGGCAGCTTTCGCAGATTTCGCGTTTGCCTTCATGAATGCACTGATCGAAAATAAGCTTCTCGCGGGTGGATAGCTTGTCCAGGTTTTGCACAGTCTTGCATTTTTGTTGGCGAGGACTCTCATCTTCGCAAGCTGCTTCTGGACCCGTTCGAGTTGGGCCTCGTACTAGAAAGCTGCGTCTCAGCGCCTGCACCTCAAGAATGAACACACTGCCTGTTTCTTTTGGCAGGCCTGATATGCGTGTCGCTATCGCTGGCTTCTGCATCTGTAACAATTCAACAACACACGTTCAGAAGTACACAATTGCCCTTTGCCACCATCCGCTATAACAGTGGGCCATGCGACTGAAGGAATAAAGGAATGCCGCGACCAAACCGGCACAATAGCTTACCGTCACTAGCTTCTCCTTGCCGAGTCGGTTTTCGCATTTTGGCATTCCGCTGCTGCGCATTCAGTTGGCAATTCGCGCCGCCTCTTCGATAGTTGCCTCTGAATCGCTGGCCAGGAACGCGGTTTCGGCTTCGTCAGGTAGGCCGGGAGCCCGTCAAAAATCCTTGGAACGGCATCCGTCCGAAGCCTCGGTCTCTCTCGCTGAAGCGACACGACCACCCTGTTCACGCTGTGCTCGTCCGTTCTTACAAGTCGCTAGCATCAAAATGCTTTTCGCAATACCCGAGTGTTCTTGCTTTCGAAGTTTAAACCACCAGCTTCCAACTGCGGTATAGCTCATTTCCATTTCTCTCGAAGCTCGGCGCAACTTGGGAAACAGAGGAGCGCCGCCTTTTTTTGTTGCTTCGGTATCCGGAGCTGCAGCCCGTCACACAGCACGTCTTAGCATTGTTCATTCAAATTTTCATGCCGTTCACCTTGAACGCGGTGCACTGGCACATGAAGTTCGCATGACGCTGATGCAGAAACTTTGGTGGAAAAAATACCGCGAGCTGCCTCAACAGAACGCCTTCGATCTGCCGCCGCTGCCGGTGCGTTCCCCATGTGCAGCGGGCGATGGCCCCCCCTAAGACCGCTTGCGCCGCGTTGCGGCCGTTCTTGGCACCATATCAAGCTCTCCCATAGAGTGACGGAGAAGTTTCGTGACCAGAACGGTATTAAGGGACTCTGCTGTGATGAAGGCAAGTCCTGTTCCGATACATATGTAAACGTACTTGTTATGTTTTTCTCGCGTGTCCATGTTCATCGTCCCTTATTTTTTATGCGCTCGTTTATCCCCCCAATATTCATACATACATATATGTGCGTGTGTGCCCAGAAGTGCGCATGCATAGTGTATACAAATGCGTTCTACTTTTGGCAAATGCAGTCAAGGCAGTGCACTGTGCTAAAATGGGCTGCTGATTGGTGGGGGGACGACAGGGCTACGCTCAACTGCCTTCATCGTCTTCTTCTGATAATATAGATTTCCTACTACATCCAATTGCACAATTCGACAAGCGAAACTAGTATAGGTTAGTATAGGCAGAGTCCTTCAATGCTTTACTGGTCACGGAAACTTCGGCGCTCGTTTCATATAGGGACCGCGGGCGCCACTACAGGCGCCACCGCCGCACGAAGGCATCCAGCCGCCGCGCGTGCGGCATATTGGCCACCTTTAGGTGTGCAAAAGCTCGCTGCTTTTGGTGTCTGCGCGTTGATTGAGTGTGTTTTTATGCAGAAAGCATTATAGTCGGGGTTGTCGTGCGTCTTGGCCGCGTGCGCAGCGGTCTGATTATGGATTGTGCATGATGCCCCTGGGATTGGCCAACCAACAATCCATCCCAGATAGCTTCGCGTTCAAACCACCATCGTCATCTTCCCGTAGGGGAACCGCTGAAGAAGAAGAAGGAGAAGAAGCAAAGCTGCGAAGAGGAGGCTGCGTGAGTTTTTGGCTACCGTTATCCTCCTCGGCTGCGCATCTTCCCGATCTGAAGTTCTGCCGGTCGAAGAGCGGCTCATCGCGCCTCGACTCCCTTCATGAGGCATCAGGCGGCTACCTCGAGGCAACGGGCAGTTTGGAATCAAAGGGACAGCGGTGAGCGTGCCCATCGACGTATCGATCGAAGGTTGTGCGGTGCCCTCCTCGCATGGTACGAGGACTTCGCGTTTCGACGTTCGCATTTCTGCATCCTTACAATCCCCCTCGGGAGGTGCGGGGGATAGCTGCGGGCTTATCGATAATACAATAAAAAAACTGAAAGAAACCAAGTACGCGCCGTTCAGACTACGCTATCAATGAACCCGTTGGTTTCTCTGGAATGCATAGAACGCTAAAAGAGATAGTCGTTTCGACGAGTTGGTACATAATTGAGAACATCTAAAAACGCTGCAGAAACGCGAAGGATCAAAACACTAAGGGATGTTGCACCGTGTGTCTTTCCGCTTCAATGCTTTGCAATCCTTGCAAAAAAAGGAAGCGAAACAATAAAAATAAATCTGATTTTATCACACGCAACAAAAAAATTTTCAGTATTACGACGGGAGACAAAGAGCGTGGTCCAGAGTACAAACATTTATTTTTTTGCTCTGCTATTTGCAGGACACGGAGGAAAAAGAATATTGCCACGTAGCCAAGAACGACTACAAAGCTTTTCTGAGCGAAGTTTATTAAAGCGACCTCCTGCTCCCACAAAGACTAGAATGAAACACAAACGTCGAAGAAGCAGTCCGCAGTGTGACGTGCACAGATGAACGTCGATAAAGTGAGTTGCGCGGCGTTTGCTATGCAAGCATTACTGTCGTAACGAAAATTTAAGATCCATGGAAATAGGATCGAGAACATTGTCGAAGAAACAAATAATCAAGTTAGCGACAAGGAGACACCCTTTACATATCAAACAATATTGCCCGACGGGACGTACGACAACAAGAGCAAACGGGTGCTCCGGTAGAAAAGCCAGATAAGAAAACCGGAAGCGGCCACACGCGGTTACAAAACAAACAAAACGAACCCTAAGGAATAATTCGCGGAAATTTGAAACGTGAAAGCACAGAGACGTCCCAAAGTTTTTTTTACATGCGAGCCTCAGCGCAAGGTAATACAAGTTTGCAAACAGGTAATGAAGCACCGCTACTACCTGACTGATCTGACAAAAACCCGGCTTTAAGTTAGCCTTGCACAATTCTAGTTCCAGGGTGCTCTCAAAAGGGTACATTGCTTTTTTTCATTCCCACACAGTCACAGACTTATAATCGAAACTGAAATCTCCCGTTTCTTGCCTTGGAATTGCGCGCCTCCATTTCTCACGTAGCTCCCCGTCGCTCGGTAAACAGAACAAGGAAACATTTTCTGTTGTATCGTTGTACAAGGAACGACATCCCGGGACGCAACACGTATTCGGCATCGTCGTTGCACTTCTTAAGTCGCATCACAACAGCGCAAGATGAACGTTACATCTTTTTCCCGCACAAAACAAACACACCTCGCCGCGTCGATCGCCGCCAGGGGGCCAACACGGTCAAACGTGGCTCGTATCGGCTCCCGCTTTTTGTCCTTCCAAATGCGATCTTTCCGCCTCTATCAAGCTGTGAACTGTACCATCGATTTCCTTACAATGTGAGGAACCCGTGGACACCAAATTGTGCCTTCCCAGATACCGGAAAGTAGAATTATTCGTTCGTCAACTCCGACCACGCCGGAACCGCAGCGAGGCCTCGCCGTCAGGCCCAGCGGGGAGGCCGCTTCTTCACCGTGCCGGCGAAGCCCGGCCACCAGTGTTCTACTCCCACCACGTCGCTCGCGCCGCGGAAGCCTCTCTGGAACCCAACCATGCCAAATGACGGCACCGCCACCTCCCAAGACGCTGCTCATCAACCTCCAATGGATACTACCAGCGCTGCTGACAACGACAGTGACACCCCGACACGGCATTGTTCAACCATGGGCTACGACCCCCTTAGTGGCCGCACCATCCACGCGCCCAATCCTTGGCTACAAGTCGTAGCCGACCGCAAGACCGGCAAAACGCAACGACAAACAGGCAAGCTCTCCTGCTCTCTTAAAGCCTGAATCGCCGGCGCGCTCGATACCACCGCCTCGGCTTCCGTCCAACCACTACGTAACTGTGTTTCGACCTCACAACGGATTCCGGGTTCAAGATCTGTCCAACCAAGAAATCTCCTATGGACTCATGCAAGCCAGTGGCATCTCCGACAAACAATTTCGTGCTCTCGTTACCGTCCAACTTCAACCACAGCAAAATTTGTTCGTGATCGGCACACCCGACCCATATGTAGCCGACAAACTCTCGCATCTTACCAGCATTCCGATACGCAAGACACAATTTCAAATGACCGCATATATGAAACCTCCCCCAGGCACCTCGCGCGGAGTCATACACGGACTTCCGACGATATCACCCAGGAGAAACTCCTCGAATACACGGAACCCAACCGGCCATACCTCATCCACGCTCGACTAATGGGCCGCACCAAATCGGCGCTGTTAACTTTCAACGGCACTCGAGTTCCCTACTACGTGAAAGTGAACTGTGAACTGATACGCTGCCGACCCTACCGCTGCACCATCCAAGTCTGCAAACAGTGTGGTAATGTAGGGCACCGGCCCGATGTGTGTCCCCATCCCGACCGTGCTCACTGTCCGACCTGCGGACAGGTCGATCCACCACAGGACCACTCGTGCAGCCCTCAGTGCAAACACTGTAACGAGCCTCATATCACGACCGGGAAGGAGTGCCCGAGACGCCACCTCCCTGACGCACCCTAAGCAGCGAC
The DNA here is from genome assembly GCA_013339765.2 of Haemaphysalis longicornis. Classification (NCBI taxonomy): domain Eukaryota; kingdom Metazoa; phylum Arthropoda; class Arachnida; order Ixodida; family Ixodidae; genus Haemaphysalis; species Haemaphysalis longicornis. The sequence continues at coordinate 80,190,012 of CM023457.1, read as the reverse complement.
AGCCACCGGCCCACCATCAACAGAAACGATGCCCTCATCCAACATCTGAGGACTTCCCGGCCCTGCCGCAGACTACAGGGCCTCGCCCCCCGCGGGACCCCAAGACATTCAACCGTCCGGTAAGCTGGTCAGCAAATGCTTCTCGCTCTTCCGCTGCTCTATCCCTTTCCCCTCCCCGACCAACGATCACTCAATCTCCTCCCCATCCACCTCAAACAAACACCCCCACCCCCTTACATACAAGCCATAGCTCAGCTTCAACAACAACAAATCGAGTTCCAACGCCAACTCGCTGAGATAACTGAGAAAATCAATGCTATTGTCTCGTCTTCTCTCCCCCTCAGCCCACCGGCACCTCTCGATCTCGACAGCATACACGCCATCCTAGAAGACAAGCTCTCACAAACTGTGAAGCTTATCACTGAATCCCAGGCAGCAACCATAGCTCCCTTATGTAAAGAACTTCAAGGCCTGACAGACAGACAGAACAAACTCGAGAAATCTATACAGAACATCCACGAAACCATGCACTCTACCCACCTCACCAAGAAACCCAAACATCATCCGTACCATGACTAAACGCACCAACGATTGGTTTACTGTGTTGCAATGGAACTGCCGCTCCTTCAATAGCAAACGCAGCCAGCTGGCTCTCTATCTCACTGCAACTACTCCGGAAGTTATAGCGCTGCAGGAAACGGATAACCTAACCCAACCCTCCCGGTTTACGCGCCATATATGCACGACCCACTTCACCGGACGGCTATCCTGATACATAATTACCTGCCGGCGCAGCCCCATCCTCTGAGCCAATATATACCGAACACATTCGTGGAGCTCCTACCCCAGTAACCTTGTAATCCCAGCACCTACATCCTCAATATCTACAGCCCACCCAGCAACAGCCTCCAGGCAATTGACGCATTGCTACATGCGGCCAGCTAGGATTTCAAACAGGACCCTCTCATTGTACTGGGAGACTTTAACGCTCCGCATCAAGCATGGGGGTACGCAAAGGACACCAAAAAAGGCACTGCCCTCCTAACAGCAACTCACAACCACAACCTAGTACTTCACAATGATCTCTCGTTCCCCACCCGCACTGGTAACAACATGACAAAAGACACAATACCCGACCTCACCTGGACTCGGCACTGTCCAAATGCGACGTGGACCTGCCACTCAGAAAATCTCGGCAGTGACCACTACTTCATCACGCTGCAACTTCCCATGCGCAAGAGACCTGCACGCCGAGGAACGGCCAAACTGACCGACTGGCCATCCTTCCGGAAAGATAAAGCTGCACTGCCACCAATTCTTGAAAATCTCGCCGCTTGGACAGTGGCCCTAGAACAAAAAGCACAACAACACACTAAAGACATAACGTTAACCGATGACCATCCTGCAGCCGACACACACCTACTTCACATCTGGGAAGCCCAAAGAAGCCGTACCAAACGGTGTAAGCACCAAAGGCACAACAGAAACTCCGAAACGTATTGCCCTCCTCTCCCGCCAAGCACAAGAGTACGCAACCACGCTGTACAAGCAAAACTGGCACTCATTCTGCGACCAACTTAAAAGCACTCTAAGCACCAAGAAGACTTGGCACCTACTCCGGCACCTGCTAGACGGTGCCAATTCGCGTACTCAAAGCAATCACCAAATACAGCGACTCATACGCAACAGCTCCCTCCATCCCCGCGAGCTCCTCCACACCATCCAAACCAACCTTTTTGGCTCACCCACAACCCATCCTCCCGCCCCCACCCAGGTATATACTGCTTGTCCCAACTCTATTCTTGATGCCCCGTTTAGCATGGATGAGCTGCAGTCCATCCTCGCCAACCTCAAACGCAATACTGCACCAGGCAAGGATCGCATCACAAACCGCATCCTCCGCAACCTGGATACTGCAAACTTAGAATCGCTGCTACAACTCTTTAACCATCACTGGGAAACAGGAACTCTACCAGAGCAGTGGCGACATTCGGAGATAACACTTATTCCCAAACCGCACAAACCCGTTTCGACTACATCACTCCGTCCTATCGCGTTGACCTCATGCATCGGAAAGTTGCTTGAACACCTGGTTCACCAACGACTTACTAACCATTCGAAGAACACGACCTCTATCCCCTTACCATGTTTGGATTTCGACAACAGCTGTCCACGCAAGATGTCCTTCTACAACTCAAGGAACAGGTGCTTCACCAGCTGAGCCGTACAACATCGCGGGCCATCTTAGCCCTTGATGTAAAAGGAGCTTTTGACAATGTTACACACCAAGCAATTTTGGATAACCTCAACAGCACCAACTGTGGCCCCCGAACCTATAACTATGTCAAGGCATTTCTCAGCGAACGCACGGCATCCATCAAGCTCGGTCACTCACCTCACCAACTCTCAACACGCCCCCCAAGGGGACGCCTCAGGGGTCGGTAATCTCCCCCTTGCTCTTTAATATCGCTCTAATACAACTACCGGACAAACTAGCGAAGATACCCAACCTCCGACACGCATTATATGCGGATGATCTAACCCTCTGGACCACCTCTGGCTCCAGCGGCGAAGAACAGGACGCTCTCCAACAAGCCGTGGACGAAACCATCTCCTACCTTCGTCCGAGAGGTCTCACTTGTGAACCAGCCGAATCCGCCCTCTGACTCGCGCCCCCACCCACCCCCGACCATCCAGTAACTATATTAGGCCAACCAATACCCACAGTGCCTACTCTCCGGATCCTTGGAGTCCCCTTTCATCATGATGGCACCGGAGCAGCACTCCTCCCGCAACTGCAGGCATCCATCACACAGCTGACCCACCTTATACGCAGGATACGCAGTAAAAATCACGGCCTCACGGAACCGGACACTTGCCTATTAGTGCAAGCTCTCCTACTGAGCAGAATGACATACGCCACGCCGTACCTTAACATTCAGCATCACGAAACCACCAATCTTGATGCCTTAATTCGCAAGGCCTACAAGGCGGCATTCAGCCTGCCCACCTATACATCAAATGATAAATTGCTAAAGCTGGGACTAACACCCTTGCTGAGCATATTGAGGCACAACGCGCCTCTCAACTGCGGAGGCTAGCGCTCACCCCAGCAGGCCGGGCAGTGCTCCAAGCGCTGGGTTGGCCATCACCGAATCATGCGGAGCAGCCCAAACGCCTCCCGCCCACCATCAGGACAAGACTGCGCGTGACTCCCATACCACAGCATATGCACCCCACCTACAACCGAGGCCGGCGGGAGGCACGAGTCCGTTACATCAATTAGAAATATGAAGCCGACCCTCAGGTTCGAGAGAGAGAGAGAAAAAGTAAAGGAAAGGCAGGAATGTTAACCAGGCTGCGGCCTAGTATGCTATCCTGCACGGGGGAAAGGGGAACAATGAGGAAAAAGAGGAAAATAGAAAAAGAAGGGGAAAGGTACGGACAGAGCGTGGAGTGGTGTGCCCAGCGTTAGGACACTATAGACATTGTCTAAAGTTCAGACAGTTCGTACTGAGTAGTCTTGCGCTGCAGTGTTTTGTGCAATTCCGTCGTTTTGAGGAAACACAGGAGCGCTTTTGTCGCCTTGTCCGCAGACGACGGAGAAGGCCAGTGGCCCAGGATTGTCTCCTCAGAGAACGGGCGCCGAGAGTGTAACTTTCGTAGAGTCGCAGAGAGCTGGCTGCGTTCGGTTGAAAACCGTGGACAATCGCAGAGGACATGTCGTATGGTCTCTGGTGTTTCACAGACTTCGCACGCCTCACTGGCTGCCATTCCAATCAAATAGGAGTAAGCATTTGTGAATGCGACTCCAAGCCAGAGGCGACAAAGAATGGTTGCATCAGATCGTGGGAGGCCTAATGGGAGGGGGCGCTGAAGATGGGGGTCCAGGGCATGGATATGAGCGCTCGTGAACTCTTGGGTGCTCCATTTCGATAGCGTGGTCTCCCGAGCAAGTTTTCGGAGAGTCCTAGCGGCGTCCGTCCTGGATAACGGAATAGATATGGTTTCCGTTTTTTGGTGTGCCAAGCGTGCGGCAGCGTCCGCACTTTCGTTTCCGACAATGCCGCAATGACTGGGAAGCCACTGAAAGGGCAATGTCATGACCCGCTTGGGTGGCACGGTCGTACAGTAGTCTTATCTCGGCCAGCAGCTGTTCATGAGGTCCACGGCACAGGGCTGACTGGAGCGATTGAAGCGCAGGTTTTGAGTCGCAGAAGATCGCCCATCTTCGGCATGAAGTTTGTTCAACGGTATGAAGGGCACAACGGATGGCGGTAAGTTCTGCAGCCGTGGAAGTGGTGAGATGGGCTATTTTAAATTCTGTGGACATGGACATTCGTGGTATAACAACGGCGCCGGCAGAACTAGATGTTTTTACGGAGCCATCGGTGTAAATATGGGTGCAGTCACTGTATCTCTCGTGTAAATAAATGAGACTTAGCTGTTGTACTGCCAGCGTTGGAAAATCTTGCTTCTTTGTTAAGCCTGGGATAGTGAGGCATGCTCGAGGCTGCGTCGTACACCAAAGTGGGAGTGGCGGCCTCATCGCAGGCGTGTAGTTGGATGGCATGCTGGTGATGTTGGAAGCTACAACCTTTGCGAAAGACGCATGGGGGCGTTTAGATGGTAGACTAGCAAGGTGATGATGCGGCAGCCTGGTTAGGTGCTTAATATGCGCCCTGAGTGTTTCAATTGTCACGTAAGTGGGTAAGGGGTGATCACGAGCCACAGCAATGGTTGCAGCTGTTGAGGTGCACCGTGGTAGGCCAAGGCAAGTTCTCGACGGCACGTGCGCGCGCGCCTGCAAAAGGCTGCAGATTTGACAAACACCTATCTGCACAAGCACGGGTTGGAAGTGTCTTCCAGCAAATGCGCAGTGCTTGCGTTCTCACGGAAGCCTATGTACGCATACCCTTTGACAGTTAATGGCGAAAGGGTATCTAATGTGAAGCATCACAAGTTTCTCGGCGTGGTCGTCGACGGAGACCTTTCTTGGAGCCCCCATGTTCGTTTTTTGAAGAAGAGGCTGTCTGCAGTGGCCCACATTCTCCAGTTCATCGGCGGCAAGACGTGGGGAGCATCTATGAAGTCAATGTTTCAGCTGTACGACGCACTATTCTTGGGCTCCTTCGGTACAGCCTGCCTGTACTTTCGGGTACGTGCCTTACCAATATTCAGCAACTGAAAGGCATACAAGCGCAGGCCCTCCTCAGGTTCGCTACACAGGCGGTCGCCTATGACCTCACATCAACCCGCACCACCCTTGTCGCTCTCAACTCCACAGGGCAGATTGCAACTGCGGCTACATACTGCTCATGCAAGGTCGACACTGCCGAAGCCCTAGCAATCGCCCACGCCGCAACAACCCACTCAGGCCTTCACTCCCTAACAATCATCTCCGACTCCCAGCAGGCGTGCCGCCTCTACCAAGCAGGCCTTGCCCCACCCCAGGCCATCCCTCTCCTACAACGGCTGCCCGAAGATCTTGCCAGCACACTCATTTGGGCACCTGGTCACGCTGGACTCCCAGGGAACGAAGCAGCGCATGCTGCCGCCCGAGCGCTTCACTCCCGGGCATTCCCATCCAAGGAACCGGCGAGCCGGACACCTTAGTTATCCCCACGTGACTTACTCACACCCCTCTTCACCACTTTCAATGCCCTTCTATCTCACTATACCCACACACGAAGAACATACCCTCCTCCTCATCACACGCTCACCAACTACGAATGTTACACATACCGCCGACTAAAAACTGGCACATTCTTCAATCACGCCATCCTACACCATATCGCCCCCACTATCTACCCTTCCCACTGCCAGCACTGCAATACCCCTCTCACCACTTACCATCTAGTATTCTCCTGCCCATACTCACCTAACCCCCTCCCCTCACCCTCCCTGGAGCAGTGGGACACTGAGCTGACCAGCCCGGACCCAGCCCGCCAGCAGGCCCTGGTCTCCGGGCTATCCAGTCAGCGCGGTCACGATGCCTTCTGGACTAAGGAGGCTTCCCACAACCCTTCCCCTTCCCCTGTTGCTCCAATAAACGTTCACGTTCACCACCTCGCCGCGTCTCCGCCGTTAGAGCCAGCGCAACGCCGCCCGAGGAGTGACCTCAGTGAGATGGTGGCGCCACCGCGCGGCTGCCAAACGCAGCATATGAAGCTCTCCCATTGAGTTACGGAGCAGTTTCATGACAAGTAAAGCATTGAAGGACTCTGGTATAGGCAATATGACGACCGATGTCCTGAAGGGCGTTATAACGAGGACTACTCACTCCGTCGAATGTTCGCTACAAGACATTGGTCCCACATTCTGTGTCATTGCAGCGCTGCGGCATATAGTTTACGAGTTAAAAGGGCAAATGAATTCAACCGGAAGTGACATCACTTCTTCACGTCGTGGAACCTGTGTCGCCACTTGCACATCTCCCCTCCCTGCCTGGCGACCCATCGCAAAGCAGGATACCGAGGACACCAACCGGGATATCCCTCCCTGCACACGTGGTTGGATGTGTGGTATGCCGCTAGAGCGGCTTGTTCCTGTCTCTCCTCCGCACTTGTTTTGTTACTCTGATAAGGCGCCTAAAACAATGTTCTAACGGGGACGTCCCTGTGACAGGCGGGCTCGCTGCCTGCAGTGTCACAGCAAGGAGGGGCGCGTATTTCGCTCCGCCCCCCGGCAGCGGCAAGAACCCTGCCCATGGTGTGCGGCCCCGAATGGCCAGCTGGAGAACAGGGGGAGCTGCATCTGGTTGTGGGAGTTTCCGTCTGAAACGGCTTCCCGCCACAGATGCTAGCCCCCTCTCCCAGGGGACGCCCCCCCCGAACCGCAGCGGCTCAGTGGCTGCATGGCGCGCGCAGCTGCTGAGCCCGAAATCGGGGACTGGCCACCCGGCTGCGGCAAGGGCGAAATTCGCCCATCACTGGGTCGATGCATGCGCGCTCGTGTGCTCGGTGCTTGCAGTGCACGTTAAAGACCCCACCATGCATGTTGGTGGTGAAATTGCCCCTCAACGGAGGCACCTAGCCGCCGAGTGCGGCAATTGTAACCAATTAGGCAAAATTCCAGTTTGGCGACGCTGGATACTTGGATTCGGCAAAATTTTTCGCACTTGTGTGCTAGAGTTTTTGAGCGAAAACGTTAACATTGTAGACATTTTACACTTCGGGAAACGTTCCGATTCCAGGGAACATACACAGCCTCGGCTGCTTGTTACACTGTTTCAAGTTGTTACACTGATGACGCACCTAAGCCGTAATACTATACTGGGTTAATTTTCGCCGATTTTCGCAACATCAGCTGGGACTTGCATTACCCATTGTGGGGGGCCACAAGCCGCCGCCAGTGCTGGCCTTGTATGCGCACTACTGCCGACGTTTCGACGCGATTATGTGCGTGCTGTCCTTCCTGTTACCTTTTCTTAAACGTATCGAACGCATCAATGCCACCATGTAAATAAGTCGTAACGGGATCCAGTTGTCGAAGACGAATAAGAGCTGTTACTTTGGACGCACGCGTAGTTTACTTGGGAGTGCGGGCCTTCCTTATAACAGCAGCGCACTTGAAGTGTTCTCACACCACCGATAACGCATTGGTTAATAATACCTCAAGCGCAATTATATGCGTACTTATACGATGCCGCCTCGAAGCGGTACGTCCTAGCTCGGAAGTGTTGAGGGACGATGTCTAACCACGACATGGTTGAACGCGAAGCTTCAACCATTCAATCTTTGCTTGTCGTCTGAGTTCGAACTGAGTTTCAACCATGTCAACCAGAGGAAGTTGGCTTTTCCTGCAGGGCGTTTTCGCGTTCCAGACGCCATTAGGGATAATACTAAAGCTTCGTTTTAAAACAGTCCTGTAACAGCCCTGACGACCAATAATGTTTGGTTTCCTTCAAATGATGGTTTGTATTTAAACCATGAATACAAATTACAAGTGGTTTTTAAAGACTGCTTATCCCGATAACAGATAACAATACATCGCAATCTTCGGACAAATACGGAGAATTGTAAGAAAACGTGAAGCAGTCGTGAATCCCCAGCCAATTTCCCGCAACTTTACTATGACGTCACGGAACCTTTTGTTTGCGCGATTGGCGGCCGCCTAACTGACCTGTCGCGGCGACAAATGACTGGACGTCTGTATGGGGCCCTAGTTCCATTTGACCGCATCACTTGAATCAACGTGCAGTTAACGCCCTGAAAACTATGTTCTATTGTTGGCCGGCTGACTCCATTCTTGCTCATAACACGTCACTGCGGCGCAAAATTTGAAAGTTTTGAATACTTCTTCCTTTTTTTTCGTTAAAGAAACATCTCTTGTGGCTCTAATGGAACTGAGTGAGATCTGAATCCTAGTTCTTTCAAATTAAAAAAGTTGTATTTTCTCTTCATGGGCTCCTTTAATAATAATGGCGCAAATTTTAATCGCTCACTTTGTTCGACAATTATCGAAATATTAAAGAATACGTACGAAGCAGCGGTGACTGCCCATTATAAAAGTACCAGCCAACCCACCGATCGTTGTTAGTGCGGTTGGCTGGCGCTGACTTAAGACACCGCCGAAACGCGACTGGGTGATTGCAGTAAGGCCAGTAGGTTTGACGGCAATGGTCTAATTATTGTCGCATCATGGCCACCATAAGCGCAGTCATAGTTGGTTTCACCCAACGGGACCAACCGCTTCCGCTCACTGACTGGCCAGAGTCACTGTTAATTATTGATAGTGACGCTCGCTAGGCCTTCGCCGGAGGCCTTCGAATAAGCCTGACCATTTTCCACCCAAGCCTCTATGCAAGCGGATCCTCCACCAGTGCAACAAATACTTCCCCACCGCTACCACCGCGGCGCCCGCTTCCGCCGACTCCGCCACCCCCGGCCCAGCAGGAGTCGCCGAGCAGGCATCGATGGAGTTTCAACCCTCGTCGGTTGACACGTGGCCCCAACTGCCACCGATTGTACCTCCGACTGAGCCCAACGCTCAGGGCAGAAGACAGTCATGCGATCTCCCGCCCCGGCTTCAGGCCCAGATATGCAAGTCGTAGCGGTCTTGAGGTCCCTCATGAATGCCATCCGCACGTTACTCACTAACATAAACACTCCATCTGCGTTGAGTGCGCTACAAGTACTGGAGGCCCTGGAGCCAGTACTCGCAACCCTCGGGTGAGCAAGTGCAATGGCCAATGTGCGCCCCTCGTTCAGTGCCGCTCTCCTCGAAGATATTCACACGGCGAGTGTCTGTCCTGCTTCGAAGAATTCAGACAGGCACACTCCTTACTCCTTTTTTGCTGACCGTTTCCACAGAGGTGACACACCACCGCCTGTAACTGGCACCTGCTCCACGTGCAACTGCCGCGCTGATCTCGACCGCCTGTGTTGGGAGTGCCCCTCTACATTCCAGCTAGGCTTCGTGCCCTGGCCACTATAAAACGGGGACCCTGGCCTTCTTCTCTCCGGACATGGGCCTGTCCGGATCCCAAGCCTCCGGATCGAGCCACCGAGCTCTGGCGAGCACTCCTCCTGTTTCTTCAAGACCCGGCGGCGCCACCGGTTGGTGATCGGCTCCGCGACAGCCACAAGATTCAAGCGGCCCCCACTTAGCTGCCTCCAATGCGTCCGTTAAAAAACGGAGGCAGCCTAACCCTTTCCCTCTTCTATACCACCGTAGTCCTTTCCACCGCAGCGCCCTCGGCACATTATAATGTGGAATAAACGTGTCCCAGTGGTTATGGGTACTCACTCTTTCAAAAGTAACAAGCCAGTCCTCTGCGTCTTTCTCGTCGGTGCCGTTGAATGAGGGAGGGTCCCGCTCACGAATTGCACCCGCGCAGACGATGGGTGCTGGGGCAGACCGGGGGTCTTCGTTGCGAGAAATGTTTGGGAGGGTCGAGTGTCCGATTGCGGAGCTCCAGCGTAAGAGAACGAAGATCGTTGCACCTCCACCAAAACTATAAGAGGGTTTTCAGGCTTTATTCTTCAGCCGCACCAGCAGCAGCAGTAGCACGAAGCACCTAAGTCGCGCTGTCCAGCAAGCCAAGACGGAGAGCCAACGAGAAGAGACCTCTTCTTCGTCCCAGCGATGGCGATGCGACATCCACGAGTTGGTGCCTCTTCCCCGTGTGGCTTCTGTGTCACATACCCACGTATTTTGAATGACCAGTGCTGTCCACGCTGCTACATTATTTAAACGGGTATGGTATTTGCGACGGTCTTCCTTACAATACATATATGTGTGCGTATGTGCCCAGAAGTGTGCATGCATAGTGTATAAACAAATGCGTTCTTCTTTTGGCAAATGCAGTCAAGGCAGTGCACTGTGCTAAAATGGGCTGCTGATTCGTGGGTGGGACGACAGGGCTACTGCCTTCATCGTCTTCTTCAGACAATATAGATTTCCTACTACATCCTATTGCAAAATTCAACAAGCGAAACTAGTATAGTTTGAAGGAACGCCCTTCGAACGTAAAGGGTTCGTGAGCCCGAACCAGCCCAACGAAGTAACGCCAATCCACTTGAGAACAAGTCACCGGTTTATTCCGGGAGAACAAAGGAAGCAAAAAACAAAGAAAGCAACTTTGGAGGCACTGTTACGGTAGTACAGCCAGCGTCCGCGTAAAGACAACATTGCGGCAGTTGAAGCACTGCTTGTTCAGAAAGGTACGGCCTGCTGCTGTACACTCACGACGATGTCTTCAGGCACTTGTGCCGACGACGGGTAAAGAGCGTCCGCCGCGGACGCTGGTTGCTCCTCCCTGTCCGGGCGTCATTGCTGTGGCTGGCCGCCCGTCGGTCCCGTCCGTAGCCCGCGGGAGCAGCCGCTCTACCGTGTGCCCCGGAAAAAGACTATCTCTTTTAGCGTGTGCCACGCTAAAAGAGATAGTCGTTTCGATGAGTTGGTACATAATTGAGAACATCTAAAAACGCTGCAGAAACGCGAAGGATCAAAACACCAAGGGATGTTGCACCATGTGTCTTTCCGCTTCCATGCTTTGCAATCCTTGCAAAAAAAGGAAGCGAAAAAATGATAATAAAACTGATTTTATCACACGCAACAAAAAAATTTTCAATATTACGACGGGAGACAAAAGAGCGTGGTCCAGAGTGCAAAATTTTAATTTTTTTGCTTTGCGATTTGCAGCACACGGAGGAAAAATAATATTGCCACGTAGCCAAGAACGACGCAAAGCTTTTCTGAAGCGAAGTTTATTAAAGCGACCTCCTGCTCCACAAAGACTAGAATGAAACACAAACGTCGAAGAAGCAGTCCGCAGTGTGACGTGCACAGATGAACGTCGATAAAGTGAGTTTCGCGGCGTTTGCTATGCAAGCATTACTGTCGGAAAACAAATTTAAGATCCATGGAAGTCGGATCGAGAACATTGTCGAAGAAACAAAAAATCAAGTTAGCTACAAGGAGACACCCTTTACATATCAAACAATATTGCCCGACGGAACGTACTACAACAAGAGCAAACGGGTGCTCTGGTTGAAAAGCCAGATAAGAAAACCGGAAGCGGCCACGCGCGGTTACAAAACAAACAAAACGAACCCTAAGGGATAATTCGCGGAAATTTGAAAAGGGAAAGCACAGAGACGTCCCAAAGCTTTTTTTACGTGCGAGCCTCAGCGCAAGGTAATACACGTTTGCAAACAGGTAATGAAGCACCGCTACTACCTGACCGATCTGACAAAAATCCGGCTTTAAGTTAGCCTTGTACAATTCTAATTCCAGGGTGCTCTCAAAAGGGTACATTGCTTTTTTCATTCCCACACAGTCACAGACTTATAATCGAAACTGAAATCTCCCGTTTCTTGCCTTGGAATTGCGCGCCTCTATTTCTCACGTAGCTCCCCGTCGCTCGGTAAACAGAACAAGGAGGAGGAGGAATGCCTTTATTATCAGAGGGGCATGAATGCCCTGTTGGGGAAGGAAAGGGACATGAAGGAAGGGAGCGAATAATCGAAAAAAAGAACAATGTTCAAGGTTCAATCACCTTCAATGGTGGATAGCATTGTAAAGTCCGTGAACATATAGTTCCGCAAGAAACCGTGAAGAGATAGGTGCGACGATTTATAGAGGTGTCGGTCCAGGTTATTACACCAGCTTGTAAAGACTACTGGTTAGTGCGTATTCAATAACTTTTTCAAGTACTGAGGGGTCCTCTCGAACGCGTCGCAGGTGCGCTTCTTCATCTTCGGGTGGGGAACCGAGGTCCAATAGGGAAACATTTTCTGTTGTATCGTTGTAGAAGGAACGACATCCCGGGACGCAACACGTGTTCGGCATCGTCGTTGCACTACTTAATTCGCATCACAACAGCGCAAGATGAACGTTACATCTTTTTCCGCACAAAACAAACACTCCTCGCCGCGTCGATCGCCGCCAGTGGGCCAACACGGTCAAACGTGGCTTGTATCGGCTCCCGCTTTTTGTCCTTCCAAATGCGATCTTTCCGCCTCTATCAAGCTGTGAACTGTACCATCGATTTCCTTACAATGTGAGGAACCCGTGGACACCAGATTGTGCCTTCCCAGCTACCGGAAAGTAGAATTATTCGTTCTTCAACTCCGACCACGCCGGAACCGCAGCTAGGCCTCGCCGTCAGGCCCAGCAGGGCGGCCGCTTCTTCGCTGTGCCGGTGAAGCCCGGCCACCAGTGTTCTACTCCCACCACGTCGCTCGCGCCGCGGAAGCCTCTCTGGAACCCAACCATGCCAAATGGCGGCGCCGCCACCTCCCAAGACGCTGCTCATCAACCCCCAATGGATACTACCAGCGCTGCTGACAACTACAGTGACACCCCGACACGGCATTGTTCAACCATGGGATACGACCCCCCTAATGGCCACACCATCCACGCGCCCAATCCTTGGCTACAAGTCGTAGCCGACCGCAAGACCGGCAAACGCAACGACAAACAGGCAAGCTCTCCTGCTCTCTTAAAGCTTGAATCGCCGGCGCGCTCGATACCACGTTCCAGCCACTACATAACTGTGTTTCGACCTCACAACGGATTCCGGGTTCAAGATCTGTCCAACCAAGAAATCTCATATGGACTCATGCAAGCCAGTGGCATCTCCGACAAGCAATTTCGTGCTCTCGTTACCGTCCAACTTCAACCACAGCAAAATTTGTTCGTGATCGGCACACCCGACCAATATGTAGCCGACAAACTCTCGCATCTTACCAGCATTCCGATACGCAAGACACAATTTCAAATGACCGCATATATGAAACCTCCCCCAGGCACCTCACGCGGAGTCATACACGGACTTCCCGACGATATCACTGAGGAGAAACTCCTCGAATACACGGAACCCAACCGGCCATACCTCATCCACGCTCGACTAATGGGCCGCACCAAATCGGCGCTGTTAACTTTCAACGGCACTCGAGTTCCCTACTACGTGAAAGTGAACTGCGAACTGATACGCTGCCGACCCTACCGCCGCACCATCCAAGTCTGCAAGCAGTGTGGTAATGTAGGGCACCGGCCCGATGTGTGTCCCCATCCCGACCGTGCTCACTGTCCGACCTGCGGACAGGTCGATCCACCACAGGACCACTCGTGCAGCCCTCAGTGCAAACTCTGTAACGAGCCTCATATCACGGCCGGGAAGGAGTGCCCGAGACGCCGTCTCCCTGACGCACCTAAGCACCGACAGCCACCGGCCCACCATCAACAGAAACGATGCCCTCATCCAACATCTGAGGACTTCCCGGCCCTGCCGCAGACTACAGGGCCTCGCCCCCCGCGGGACCCCAAGACATCCAACCGTCCGGTAAGCTGGTCAGCAAATGCTTCTCGCTCTTCCGCTGCTCCATCCCTTTCCCCTCCCCCCCCAACGATCACTCAATCTCCTCCCCTATCCACCACAAACACCCCCCCACCCCCTTTCATACAAGCCATAGCTCAGCTTCAACAACAACAAATCGAGTTCCAACGCCAACTCACTGAGATAACTGAGAAAATCAATGCTATTGTCTCGTCTCCTCTCCCCCTCAGCCCACCGGCACCTCTCGATCTCGATAGCATACACGCCATCCTAGAAGACAAGCTCTCACAAACTGTCAAGCTTATCACTGAATCCCAGGCAGCAACCATAGCTCCCTTATGTAAAGAATTTCAAGGCCTGACAGACAGACAGAACAAACTCGAGAAATCTATACAGAACATCCACGAAACCATGCACTCTACCCACCTCACCAAGAAACCCAAACATCATCCGTACCATGACTAAACGCCCAACGATTGGTTTACTGTGTTGCAATGGAACTGCCGCTCCTTCAATAGCAAACGCAGCCAGCTGGCTCTCTATCTCACTGCAACTACTCCGGAAGTTATAGCGCTGCAGGAAATGGATACACCTAACCCAACCCTCTCGGGTTACGCGCCATATACGCACGACCCACTTCACCGGACGGCTATCCTGATACATAATTCCCTACCGGCGCAGCCCCATCCTCTGAGCCAAGATATACCGAACACATTCGTGGACCTCCTACCCCAGCAACCTTGTAATCCCAGCACCTACATCCTCAATATCTACAGCCCACCCAGCAACAGCCTCCAGGCAATTGACGCATTGCTACATGCGGCCGCTAGGATTTCAAAACAGGACCATCTCATTGTACTGGGAGACTTTAACGCTCCGCATCAAGCATGGGGGTACGCAAAGGACACCAAAAAAGGCACTGCCCTCCTAACAGCAACTCACAACCACAACCTAGTACTTCACAATGATCTCTCGTTCACCACCCGCACTGGTAACAACATGACAAAAGACACAATACCCGACCTCAACTGGACTCGGCACTGTCCAAATGCGACGTGGACTTGCCACTCAGAAAATCTCGGCAGTGACCACTACTTCATCACGCTGCAACTTCCCATGCGCAAGAGACCTGCACGCCGAGGAACGGCCAAACTGACCGACTGGCCATCCTTCCGGAAAGATAAAGCTGCACTGCCACCAATTCTTGAAAATCTCCCCGCTTGGACAGTGGCCCTAGAACAAAAAGCACAACAACACACTACAGACATAACGTTAACCGATGACCATCCTGCAACCGACACACACCTACTTCACATCTGGGAAGCCCAAAGAAGCCTTACCAAACGGTGTAAGCACCAAAGGCACAACAGGAAACTCCGAAAACGTATTGCCCTCCTCTCCCGCCAAGCACAAGAGTACGCAACCACGCTGTACAAGCAAAACTGGCACTCATTCTGCGACCAACTTAAAAGCACTCTAAGCACCAAGAAGACTTGGCACCTACTCCGGCACCTGCTAGACGGTGCCAGTTCGCGTACTCAAAGCAATCACCAAATACAGCGACTCATACGCAACAGCTCCCTCCATCCCCGCGAGCTCCTCCACACCATCCAAACCAACCTTTTTGGCTCACCCACAACCCATCCTCCCGCCCCCACCCAGGTATATACTGTTTGCCCCAACTCTATTCTTGATGCCCCGTTTAGCATGGATGAGCTGCAGTCCATCCTCGCCAGCCTCAAACGCAATACTGCACCAGGCAAGGATCGCATCACAAACCGCATCCCTCCGCAACCTGGATACTGCAAACTTAGAATCGCTGCTACAACTCTTTAACCATCACTGGGAAACAGGAACTCTACCAGAGTAGTGGCGACATTCGGAGATAACCCTTATTCCCAAACCGCACAAACCCGTTTCGACTACATCACTCCGTCCTATCGCGTTGACCTCATGCATCGGAAAGTTGCTTGAACACCTGGTTCACCAACGACTTACTAACCATCTCGAAGAACACGACCTCTATCCCCTTACCATGTTTGGATTTCGACAACAGCTGTCCACGCAAGATGTCCTTCTACAACTCAAGGAACAGGTGCTCTACCAGCTGAGCCGTACAACATCGCGGGCCATCTTAGCCCTTGATGTAAAAGGAGCTTTTGACAATGTTACACACCAAGCAATTTTGGATAACCTCAACAGCACCAACTGTGGCCCCCGAACCTATAACTATGTCAAGGCATTTCTCAGCGAACGCACGGCATCCATCAAGCTCGGTCCACTCACCTCACCAACTCTCAACACGCCCCCCAAGGGGACGCCTCAGGGGTCGGTAATCTCCCCCTTGCTCTTTAATATCGCTCTAATACAACTACCGGAGAAACTAGCGAAGATACCCAACCTCCGACACGCATTATATGCGGATGATCTAACCCTCTGGACCACCTCTGGCTCCAGCGGCGAAGAACGGGACGCTCTCCAACAAGCCGTGGACGAAACCATCTCCTACCTTCGTCCGAGAGGTCTCACTTGTGAACCAGCCGAATCCGCCCTCTGACTCGCGCCCCCACCCACCCCCGACCCTCAAGTAACTATATTAGGCCAACCAATACCCACAGTGCCTACTCTCCGGATCCTTGGAGTCCCCTTTCATCATGATGGCACCGGAGCAGCACTCCTACCGCAACTGCAGGCATCCATTACACAGCTGACTCACCTTATACGCAGGATACGCAGTAAAAATCACGGCCTCACGGAACCGGACACTTGCCTATTAGTGCAAGCTCTCCTACTGAGCAGAATGACATACGCCACGCCGTACCTTAACATTCAGCAGCACGAAACCACCAATCTTGATGCCTTAATTCGCAAGGCCTACAAAACGGCACTCAGCCTGCCCACCTATACATCAAATGATTAATTGCTAAAGCTGGGACTAACACCCTTGCTGAGCATATTGAGGCACAACGCGCCTCTCAACTGCGGAGGCTAGCGCTCACCCCAGCAGGGCAGTGCTCCAAGCGTTGGGTTGGCCATCACCGAATGATGCGGAGCAGCCCGAACGCCTCCCGCCCACCATCAGGACAAGACTGCGCGTGACTCCCATACCACAGCATATGCACCCCACCTACAACCGAGGCCGGCGGGAGGCACGAGTCCGTTACATCAATTAGAAATATGAAGCCGACCCTCAGGTTGGAGAGAGAGAGAGAAAAAAAATAAAGGAAAGGCAGGAATGTTAACCAGGCTACGGCCTAGTATGCTATCCTGCACGGGGGAAAGGGGAACAATGAGGAAAAGGAAAAAGAGGAAAATAGAAAAAGAAGGGGAAAGGTACGGACAGAGCGTGGAGTGGTGTGCCCAGCGGTAGGACACTATAGACATTGTAAAGTTCAGACAGTTCGTAGAGAGTAGTCTTGCGCTACAGTCTTTTGTGCAATTCCGTCGTTTTGAGGAAACACAGGAGCGCTTTTGTCGCCTTGTCCGCAGACGACGGAGAAGGCCAGTGGCCCAGGATTGTCTCCTCAGAGAACGGGCGCCGAGAGTCTAACTTTCGTAGAGTCGCAGAGAGCTGGCTGCGTTCGGTTGAAAACCGTGGACAATCGCAGAGGACATGTCGTATGGTCTCTGGTGTTTCACAGACTTCGCACGCCTCACTGGCTGCCATTCCAATCAAATAGGAGTAAGCATTTGTGAATGCGACTCCAAGCCAGAGGCGACAAAGAATGGTTGGGAGGCCTAATGGGAGGGGGCGCTGAAGATGGGGGTCCAGGGCATGGATACGAGCGCTCGTGAACTCTTGGGTGCTCCATTTCGATAGCGTGGTCCTAGCGGCGTCCGTCCTGGATAACGGAATAGATATGGTTTCCGTTTTTTGGTGTGCCAAGCGTGCGGCAGCGTCCGCACTTTCGTTTCCGACAATGCCGCAATGACTGGGAAGCCACTGAAAGGCAATGTCATGACCCGCTTGGGTGGCACGGTCGTACAGTAGTCTTATCTCGGCCAGCAGCTGTTCATGAGGTCCACGGCACAGGGCTGACTGGAGCGATTGAAGCGCAGGTTTTGAGTCGCAGAAGATCGCCCATCTTCGGCATGAAGTTTGTTCAACGGTATGAAGGGCACAACGGATGGCGGTAAGTTCTGCAGCCGTGGAAGTGGTGAGATGGGCTATTTTAAATTCTGTGGACATGGACATTCGTGGTATAACAACGGCGCCGGCAGAACTAGATGTTTTTACGGAGCCATCGGTGTAAATATGGGTGCAGTCACTGTATCTCTCGTGTAAATAAATGAGACTTAGCTGTTGTACTGCCAGCGTTGGAAAATCTTGCTTCTTTGTTAAGCCTGGGATAGTGAGGCATGCTCGAGGCTGCGTTGTACACCAAAGTGGGAGTGGCGGCCTCATCGCAGGCGTGGATGGCATGCTGGTGATGTTGGAAGCTACAACCTTTGCGAAAGACGCATGGGGGCGTTTAGATGGTAGACTAGCAAGGTGATGATGCGGCAGCCTAGTTAGGTGCTTAATATGCGCCCTGAGTGTTTCAATTGTCACGTAAGTGGGTAAGGGGTGATCACGAGCCACAGCAATGGTTGCAGCTGTTGAGGTGCACCGTGGTAGGCCAAGGCAAGTTCTCGACGGCACGTGCGCGCGCGCCTGCAAAAGGCTGCAGATTTGAGAGAGAGAAATCACTTTATTGAGCCTTAACCGGGTTCACGGAGCGGTGTGGCCGTCGGTTTGAGGCCGGCGGCGACGTTGTCAGCGCGGGTGACCAGAAGTATCTGGACCTCTGGGTCCGAGCTGCCCAGCGCTCCCTCCAACTGCTCGTCACTAACTATGGAGGGAAAGGGATCTGAGGACAGCCCACATAGAGTGGACCAGTATTTGACAAACACCTATCTGCACAAGCAAGGGTTGGAAGTGTCTTCCAGCAAATGCGCAGTGCTTGCGTTCTCACGGAAGCCTATGTACGCATACCCTTTGACAGTTAATGGCGAAAGGGTATCTAATGTGAAGCATCACAAGTTTCTCGGCGTGGTCGTCGACAGAGACCTTTCTTGGAGCCCCCATGTTCGTTTTTTGAAGAAGAGGCTGTCTGCAGTGGCCCACATTCTCCAGTTCATCGGCGGCAAGACGTGGGGAGCATCTATGAAGTCAATGTTTCAGCTGTACGACGCACTATTCTTGGGCTCCCTACGGTACAGCCTGCCTGTACTTTCGGGTACGTGCCTTACCAATATTCAGCAACTGAAAGGCATACAAGCGCAGGCCCCCCTCAGGTTCGCTACACAGACGTCGCCTATGACCTCACATCAACCCGCACCACCCTTGTCGCTCTCAACTCCACAGGGCAGATTGCAACTGCGGCTACATACTGCTCATGCAAGGTCGACACTGCCGAAGCCCTAGCAATCGCCCACGCCGCAACAACCCACTCAGGCCTTCACTCCCTAACAATCATCTCCGACTCCCAGCAGGCGTGCCGCCTCTACCAAGCAGGCCTTGCCCCACCCCAGGCCATCCCTCTCCTACAACGGCTGCCCGAACATCTTGCCAGCACACTCATTTGGGCACCTGGTCACGCTGGACTCCCAGGGAACGAAGCAGCGCATGCTGCTGCCCGAGCGCTCCGCCACCCGGCAGCGGCAAGAACCCTGCCCATGGTGTGCGGCCCCGAATGGCCAGCTGGAGAACAGGGGGAGTTGCATCTGGTTGTGGGAGTTGCCGTCTGAAACGGCTTCCCGCCACAGATGCTAGCCCCCTCTCCCAGGGGACGTCCCCCCCGAACCGCAGCGGCTCAGTGGCTGCATGGCGCGCGCAGCTGCTGAGCCCGAAATCGGGGACTGGCCACCCGGCTGCGGCAAGGGCGAAATTCGCCCATCACTGGGTCGATGCATGCGCACTCGTGTGCTCGGTGCTTGCAGTGCACGTTAAAGACCCCACCATGCATGTTGGTGGTGAAATTGCCCCTCAGCGGAGGCACCCGCCGCTCAGTGCGGCAATTGTAACCAATTAGGCAAAATTCCAGTTTGGCGACGCTGGATACTTGGATTCGGCAAAATTTTTTGCACTTGTGTGCTAGAGTTTTCGAGCGAAAACGTTAACATGTGTAGACACTTGACACTTCGGGAAACGTTCCCGATTCCAGGGAACAACACAAGCCTCGGCTGCGTGTTACACTGATGACGCACCTAAGCCGTAATACTGTACTGGGTTTATTTCGCAGATTTTTGCAACAATTAGCAGGGACTTTAATCACTGTATTATCCATTGTAGGGGGCCACAAGCCACCGCCGGTGCTGGGCTTGTATGCGCACTACTACCAACGTTTCGACGCGATTATGTGTGTGCTGTTCTTCCTGTTACATTTTCTTATAAGTATCCGAACACCTCAATGCCACCAGGCAATAAAGTCGGAACGGGATCCAGTCGACGACGAATGAGAGCTGTTTACTTTGGAACGCACGCGCAGTTTACTTGGGAGTGCGGGCCTACCTTATAAACAGCAGCGCATTTAAAGTGTTCTCACACCACGCGATAACGCATTGGGTTAATAATTACCTCATAGCGCAATTATATGCGTACTTATACGATGCCTCGAAGCGGTACGTCCTAGCTCACAAGTGTTGAGAGACGATGTCTAACCACGACTATGGTTGAAAGCGAAGCTTTCTCGTCACGGATTCTTTGTTTGTCGTCTGAGTTTGAACTGAGTTTCAACCATGTCAACCAGAGAAAGTTGGCTTTCCTGCAGGGAGGTTTCGCGTTACACACGCCATTAGTGACAATACTAAAGCTTCGTTTTAAAACAGTCCTGTAACAGCCATGACGACAAAATGAATGTTTGGTTCATTCAAACGAGTGCTTTGTCTGAAAGGAGCCATGAAGACAAAATACAAGTTGGGTTTATTAGAAAGACTGCTTAGTCCCGATAACAATGATACCAATATCATCGCAATCTTCGAACAAATAACGGAGACGTTAAAGAAAACGTGTGAAGCAGTCGCGACCCCCTAGCCAATTTCCCTCAACGTTTCTATGACGTCACGGAACCTTGTTTGTGCGATTGGCGGCCGCCTAACTGACCTGTTGCGGCGGCACATGACTGGACGTCTGTAATGGCGCCTCCAGTTGCATTTGACCGCATCACTTGAATGCTAACGTGCAGTTAACGCCCTGAAAATTATGTTCTATTGTTGGCCCGTATGACGTCATTCTTGCTCATAACACGTCACTGCGGCGCAAAATTTGAAAGTTTTTGAATAGTTCTTGCTTTTTTTTTCGTTAAAGAAACATCTCTTGTGGCTCTAATGGAACTGAGTGAGATACTGAATCCTAGTTATTTCAAATTAAACGAAGTTGTATGTTCTCTTCATGGCTCCTTTAATAATAATGGCGCAAATTTTATCCCACACTTCGAACGAATTATCGAAATATTAAAGAATACGTACGAAGCAGCGGTGACTGCCCATTATAAAAGTACCAGCCAACCCACCGATCGTTGTTAGTGCGGTTGGCTGGCGCTGACTTAAAGGAGCCATGAAGACAAAATACAAGTTGGGTTTATTAGAAAGACTGCTTAGTCCCGATAACAATGATACCAATATCATCGCAATCTTCGAAAAAATAACGGAGATATTAAAGAAAACGTGTGAAGCAGTCGCGACCCCCTAGCCATTTTCCCGCAACTTTTCTATGACGTCACGGAACCTTGTTTGTGCAATTTGCGGCCACCTAACTGACCTGTCGCGACGACATATGACTGGACATCTGTAATGGGGCCTCTACTTCCATTTGACCGCATCACTTGAATGCTAACGGGCAGTTAACGCACTGAAAATTATATTTTATTGTTGGCCCGTATGACGTCATTCTTGCTCATAACACGTCACTGTGGCGCAAAATTTGAAAGTTTTTAAATACTTCTTGCTTTTTTTTTTCGTTAAAAAACATCTTTAGTGGCTCTAATGAAGCTGAGTGAGATACTGAATCCCAGTTCTTTCAAACTAAACGAAGTTGTATTTTCTCTTCATGGCTCCTTTAAAGGGACACTGAAGTGATATGTAAACATTGCGGGATTACTTGCGCAAATTGTAGTCCGGAGTCCCCAGACCACGTTTCGACCACCCTGGGCGCGTTTACGCGATTTTATTTAGTAGAAAAATTAATTCGAAAATGCTGTCCTCCTCTCTTTACGCTCGCCCATTTTCTGCGGCGCTTTCGTGTGACGTCGAGAGGAACCGAGCTCGCAATTGGCTGCGCTACTGCACGGCTCCCCTGCCTTCAGACAGTCAGTCGGCCCAGCGTTTCGTCCGCCGGCCGCCGACGGGTCGTCGCAATTCGTTCGCTCAGTTGAAACGAAGCCAGGACACGTTTGTGAATGGTAGAATCTGCCTTTCTTTACTTGGTTAGTTTGTACACTGTATCTAGCTCCAAGTCAAGGTCGCTTCACACAAGCGCTGCACAAGCGCCATGCGACGCTTCGCTGACTGGTACGCCAGTAGGAAAATATAAGGCCTCTTGAAGGCGGGAGAAGAGTCAGCGAAGTCAATATAGGTACTAAGGAAATAAAATCAACTGATAATTTTACCGTACAGCGTAAAACTAGGGCGCGGGAAGCACTTTTTTGCGCTGGGCGAACAAGCACAGCGGTCAGCAGCACGACTACGCATCTGCGAACGCTTTTCCGTCTACGAAATGCAATTGCTAGACGTGAGCTATTGTGGAAACTCGGGCGACGCTTACTGCACGAGCGCAATACAACAAATAGTCACCTAAGCTGCTTGAAATGCCAAAACTAAATAAAAGTGTAAACTGGTTGTACAATATATACCCTATATTACCAAGGCCAGCGGAGCCCGCTCCGTGGCCGAGTTGTTTGGGGTGACTTGCAGGATGACTTGCAAGTATTTTGCAAGTCACGAGTTCGAATCCCCGCGGGTACGTGCTTTTTTTTTCTGTAAGTTAACTTTATCGTTTTCCGCCGATGTTTTCTATATTGAGTTCACCTTTTTTTGGGCCGCAATGTTCATGGCTCCACGAACTAGTTCACAAAACGCGCGCAGCTGGTACTGGCGCGCTAGCGATTTCTCGTTGGCGTGCTGTTGTCATAAGCACCTACTGCTTGCAGGCAGTGGGCACAGGCCAGAATAAACAGACCCTTGGCCTGGTGCGAACACGCTTTTTACGATACAGGCATGAGTGAGGCAAGCTCCAAATATGGGGAAAAGCGCATGGCATTTGAGCGTCTGCGGGTACGCGAGGGCGTTCATGCACTGCGTAGTTTCGGCTAGTGATTGCTACGATTCCAAGCCGTCCTAGGAGGCTTATCTTATGCATTTTACAGCCGACAACATGGCAAAGCGCGGTACGATGATTACTGAGTTATGAGAATGCCATCCAAAAACGCCAACGGTTGTGTTTTACCGACCGAAACCGAAACCGAAACGTTGTTTGGTTGCTCACCTTGGGCATCGTCCAATCACGGTGCCGCTCCTCCTAACGTCACAGCTTTAGTTGGTGCGGCCGCCGCAAACCGCGCATGGTAGTTTTTCTTCTTTCGCGCTTTGTAAAATAATTACCGATTTGTCAATCGTAAAAACGATGAAAAGTGTGCTAATTTGAGCATCTACGCAGTGCAAGCAAAACGGGAGCAGTTGACAAATTCACTTCAGTGTCCCTTTAAGACACCGCCGAAACGCGACTGGGTGATTGCAGTAAGGCCAGTAGGTTTGACGGCAATGGTCTAATATTGTCGCATCATGGCCGCCATAAGCGCAGTCATAGTTGGTTTCACCCAACGGGACCAACCGCTTCCGCTCACTGACTGGCCAGAGTCACTGTTAATTATTGATAGTGACGCTCGCTAGGCCTTCGCCGGAGGCCTTCGAAGAAGCCTGACCATTTTCCACCCAACGCCTCTATGGAAGCGGATCCTCCACCAGTGCAACAAATACTTCCCCCTCCGCTACCACCGCGACGCCCGCTTCCGCCGACTCCGCCACCCCCGGCCCAGCAGGAGTCGCCGAGCAGGCATCGATGGAGTTTCAACCCTCGTCGGTTGACACGTGGCCCCAACTGCCACCGATTGTACCTCCGACTGAGCCCTAACGCTCAGGGCAGAAGACAGTCATGCGATCTCCCGCCCCGGCTTCAGGCCCAGATATGCAAGTCGTAGCGGTCTTGAGGTCCCTCATGAATGCCATCCGCACGTTACTCACTAACATAAACACTCCATCTGCGTTGAGTGCGCTACAAGTACTGGAGGCCCTGGAGCCAGTACTCGCAACCCTCGGGTGAGCAAGTGCAATGGCCAATGTGCGCCCTTCGTTCAGTGCGGATGTCAAGGACGCTTCCATTTTTCAGTGGAACGCCAGAGGTCTGCTGCCACGCATCTCTGATCTCCGGCAATTTGTGTTTACGAAGTCGATCCCCATCCTCGTCATCTGTGAGCCGAAACTGTATAAACCTATTAGGCTATCTGGTTATGAACTTTTTCAATCAGCCACATTCCGGGAGCCCAGCAAGGTCGCGGTTTTCATCAGACGTGAGCTCACCTACGTGCACCATCCTGTACAGCCTCACAGGGGTAACGATCATGTCTGCCTGACCATCAGGAAACGCAAGCTCACTTTCACACTTGTGGGTGCGTACATACACCCAACATCTCGTTTTGATCGCAAGAGGCTGGAGGGCATACTAAGCACAACGACTGGTCCATGGGTCATTACGGGGGATTTTAATGCCCACCACTTGCTTTGGGGAAGCTCAGGCATTAACAGCAAAGGCCGGGGCCTGGTGTCCTTTGCCTCAGACCATGGCCTGTGCTTACTGAACGATGGAAGTCCTACTTTTTTACGTGGCACGAACTACGGCAGTTGCTTGGGCCTAACGTTTGCGCCGCAATGCTTATCCGGCCGTACACAATCGTTTCCAGAAATTGAAGCCCTTGGAAGGGACCATATTCCGACTTATTTAAAGATTCATGGTCTACAAAGTCGCTTCGACCCCAACGTTATTCGGGTGACCAATTGGTCACAATTTCAATCCAAGATGGAAGATTTTTGCGGGGGCGACGAGCCTGGAGATCTGGAGTCTGCCATTGGAAGCACGCTAGTTACTTGCAAACGTTCCGTCCGGCTGTCTCCTAAAATCACAGAGTTCGACATAGAGCTGGAACGCCTTAGAGCTGTCTGCCGGCGCGCCGAACGAAGATACAGACGTACGAAGTCGCTCCAAGATTTAAGAGATGTGAGAAGGTCGCAGAAGAAGATCCAACGCCGCATTATCCAAGTGCAAGCGCAGCGTTGGAAGTCCTTTTGCGAATCACTCGACCCTCGGAAGTCTTTGTCTGGAATATGGAGAACTGTGCGAGGGCTAATGACCCCCGTGCAACAGTCCGCCCCATTCAAGGATCTGGCTCTTCACCAGAAACGCGGGGAGCTCGAAGTAGCAGAGGACTTCTGCGTTCGGATCGCCAGTGGAACAGCCCTGCTGGTTCATCACTTTGCCACTGACATTCCCGCTTCGCGGGATTCTCGGATGGACGTGCCGTTTTTAATGGAAGAGCTCGAGGCGGCATTGGCTCTCTGCACCCGATCGTCATCGCCTGGGCCAGATGGAGTCACCTATGCTGCCCTCTGTCACCTTGGCAATGGCGCCCGGCACGCCCTTTTGAATACTTCAACGACCTATGGCGTGATGGCATAGTCCCTGAAAATGGAGGTCTAGCCGCCTTGTTCCGCTCCTGAAACCTGGAAAATCTCTGCTGGACCCGGCGGCATACCGACCCATAGCACTTGCCAGTTGCGTTGGCAAGCTTATGGAGCGAGTTATCCTTGCACGCCTGGAGTGGTTCCTGGAACACTACAACGTCTACCCTAGAGTCATGGCTGGTTTCCGTCGTGGCCGTTCTTCTATCGACTGCGTTATCGACCTGGTGACCTTTGTGCAGCAGCAGAGACGCATCAAGCGCATATGCGCTGCACTCTTTCTGGACGTGAAGGTGCGTATGACAACGTGGAGCATGATGCCATTCTTAAAGCGCTGCAGGCAGTGGGGCTTGGCGGCCGCGTCTACCAGTGGGTGCGAAGTTACCTCTCGGGGAGGTCATTCTTTGTAATGACTCAAGATGGCCCAACGTCAATACAACTACACCCAACGCGGTGTCCCCCAGGGAGGCGTCTTGAGCCCCACGTTGTTCAACCTGACTCTCATCGGCCTCGCAAGCTCCCTCCCAAGACGGTTCATCTGTCGATTTACGCGGATGATATTGCATCTGGGCAGATGGAGTGACTCGACGGCACGTGCGCGCGCGCCTGCAAAAGGCTGCAGATTGGACAAACACCTATCTGCACAAGCAAGGGTTGGAAGTGTCTTCCAGCAAATGCGCAGTGCTTGCGTTCTCACGGAAGCCTATGTACGCATACCCTTTGACAGTTAATGGCGAAAGGGTATCTAATGTGAAGAATCACAAGTTTCTCGGCGTGGTCGTCGACAGAGACCTTTCTTGGAGCCCCCATGTTCGTTTTTTGAAGAAGAGGCTGTCTGCAGTGGCCCACATTCTCCAGTTCATCGGCGGCAAGACGTGGGGAGCATCTATGAAGTCAATGTTTCAGCTGTACGACGCACTATTCTTGGGCTCCCTACGGTACAGCCTGCCTGTACTTTCAGGTACGTGCCGTACCAATATTCAGCAACTGCAAGGCATACAAGCGCAGGCCCTCCGAACTTGCCTTGGCCTACCACGGTGCACGTCAACAGCTGCAACCATTGCTGTGGCTCGTGATCACCCCTTACCCACTTACGTGACAATTGAAACACTCAGGGCGCATATTAGGCACCTAACCAGGCTGCAGGATCATCACCTTGCTAGTCTACCATCTAAACGCCCCCATGCGTCTTTCGCAAAGGTTGTAGCTTCCAACATCACCAGCATGCCATCCAACTACACGCCTGCGATGAGGCCGCCACTCCCACTTTGGTGTACGACGCAGCCTCGAGCATGCCTCACTATCCCAGGCTTAACAAAGAAGCAAGATTTTCCAACGCTGGCAGTACAGCAGCTAAGTCTCATTTATTTACACGAGAGATACAGTGACTGCACCCATATTTACACCGATGGCTCCGTAACAACATCTAGTTCTGCCGGCGCCGTTGTTATACCACGAATGTCCATGTCCACAGAATTCAAAATAGCCCATCTTACCACTTCCACGGCTGCAGAACTTACCGCCATCCGTTGTGCCCTTCACACCGTTGAACAAACTTCATGCCGAAGATGGGCGATCTTCTGCGACTCAAAACCTGCGCTTCAATCGCTCCAGTCAGCCCTGTGCCGTGGACCTCATGAACAGCTGCTGGCCGAGATAAGACTACTGTACGACCGTGCCACCCAAGCGGGTCATGACATTGCCTTTCAGTGGCTTCCCAGTCATTGCGGCATTGTCGGAAACGAAAGTGCGGACGCTGCCGCACGCTTGGCACACCAAAAAACGGAGACCATATCTATTCCGTTATCCAGGACGGACGCCGCTAGAACTCTCCGCAAACTTGCTCGGGAGACCACGCTATCCAAATGGACCACCCAAGAGTTCACGAGCGCTCGTATTCATGCCCTGGACCCCCATCTCCAGCGCCCCCTTCCATTAGGCCTCCCACGATCTGATGCAACCATTCTTTGTCGTCTCTGGCTTGGAGTCGCATTCACAAATGCTTACTCCTATTTGATTGGAATGGCAGCCAGTGAGGCGTGCGAAGTCTGTGACACACCAGAGACCATACGACATGTCCTCTGCGATTGTCCACGGTTTTCATCCGAACGCAGCCAGCTCTCTGCGACTCTACGAAAGTTAGACTCTCGGCGCCCGTTCTCTGAGGAGACAATCCTGGGCCACTGGCCTTCTCCGTCGTCTGCGGACAAGGCGACAAAAGCGCTCCTGTGTTTCCTCAAAACGACGGAAATTGCACAAAGACTGTAGCGCAAAAGACTACCCGCTATGAACTCAGTGAACTTGTTTGTCTATAGTGTCCTACCGCTAGGCTCACCACACTGCGCTATGTCTGTCCCTTTCCCCTTCTTTTTCTATTTTCCTCTTTTTCCTCATTGTTCCCCTTTCCCCCGTGCAGGATAGCATACTAGGCCGTAGCCTGGTTAACATTCCTGCCTTTACTTTACTTTTTCTCTCTCTCGCTCTGCTATAAAAAGAATGCACCCTAAATGTAAGCGCTAATAGCGCGTTCGGCAAGCTTATAAGCCCTGTTTAATTTGCGTTTGCTTTTGCCGGCCTCAGGCAATCGCCGAGCCAGCTCGTATGACATCATAGTTGCTGTTGTAGGAAATGGGCTAGTGAGCCGCGTGGCCATTCCATTTTTTTTTAATTCAGAGCATTTCAGTAACTCACGATGTCACCCGCGTTGACGTCCGTAGTCCGCACCGCACCCCTCCCTATTATATAAAAAAAATACTATCCGGCGCCAGGTTTCGATCCCTCGACTCTGCTGGCGGAACGCAATGTACATGGTGCTCTACCCACTGCGCCACAAAGCCGACACAGAATGGGACGCTACGAACGCGCCTTATATCGTTGGCTCATTCAAATTACTGCTGACGAGCGCTCTCTCGTCAGCAGTTGCCACAAGTGCAACAACATTAACGTAACGCAAACTACTTAACGTCGTGCGCCCCCGGAAACGCTCTGCATTTGATCGTGCCCCTCGCAAGGGGGATGTTTCACGTCGTCTTCTCTTGGTCGCGGGACCCGTGGCGCCATCTGGCGGAGACGCGGCACAACTCGTAGCACTTTCTTTGAAAAATCGCCTCGAAAGCGCGGCAAATATGAAATAGGGATGACGCGCTTTCGAGGCAATCCGCCGACGCGGCTGCTTTGTGTACAGACTCGGCGGCGAGCGTCCCGGGATTCTGGTGCCGACCGAACCCCATTTTTCTAATTATATGGCTTATTTGAGCAAAGTTTACGTTAAACGTGGTGTCAGTATTATTCTAACGAGGCAATCTTTCGAATGAACCAAACTTGTGTTTTGTCTGCGTGGCCACTTTAATGATCGGCTCACTGTGAAAGAAATGAGGGTAAGAAATATACAACACACCCAGCTGGTAGGCCTGTAATGGGGCCAAACCAAAGTAAAGCAAACGTGATACATATGTACTACTGGTGCAAGAAACTTTACCGTCCCTCCCTATAACAAGTTGAGAAAAGCGCGAAAGCTTTCTGAGATCAAAACTGCGTGAAAAGCGCGCCAAATCTTTCGCATAAAGAGCGTCGAACCTTCGTTGAAAGTGTCCTCCAGTCGACCGTCAAACCTTCAAAACTCTCAAATCGCAAACGAAGAGCAAACCCATGCGAAGATTTTCCGCGCACTAAGTAAACGCACCTACAAACGATCTTAATTTATACGGATACGTGGTTTATTAGATAAAATACTATTGTACTTTTGTAGCGTAAGCTACACTGGCCGAGGTTGAGCGGTTTCGCGTGTGCCATGAAGGGCCGTTCTGCGCAAACGCGAGGAGCATTGGATTGGTTTGGATTGGATTGGCTTGGATTGGCTTGGATTTGGTTTGATTTGGTTTGGTTTGGATTGGATGGGATTAAATTGGATTGTGTTGTATTGACATTCAATCTAGTTGGAGTACGGGTGTGTAGAGAATTGGGTCTGCACATTCGCCGGTCTGCGCATTCCAGAGGAGTGACGTCATAGCCACGGCCGACGCATTGGCGCCGGCACGGGCCTAGCTTTGCGCCTCCGTTGCGCAGTAGCCAATTATGACGCTGCGCCGGAGCCGCTTGATAGTCGTGCTGCGCATGTTCGAGGAGCAGTGACTGGACTGGACTGGACTGGACTGGACTGGACTGGACTGGATTGAATTGGATTGGAGTGGATTGGATTAGATTGGAAATCGTTTTAGCAGCAGTAAGAATGATAATCAGCTAATCCCAGACAAACAGGAAACCTGAGAATAACCAGGTGAACCTTAGCTCTCGCTACGTATATCCTGGCATAGCCGAGCTAAGCCACTGCTAATATTTTTCATGATCGGTGCGTGTGCTGTCTTATCTAGAAGCGTTCCTTTATCGCGATTCCAAAGTAACCGTTTTGACACGATGTTTTCACACACGCGCCGTATGTGCAAAATTCCTATTAGAGCTTTTCGGTCGACCAACCGGTCTATGGGGAAATACTTTAGTTTTTTGACAGGACGCCATCGGCCCCACTAGGACAGCTTTCAGTTTACGAAGAGTTTACATATTCACTGTGAAAAGAAATGCGTGACGTCCTGAGTAAATTTGATAGCCACATGATAGTGGCAAGCTCAGCGAAAGATCATTCCAGTCAGATGATGGCGGTGTGTGCATGTGGCCGGGAAACAGAGGGGGAAGAGGAGGGCGGGGGGAGATGAGTGGTGCGGCAGAGCATGCAGGCAGGAGGCGAGATATCACGTGGGTAGTCGAGCGAGCTGCGATAGAATTTGTGGGAAAAACTGGGGCTGGGGATTTCACGACGAATACTAAGGTTGAAAAGACGAGGAGATTCTTGTTTTGAGAGATGATGCGCTTACATGGTACGAGTATAAAGAACGAATAAATTTAGCGGCACGATTCCGGACGAATGAGATATGCTTGATTAAGACTGCAGACAGGCGACACGTATTCAAGTGGAGTTCAAATTAGGGGTTCGTAGGGTAGTAGTTATTACTGTGTATGTAACGCTAACATACGCTCCCTCAAACCTTTCCGCAGTGCCCGCTGTAGAGGGGGGGGGGGGGGCACTACTTCAATTAGCACACAAGCAGTGCCCAACGATACTTAATGGTTGGGGACTGTAGCAAGTGCGCTAAGTTGCTAAGTTGCTTCAGCCATAACGACTCAGGGAACAGGCGTCAGGCGGCCTCTTTACCGCAGATATCCAAACTTGGAGCGATAAGGTACGCACCTTATAGCGAAGCTGCGGACACTCACGCATTTCGTTGCGCTTTGTGAAGACCGCTTGAGTTGGAGGTGGCGTTCAAGACCTTACCTTGCAATGATAAGCGTACGTGAACGCTGCACCGCCGACTGTAATCCTCCCAACATCCGTTCCATTTTGTTGTGTCGCTATTTTTTTTTTTGACACCGTTGGCCTCTAAATGGCACCAAGGGAATGCGCTTCGTGAGGGAGCCAGTTACAAGGATAAACTCCATTACTACAATAAATTTCCAAGT
Source organism: Haemaphysalis longicornis (assembly GCA_013339765.2). NCBI lineage: Eukaryota > Metazoa > Arthropoda > Arachnida > Ixodida > Ixodidae > Haemaphysalis > Haemaphysalis longicornis. Next base: position 80,159,006 of record CM023457.1, on the reverse strand, counting down.
CAGTTCGGTATTAATTCTAGCCGCGTTAAGAGCGTAGATTGTGAGAACCAGAAAACATCTTTGTACAAACTTCCACAGAGTGCGTGAGTATAGACATTTTAGACACTAACTTTATGATGCTAGTGGGTGGGGCCGTACAGACTTATGACATAACTTAATTGCTTATTTCCGTGTATCGGCGTATATCATAGATGCTATGGCAATACTTTCTGACACGCAACTGCAGATATCCATTTATTCCCCCATCTACCAAATGCAGCCGTAGTTATTGTATTCAAACTTGAACAAAGAAGCTAGGTAGCGCAGTCAAATAGTTCGCTCTACGCCTACCAAAAAGCGTGCATTCAAGGCAAGGTTATGTTAACCACATTTATAGGTAGGGATGCCATCTTCAAATACCAGCTAGGATTGATAAAAGATATATCGAGATTTCTTTAAACTGGGCGGGCAGTGTAGCTGCAAGCTTGCAACTAGATTACAGCTTGCGTTTTTTGATGGCAGAAGACTTTGCGACCGTAACTTCTTAGATTTGGAGGGAGAATAAAGGGGGGGGGGGGGGAGAAAGAGATGACACAGTGATAAGCAAGACTTGATTCAGGGATAGTGGGCGGTAAGATCGAAACGAGTATTGGGGCAGCTTAGATTTTATATGAATCAAGCTTTAAGCCAAAACGTAATACGAACGGAAAGACCGCACCAAAAAAGTTTTCTTAATTGGTGTCCTGCTTTCATGTTCGTCCCAAAAATAAGTTTGCTTTATGTATCTCAGAAGCACAAACAATTAGATAAATATATGATGTTGGCTGTAGCACAACGAGTGCGCGGTATTTCCACGTTTTCAATCGAATATCAACCGCCAACGCGGCATTGCTCTAACACGCCCATGGGCACGGGATCTCCGTATGACTTAGTGCGATATTTGAAGACACGCTTGGTACAGATTGCACAAAATTAGGGTGATAATTAAGCAGTGGCGACATCAGGCATAACACGGCACCTTCGCCCCTCTTTGGCGCGAAGTAACGTTTGCTGCGCAACTGATCAGAGCTGTCTGCCAGCACGGCTGTTCAACACCGTAACCGAAACCGAAACTGCTATTTTACGAAGTGACTTAACTTTTGGCAAAACTACAACTTTCCAAAAAAATATTTCTGTAAAAACAGTTACGCATTTAATACAAATTAAGGCTGCATTTTATTAGATTTGTAGTTTTCCACTTTCTCCCGGGCTAACGAAGGAAGCGCCGGATAGAGGGCGCCTCCGATCCTCATTCAGCGCTAGAGCAACTGCGCGCGCACGAAGAACAAAAGAAAGAGCAACGGGAGAAGGATAGCGTTGAGCGAGGAGGAGAACGGTGGAACGAGCGAGTCGGCGAAGGAGCGGAGTGGGCTAGGTTCACAACCGAGTAGGGTACCGCGGCGAGCGGAGCACAGCGCGGCGGCGGCGTAACAACTTCGATGCCCAGCGGCATCGTCTGACCGCAAGCAGCGGCGCAGCGGGGGTGAACTCGTGCTCGCTTACACCCCGTGTCGAACGCGCGTGGTCGTGAGCGTGCCACCCCTCCAACACGTGCGCGTTAGTCGCGGCAGTGCTCGTGTCTGTCACCGCGATTACCGACCGAAACAGTTATCATCATCATCGGCGTATTTCGGGGACCTGTGTCGTCTGCAACCGGGTGTGTCGTCTGCATCAGCTGTGACCGCGGACGTTTGAGCGTCGTTCGGCCGGGGCGAAACACAACCATGCTACTGGCCGCCGGCGTCGTGGGCGACGCACTGGCGTCGGATATGTACCGTGTTGTGGCCTGAGAAGACCATCGTGCCGTGGATTTTCGGCGGCGGCGGCGGTGGCGGCGGCGCAATGTTGTCGCGGCCGGTCGGCATGTCGCTGACCGCTCTTCTTCTGATCGTCTGCTTCGTGGCGTGCCTGGCCGAGCGGCGTCTGCTGTCAGGTACGTGAGCGGGCCGCTTTCTCTCGGCTGCATGCGACGGCTCGGCCCCCGGAGGCCTCCGCTGTTCGACTATTTTCGGGGCCGTCACGAGGAGGGCGAACGTGCCTTCCAAGACGGCGGCGTGGCCTCGACGGGGCGGGCGGCAGAGGCTGTTGTTCGAGCGCCGGCGCCGAGGAGAAAGTTTTTCTGCGCCCGACGCTTTTGCGAGGAAAGGTCGTCTGCGGGTGCTTTGTACGGGGCTGTGAGGTGCGTCTACCTACCGGCTCTGCTGCTAGGCGCGTGTGATTGACGACGCTTCCCGTCGCGCTGCCAGTAGGTGGCGACCGTTTTCGGCACGAATGTTGTTGCTGCCGCCAGCGCTCTGGCTGCGTCCCGTCTGGGACGGCCGATTGCGGATCGCTTTCTGGCGAGCCACAGTATATCGGTAAATTACCGCGACCCTATTGATACGACAAGCATCACCGTTTTAAGGGACGCCACGACCCCAACCTCTGGACCGGACCACAGAATAACGTTCAGCCTTATTCTGTGGCCCAGACCACGGCAGGATTTGAAATTCACTAGAGGGGCTATTTTGGCTTGTTGGTTGAACATAATTAGGAGACGACAGCGCTGCTGAAACACGGACACAAAGGAAGAGATATAGACACACACGAGCGCTGAGTGTTCCGTTTCTGTAGTACAGGGGTAGGGTCCTCACAAAATAGGCTTTTTTTTTTTAAAGCAGGCAAATTTTATACTGTGAAAGGTTTCCTTTAAGTTAATTCGCGCAATATTTTAGTGCACAAGGTGGTGTCCTATCTTTCACGTTAGTTTAGGCGAATGAAGCTCAGCCACGTGGTACAATCCATAGAATAAAGATGCACACTATCCTCTGGCTCACAAAATAAGGCTGCACGTTATCCCGTGGCCTGGCCCACAGAATAGGCACTCCCTTTTGGATAACGCGGTCTTCATTAATCGCGTCGATTCACTTCCGACTCTTTTTTTGTTTTTTGTCTTCATGAATGAAACGTGCTTCGCTCAGAAACCGTGTTACTACATCGCCGCCGCCGCGCTCAGCTGTTTCTCGTGGCCGCTGCGCGAACACGCGATACGGTCACTCGCCCCGATTGGCGGAATTCGCCGCGTCGTCTGCTGGGGCGGGCGCTGGCTTGTCTGTTGCGAATCTTCTGCTGCCCGGCTGTGTTTCAGTATCGCGTTTCCTTTGTCAGCCCGTCGCACTTGTCTGAAGGCCTGTTTAGCGCACAGCGTGAGAGCTACCTTTGATCGGCCATCGCGCACAGGTGTTTCCGGATGCACTCTTCAGCGGCCGTAGCGCACATCTGGCGCGCTGACGCTAGACCCTAGTCGGTCACTTGAAAACAGACTCGCGCACGTTACCGAAAAAAGTAACCAATTACAATTACTTCGCCCGTAAAAGGTACCCGATTACAATTACTGGGCGCGCTGCAGCTAGACCCTAGTCGGTAACTTGAAAACAGACTCGCCTACGTTACTGAAAAAAGCAACCAATTGCAATTGATTCCCCGTAAAAAGTAACCCTTTACAATTACTTAGCGCGCTGCAGCTAGACGCTAGGCGGTCACTTGAAAACAGACTCGCGCACGTTACCGAAAAAAGTAACCAATTACAATTACTTCGCCGTAAAAAGTATCCCATTACAATTACTTAGCGCACATCCGGTGCGCTGCCGCTAGACGCTAGTCAGTCACTTGCAAACAGACTTATGCATGTTACTGAAAAAGGTAACGCATATTACAATTATATTATCTGTAAAAAGTAACCAATTAGGATTACTCAGCGCGAAGCCGGCGCGCTGCTGGTGGTCACTTGCAAAGAGGCTTGTACAAATCACTGAAAGAAGTAACCGATTACGGTTACATCTGGCGCGCTGCTGATATACGCTCAGTCAGTTGCGTAGTGGTAAGTACATGTTACTGAAAATGTTTACCTTACCGTTTACAATTATCACTCCAAAAGTGACCGATTACAATTACAGCCTCCAGAAGTATTCAGAAAATAACTGTAGGGTAATCGATTACTTTCCACGTCACTTTTCATACAAATTTTTATTGCGGCAGTACACATGTTCACGTATAGCGAGGTCGCCGGTAAATCGAGTAGGGAAAATTGTTACCTGCACGTACGTACCTGCAAATTTTGTCAGATTATTTTAGTGGTGCATGCTACCGTGTCAAATTTGCACAACTCCCCTTCTGTGAGATTATATGATAACATTTCTTAGTCGAGAAATACTGTAACGGACAATTACGTAATCGATTACAGAAAGAATAACTGAATGACAAAGATTGATCGTCACAGCTTAAAAAAAAAGTAATCGAAAAAAAAAACGTCACAAAATTACAGTGAATTGTAATCAATAACAAGTAAACCTATACGTGTAGCGCGTTACGTAGTACAAGTCTGCTTGCAAAGCACTCGAAGTAGCGAACTCAGCTCGCTCGAGTAAGTGCTTGCCTCGTAAAATTTGACACGTTGCGTACGAAACATCCAGATCTCGCCTTTCCGTTCTTTTTTTTTTTTTTTTTTTTTTTGAGATTAGATACTTTTCGTTGAGCTTATGGGACGTGATAAAGCCGCAGTTCAAGTGCTTTGCGTCCACGTTCCCCTGGTTTTCTGAAATCGCCTTGCGCTGTATTATATAGCGAACGAAGTGTCGGGAAGCGCAAGTCGGCCGCATGTGATATCCGGGCTACCGCGCCAACGACACTCACACGGCAGCATAAACCGTCGTCGGTTCTTTCGCGCCGCACACTTCGCGAATTTCGCTGTTAAACCCGGTGCTAGAAACTGCCGACTCCGAAAATAGCCTGCAGGGGGTTTAAGGCGAGGGCGTTGTGCACTTTATGTCGGGCAAGCCACCCCCACCCTAACTAAATACGGGGAACATTCCTGGCTGAGTTCGGTTTTTGCTTTTCATTCTCTGCATGCGAGTTATCGCGTAGCGAATATTTTTTTGCCCTTTTTATTTACGCCCAGCACACGTTGTTAATTACCGTGCTAAACAATACCCATGCTCAAACGCACTGGCGGATATAATAAGCATTTGTTCCGATTCCGTTAACATTTTGGCTGCGTCTAATCTCACGGCAGCCGGGAGAATTACCTCCGGGAAATTCTCACGGCAGTTTCCATAAAAGCTGGCTGGCCTAAAATTTGCTGAATAATATTACGTCCCAACGTGACCTAACGTAACATAACCTCACCGAACCTAGCGTAACCTCACCGAAAACGTCATAACCTAACGAAATCCAGCCCAACTGCAGCAAACCTAACCTAAACCAGCCCAACGACACAGAACACAACCTATATTAAACGTGATTCAACCCATTCTAGAAGTCCTGTGCATCGATATTTTGATATAGTAAAAACCAGAGTAAAAGAAGTATTCAAAATTACGATGACCGAAAAATTCTGGAAGATAAAAAAACAAACAAAAAAAAACATCGCAACGGGGGACTCGAACCTGAGCATTCTCGTTTAAAACCAAATACGTTACCACAGCACTACAGGGGTATTTTAGGTATGGTATTTTAGGCTATATTTGTCCCATAATATCTCCGCGTAGCGTGCTTAGCCAATGAGAGGCGACTGCCGTGAGAAATTTCTGACGGTAATTCTCCCGGTTGCCGGGATAATAGACACTATCTAACATTTTATAAGTCCTCAGTCAGCATAGGTATTTTTTTTTCACCTGAAGTGGGGCAGATGAGTGCAGTGTCGGGCAGACAAATGCATAGTGATAATGGAGGTAAAAGTTAGCAAGAAAAAAAATGAACATATGCTGCTCTTCCTGCAACAGTGCAGCCGGTGCAGGTGGCAAAAGAAAATGTCTCTAGCACCGTCCTTTGTGTTGAACATTTCATCCGAATTTCACAGAAAATTACCAGCTGGCCATTATAATTACAAGAATGCTGCAAGCGTGCACGGAGTGGCGAAAAAGGTTTGTTGGAGCCGACATTAAGAGAAGAAACAGGGGAAACAAACTGGGTGGCGTCTTCAGATCCCAGCGTAAAGGCGTACCCAGTCGAAAAACACAACAAGAAATTCTGTCGCACAACAGAAATTTCTGTTGTACAACAGGATCATCTATCGTAGAGCAGGGATTTCTGTTGGGACTACAGGATGGTCTGTTGTACGACAGGAATCTCTGTTGTATAACTACAAAATGTGTGTCGCACGACAGAGATTTCTGTTGTACAAACGACAGAATGTCCCATTCCCTTACACTTACAGGATAATCCTGTCGTATAATCTGTTGTGTTTTTTGACTGGGACGCTTTAGCCGAGTTTTGTTGTATCGAAAGATTAAAACGTGCACCCTATATTTCTTGGCTCCGAGGAAGTTTGGAAATGCGCTCGTTTTTTACGAGGGCTATACGTAAACTTCTCATCAAACGCATGCTATCGCACTTCCGAAAATGGTGTGGCCCACGGCACTAGTCAGGCCGACGGCGAGCTGACCCTCCGGTCCCTTTTTTTTCTTTTTTTTTTTTATTCTGCAAGCGCAATGTTCCCTTGCGCTTGCTGCAGCCTCCGTTCTAGGAAATTTGTACACACCGTGTATGAATAATTTTTCCGCCTCCTGGACTTGACCAGTCGAAAAACTTGAGCATGAAACCTGCGGAGCACGAGGACCAGGGTTCGATTCCTTGCCGCGGCGGCCGATTTTCTGATGTAGGCGAAAAGTAAGAACGCCCGTGTGTTTTGGATTTTGGCGCACGTTAAAGATCCCCGGGTGGTCCAAATTAATCCGGAGCCCTCCACTACGGCGCGCCTCATCGCCTGCGTTGCGTCGGCGCGCGTTAAAACCCCACTACAATCAACAATCAATCAATCAATCAATCACTCAGTCATCAATCAATTGGCATGAAACCCCGCAATTATTATGCGAAGGAATTGCGAGCGAGGGGCTATGATTCGTCCCGCTTCGAAACTTAGAACTGATTGCTCGATTTTTTTCTTCGTTTTTCATATCTTTGCACCAAGTATCGACGCCTGCGCGCATTAAAAATTCTTAGGCAGTTTAGGTAATGCTAAGGGAGTTTCGGGCCTTGAAATTTTATTATCAACCCCCCCCCCCCCCCTTCATCCGCATTGTGCAGAAGTCATGAGCGGTTAATTGCTAGAACGATAAAGACACGGAACCGTCTATCTTATCGGGGCGGTTCAACCCGACATCCTAGAAAACGCCGGGCAGTCTGTTCGGCGGTGTGCACGGACGCACGTGAGGGCGTGACCAGGATCTTCAATGCGTCTTTTAAAAATTTAGTAATTTTTTTAATAAGAGTGCCCGTCGTTCGGTGGTGGCGGGGTGCCCGACAAAAAGAAAAGCGTAGCACACGAAACGAAGAAAAACGTTAGAAAAACAAACAAACAAGAGAGATAAATAAAAACCTTTAAAGGAATCAATGCAATGCTTAAAGTAAAAATACTTCAGGGTGTCATGTCGTACTCTCGGAGACCTTCCGACTGGTTCATATTTTTTTTTTTTTACTCGCGGAAATTGAAAAGACCCGTCGCGATGGGAGCAGACATCGATGCCACGGGCGATAGTTGGTGCGTAGGTCGCTGAATTAATTATCTTCAGTCGTTATGTAATTAATTATTAGCCTGATTTAGTGTATTGTCTACCACGCCGTGGGAAACTAATGTGGGTGGACATTTTTACGTGCAGTTTAATTTAGAACAGGTTCCTCGGCTGATTTTTTTTTTGCCACTACCTCACTGGTAGGTTTGATTGATCCGTCCATCCATGTGATTGTTGGTGCACGCAGCGCACGTGCTGTCGGCACGTGCACTGCACGGACACAGCAGAGTCCTCGGTCCATTGCATAAAAAAATGGCGAAGCTTGCATTAAGTCGCGCAAGGCATGAACCGTAGCGAAGCTGGGCAATTTATTTCAATTTGAGCCCTGAAAGACACACCACCACGCATTGCATTAGGTTTGAAATTGTTTATTTACGTGTTCCGTCGTCGCTTTGCACTTAACTAGTGTAGTCATCGTCATATGCATCGATATCGTCACGTTCCCCACCACTGCATGACTGGCGGGCCCGGATCGTTATGTCCGCAGGCTTTCATATTTCTCCCAAAGTGTAACGCGTCAACACGCGCTAGAACCGGCGGCGACCGGCTTCGCGAACTGGGCGTCTGTAGCGCGAGCTGTCCTGTAGGCAGCGGGACGCGCATGGACTGTTTTCTTTGTATTTTTGGCTAGCGATGCACGCGCAAGCCTGGACGACGCCGGGCGCTCCCCGTGCTCACGTGCGCGGTAAAGGGCGGGACAGACAGACAGACAGACAGACAGACACATATACACAGACAGACACAGACACAGACAGACAGAGAGACAGACAGACAAAGAACTTTATCAAAGGTCCTGAGGGACTCTCCTAGATGGCAGCTAAGGGTTTTCGTCAGGTAGTCGCCGGCCACACCCGCGTAGGAGGTGAGAGACCTTGGTCTTCCGCCCTCTCGCAGGCCCTCTGGACAGCCAGGAGTTGCTTAGTGAGGACCGTGAGGTCCAATCGTGCTCGGTGTTGTAGTCCGGACATTTCCAGAGCATGTGTTTAAGATTGCAGTAAGCCTCTGAGCAGTTAAAGCAATGAGGTTCGATGGGAGGCAGGATAAGTAACTATGACCTATAAGTGACTAAGTAATTAAGTAACTATAAGTAATTAAGTACTATAAGTAATTAAGTAACTATAAGTAACTAAGTAGCTATAAGTAACCAAGTAACTGAAGTAACTATGACCCGGGGTTTTCTGGTGACGCCGCACACATTACGGCCAGCAACAACGGCTGCGGTGTTAAAAGAGAGCCCGCTTTGATAGAGCTCCCATCAGCGGTCCGCAGTGGCCCCGAATGTGTGAGGGGGGCATCCCCCGGGGCTGAGTCCTTGCAGCATGCAAAGGGACAGCTCAGCGGCGCCCTATCGTACACCGTGGCGTGGGCGTCCTTGAACCGGCGCTGTTTCTGCCGCAGTTACGTCGAGGGGCCGCGCTGGGTTGCGGGATCGTCGAGAAACCCCTCATCGTGGTATCTGTCTTCTTCCGCCGCTACGTGTGCGGCCCCGCGGGCGCTTTTCTTCGAGTTTTATCGTCGCACCGTCGGGAAACCTTGCTGCGCAAGCAAGCGACGTGGCGCTGTCGTCCTCATGACGGGGCCGTTACTCGAAAGACCGCGCTCGTGTTGTTCGCCAGCGTTTTCCTTTTTTGTCTTTCTTTCGTTTTATATTTGGCCTGTGACCTCTAGCTCCGCTCCTTCGCGAGCAAAAAGTGTATGTGCGTGAGAGAGAGAGAGAGAGAGAGAGAGAGAGAGAGAGAGAGAGAGAGAGAGAGAACGATCTTTAATGAAGTCTGGCGATTTTAGCCCTGCTAATGATGCCTAACATTCCCCCCCCCCCCCCCCCAAAGATCAAACTTTCCTTCGCAGAAACTTACTCCACCTTGGGGATTCCCCATAAATCTGGTCGATTAACACCTGTCAATCACTTCGAGTTGTTGATCAATTCGCTCTCGCGCTACAAACGACTAGCCTGCTGGTTATAGCTCAGTTGGTAGATCGACTGCTCCTGTTATGCGGTGGTCCCGGGTTCGAATCGTGGACCAGGACGAATTTTCTTCTACGCGAAGTTTCTGAGGAAGCTGCATAGCTTTCCTTTGTAGCCGTACGGCTGCATTGAGGTGGATGTCAAACTTCCCTTCGAAGAACGGATTCGCACCGTAGGAGACAGGAGCTGCTCAAAGTCAATGGGAGAGGTCCTTATCATGTATATTACGTCTAATTAAAAATATATATTTGAAGCGTGTGCTTGTATTGTGAACTGCGGGAATCGCTAAACCCTACACGATGTGGCTGTTTCGCGAATGGTTGGTTGCTGCGTTATCTACGCGTCTAAGGACGCTCTGGCGCCTCGAAAAACGCGTGACAGGTTCACTGCACCGCGGTTGACCCTGCAACCATTGCAAGGATCGCGCCGAGCGATACGAGTCAATGTTCGCACGCTCTTATCAATCGCCCAATGCACGATCGTTTCATCTCTAGGTCAGCGTGGTTTCGCGCCCTGCCGCTGCTGCCGTTATCGGGCGCCGCGCTTATCGGGCGCTTGTCAATGTGAAGTGGCTTGTACTTGTTCTGTTACGTGTAGCCGTATCGCTCGAGCATACACCACTTCACCCGCTTACGCTACTACGCGTGGCTGCCGACCGATAGGGGCGTCGACCTTCTCGGGCGATTTTTCAATGGCCCACCGTAGCGGTCTGATATCCCTCTGTTTAGATTGCTCGTGCAGCATTTCTTAGTGCTCCGCACCGGTCGCCGCGGCGTCTTGGTCGTAATGCCCCCGTCACGCGAGCAATTTCGTTGACCCTTCAGCGCCGGCCGCGGCGGCCGCTTTTCTGATGGAGGCGAAAAGCAAAAACGCCCGTGTTGTACAGATTTCGGTCGCACGTAAAGATCCCCAGGTGGTCAAAATTAATCCGGAGCCCTCCACTACGGCGCGCCTCATCGCCTGCGTTGCGTCGGCGCGTTAAACCTACAATCAATCAATCATTTGACCTTCAGCGTGTTGTCATTGAGCTGGAAGTCGCGTAGCTGGTTGTTCGGACCCGTAGAATTGCCTCTCTCGCTGGCGAATACGATTTACTTATTGCGGGAAGCGCGAAGTTAGTACTGAACTTTTACCGACATTAGAGCTCCGGTATGGTCACTGGAATGGAATATATCCCCGGATCCCAACCATGAGGCAGATATAAATATAATGATAAGAATGGGGGGCAGGCATTCGGCAGGCATTCTCAGATAATGAATGGCCACCCTACCATTGTCCTGAAGAAGAAAGTGCATGACCGCTGCATCTTACCGTACTTAACCTACGGGGCGAACTTGGAGGCTCACTGAAATGGTTTCAACTTAAATTGAGGACGACTCAGCGGCAATGGAACGGAAGATGATAGGTGTAACATTAATGGAAAAGAAGAGGGCGGAGTGGGTCAGGGAACAAACGCGTGTTAAGGACATATTAGTAGAAATTAATAAGAAGAAATAGGCGAAGGCAGGGCATGTAATGCGAAGGCAAGATAACCGCTGGTCATTAAGGGTAACAGAGTGGATCCCTAGCGAAGGCCAGCGTGGCAGAGGGCGGCAGAAAGTTAGATGGGCAGATGAGATCAAGAAGTTTGCGGGGATAAATTGGTCGCAGTTAGCACAGGACCGGGACAATTGGAGATTAATGGGAGATGCCTTTGCCCTGCAGTGGGCGTAGATAGGCTGGTGGTGTGACGATGATGATGATGGTGGTCACTGGCTATTAGATCATCTGCGCGGACGCACTGAGCTGGTGTCCGACAGGTGCCGACTGGAGTGCTGTGTAACGGATTAGGTTTGTAAGTTTTTTGCTTACCCACCAGTAACTCTCGAAGCCTTGTCTCTCTTACCACTTGCCGAAGTTGCATGAACGAAAAAAGTTGTAGTTCGGCCTGTTATGTTCCGGGGCACCAGCTGTTGCGAAGGCCAGATTCGTGAGTGTCAGGGACCTGTTGGCGTTGTGTTGTCGTATAGTGCGTTATTCCGAAACCGCCTTTCTTTTTTCATAATCACTGCATGTCGCAACAGCCAGGAAACACAAACGTAGATAAATGAGAAGCAAACATGACGTCCTTTGTACCCCCAGGACTACACGTCCGTTATCTGCTTCAAAATGCAGAACTAATAGCCATCAAAGTTGTGCGTAGGTATACGCTGTGCGAACGCTTTCTGACGTAGATAACATGCAACGTGGCGTGGTTGGATTAGCTTGAGATCACTGCTGGTGATCTCTTGGCTTGGGGTCGTCGCTTCGAAAGGTCAGGGGAGAGGTTATATTTTGTCTTTGGCACATGTAAAGGGCTGTAGGATCAAAACTTGTGTGTTCGCGTTGGGCTTGATTCTGATTGTAGCCTGGCCAGATACAGTAAAAGATCATTAATTCGAACTCGGTTAATACAAACTTACACTTAATTCGAACCGACGTCCTGGTCCCGGGACAGCCCTGTATATTTCAAAGGTGGGAAAGCTCTCGATAATTCAAACGCATCGGTATCCAGAACGGTTAATTCTAACTGGGATCCTCTGGTGTCTACCGCTCCTCGCAGTAGTAGTCGGCCCAGAGTGAGTACAAATGATTCCAAAATCAAACCGAACCAAATTTACTAGAGATGCAAAACAACGAAACAGAAACACAACAGCGTAGCGCGCGCGCGATACGCTGCTTCGTTCGCTGTTGGAGTTCCATGAATATTATTTACGAAATCACCTGCCAAAAACGTTTAGTAGCGCCTAATGCGGAATAACGAGTCCAGAGGTGGCTTTTTTGTGTTCCGCCCGCGCAGTGTGGCGCGATGTCCGTTCATTCTAGCGCCCTCCCGCTAATTCGAACTCCGCTTAATACGAACAATTTTATGGTCCCCTTCAAGTTCGAATTAACGAGCTTTTACTGTATTGGGCAGGATTCGGTACTACTTGAAAGGAGAAGTTGAATCACCTGGCGTTGCAGTTAGTTCCCAATGGAGGCGAAATGCGTAGCAAGGAATTCATCGCTCTAGCGAACATTAAACTGAGTCAAGCGAAAAAAAAAAAGTACACGACGCGCGTTGGCCTGTGTCTACAGATCCAGCAGCGAAACTCAGCTTCTGCTGGTGGAACGTGCGGAGAGGCAGCAAGCTCCAACGGGATCCTGAAATGAGAAATCCGACCACGTGCTCTCTCCCTCTCCCTCTCTGATCCATTCTTTCGTTTCGTCCAGTTGCAGTTTAATGTTATAGCAGTACGATGATCCCTTGGTAACCAACCTGCCCAACTTTCCGCTTTCGTTGAAATGCGCAGAACTTCCCTGTTGATGGCACGTGCCGAAAGCTAATGAACCGCAGATTTCCCCACTTGGTCCACAGTTCTCCCCCATTACGTGTTTTTAAAGACCAGGCGTTGCGACGGCTCCCGAATATCGATGAGATTTTCTGTCATAATTTTGAATCAGAAGTCACGGCGTTTCGAAATTCAAGTAGCCTCTGGCCCTGTTTATCTTAGGCCGCTTTTGCCTAATAATATAATTCAACAGCATATGGGTACGAGCTTGTTGGTGCTCCGTTTAGAACACCATTAAGCGCAGCAAAGACGACGGAGGACGTAGGAGCGCCGAGCCTTCAAGAAGACGAGGAGGAGGAGTAGGAAGAGGAGGAGGGAGAGGAGATTATTATTATGATGATGATGATGATGATCCTTGGCGAACGGCACACCCTTCTACGTCCTTCGTCTTCTTTGCTGCGCGTGGTGGTGTTCTAAATGGTTTGCCTAAAAGCCAGTACCGTTTATTACATGATCCTCCAATACCCATTCAGCACACACCAGGCATTGAAAGATTGTCACCCGCGAACTTTCGGCACGACGGTCCGTTTACGGTGAACCGAAAATGTGAAGGGCATGGATATCGCTGAAAGTTTAAGGTACATTCGAACGCGTTTTGAACATCCCGCTCAGTGCGAACGTCCCAGCTACGCATTCGCTTCGTGCGCCCCCCAGAGGAACATATATCGTGCTCCGAAAGCGGTTAAGACTTCCCGTCCACGAGACTTCGTTTGGAGTCCCGCCACCGACACCTCCTACAGTTAAGACAGCCTCATTTCAGTGTCGTATCTCCTAGTCCTATACTTACACTCCGCTGATAAGAGTGGCCAAGTTGAAAGCTGAAGCCAGCAAACGTCGTCGTCGTCTCGAAGCCGAAGCGAAGCACTACAGTAAACAGCAAGGCGGAAATGTGGGCTCTGCAGACTGTACGACCCTCCGCAGAGCTTGTTCGTCCGGGGCAACGGCGCGTTCAGGAGCCCGTTATAAGAACACGACGCGGGGGAAACCAGTCCGGTCTCGTTTCTGTATAACAACTGCGTCTGGTTAGGGATGCTATCGGCGCGCGCATGCTTGACCCCATCCGACGTGATGTAACTCGCCGGTCGGCTCAAGGGCGACGCTGCTCTCCGTTCCGTCTGCTGTGCAAGCAACTTTTGAGCCACGTGGGCTGAGGCGTAGTTTCGTACTAATATTTACGTGAGGGGAAACCCGTGCCGTCGTGGACGCCGCCATAGCAGCGAGCTTACGTTCAATGCTTACTTGGCTTGGCTAGCCACACGGCTTCTTTTCGCTCTTTGAGCCGAAATCAGCTGAAAAGGGTAAAATTTCTTTTCTTGTTCGTCTTGCGTGGAGCATCTAAAAATCTGACAATTAAACCTTTTGCAGCTCCACTATTATATTGACAAAACACGTTTAAATTACCTTTTGAAATAATAGTCGTGTTTTTTTTTTTTTTTTTTGCAGCTAGAGATAACTTTTCAGCCTGTTCATGAGCCATGCCAAGGACAAGTTGGACGTTCGTATACCCGGTACGCGAGGGCGTGCTCGCTGAAGCGCGGCTCGCCTAGAGAGTGGCGCCACACATCCCTCGGCCTTTAGAGTATACTCACTCTTTTCTCTCATTATTATGTGCCGCCAGAATTTTCATTGGTCAGTCGGCACCACGTGATATTTTGTTTACATATGGGCGCAGCCATTTTGTTTCTGGGCGCCTCTTCCCTCTCTCTCTCTCTCTCTCTCTCTCTCTCTCTCTCTCTCTCTCTCTCTCTCTGCTGCGCGGACGTTGGGAGGATGACAACACTGCAAGCCAGAAACAAAATGGCCCCCAGATGCTTCCGGGTGCACCAAGTGGCGGTACTCTTAAGCGTAACCTATTTTTGACGCTAGTATAAACCTTTAGTGGTTAAGAGTGCCCGCCGTGTTCACCGTGCAAGCACGCTGGGGTGGTTAACGCCAGGAATGACAGCTCACAACACGGCGGCGTAGATCTTCAGGTTTGGATTAGGCCTTGATCCCCGCGTGGCCCCGCGTTTAGTGTGCTGTGCACTGGCCGGCCGTGCCGTGTGGTGGAAGTGTGGGCCTTAACAGTTGTTCGAGGTTGACCACGTCGGGTTGAGGATATACTGCGGCCGGTGACTTCGTTAGGGCTAAGGATCGGGGAATCGAATGTGAATGGAGAGGGCAGAACTTCCAACGGACCTTCCACGTGCCGTACGCGTGGGTAATTTGTTTTCGTTTAGCAAGGAGAAGCATTATAATGTAAAATATCTCTGTTAATGCTTACAGATGCCTTATTTGGGTCGAAAACGTAGCCGTGTCCAACCACCGCAATGCCATCACTCCTAGGTTTAGTTTTAAAGCGAAGGCTTTCTTAGTGGAGCCGACTGCGTCCCGTCAAAAAAGCTAATGCATTTCCCCATAGACCGGTTGGTCGACCGAAAAGCTCTGGTAATGTATCTCCGAGCGCACGGCGCATGCGTGAAACCGGGGCTTCCAATGTGTCAAAATGGTTAATTGAAAATCGCGAAATGGGAACGGTTCTGCAGATAACACAATGCACGCATCGATCATGAAGAAGAGTACAATAGTAAACCTCTGTCTCATACACCACCTATCGGTATACATTTGGATCGTTCGTAGATACGTTTACTTAGCGCACGAAAAATCGTCGCATGGGTTCGTATACTTCGTTTGCGATTTGGGTCTTGGAAGTTTGACGATCGATTGGACGCACTTTTAGCGATGGGTTTGAAACACTTTTGACACAGTTTGATGTCAAAGCTGTCTCGCTTCGCTCAAATTTCTTTATGAATGGATGAGAAAGTTTTTAGCAGGATAAGCGGTGTGCTATAGCATACAAAGCATACCCCTCTCACCGCCAGGCACATTTATTAGCAATTGTGCTAATAATTACTATTCTCAGGCCGAGCTGTTGCCTCGGTGTGTAAAACCCCGATTGGGGTGTGGCTTTTTGAATGTTCGGTGTTGCGAAATGCGAACCAACAAGCTAATAAGATTATAAGGCTAGCTTTTCTCTCAAATCCAAAGCAGACTCCCGAGCCGCGGAGCAGGATCGACGTTGTCGTGAAGGGCGCTCGGGTCGCGTTTGTATTAAAACCCCCAAGCTTTTTTAGGGCCTTAGTTTGTATGGGCAACGGAGCACTGGTTACAGTTATCGTTTAGCTCGAAACGAGTCTCCCGGTCAGATGCATACCAAGTGCTGCGTACAACCGCACTACCCTGTCAAGGTACCAGCCGTGATTTTTTGAAGTTTTGTCCCTTTATCGGTACGACTTCAGAACGACGCTTGATGAATGACGCTAGCGTATGTTATCATTTTCATTAGTTTGAGCGTTGCGTCCACCGAGGCGCCGTGATTGTACCTCCGTTAAGCCTTCGGCAAGGAACGGGGTTGTCTGTTGATGCTTTTCAACTGATAACGCGGTTTCCGTGCTCCGCCGTTATCGGCGTCCTTGTTCAGCCCGCATGCGCGTATACGTGCGGCGACGGCGGGGAATAGACTTTTCATTTAGGCTGCATAATAAATGGATTTTCTCCCGTCGTTACGCTAGGAAGAATAAAACTCGGGAGATTAGAGAAGGGGGTAAGGGAACAAAGAAGTCACGCGCCTAATAGATTAGCCGTGTTTCGATCGCGCCAGGAGAAGAAGCAGCGTCGTTCAATCTCAGCTGAGACTCGAGACAACGGGTGGTCGTTCTCCATGCCTTGTACCGCGAGGAGGGGGCGGGCCAGTGGCCGACATCAGCACTGCATATCGGCCTCCCCCCTCTCCCCCTGCACTGTGCTGTCGTCGAGAAGTCATTTTTCAACGCAGGTCGGAAGCTCTCGCATATCTAGTCCCTATTTTTTCGCTCGTGTGTTGCCGGCGGCGGGCCGGACTATAGAATCGCGATGGCCGTTCAACGGGACCCCGTGGTACGTGTCGGGGGCTGTCTAAAGTCTATATAAAACAAGAACGAGAAGCGATTGGCAGAATACGGGCATTGGCGGAAGCCTAGTAGGAGCGTGTATGCCATGCACGTTTTGCGGCTTCCGGCATCAACTGGGTTCGAAAACACCGATTCAAAGTCAAAAGCTGCACCGAGGCCTGTGTGTACCACAGCTGTACGGTACGGTACTGTAGGTGGTTATACGGATTAGTTTGCAGGAGGTGGCGATGCCTAACATGCGCCGAATTCTTAAACACACGGGGGAGGCTCTGGACGATCGAGAGACTACACCTGTTTCGCACCGGACACAGTTATTGGCGTCGTCTTACTGCTCACTTTAGCTGGATCACGGCTCCGCCACTCCAGATAATTGACAAGCAGCCCAGTAATGCTTGCGGCAAAAAGTCCTCAGTAATTTACTCTTCGTAGACGCCTTGAAGACGGAAACCTGGCGATTATCAAGGACTACACCTAAGTCGTGTCTTCGTATTTCTTCGGTTTCGTTTCTTCGTCTTCTGGTGCGAATAACTCCGACAGAAAAATTGGCGGCAGGTCACACGGCATCTCCCCCACAGTCAGAGCTCTCTACTCCGCGTGCACCCGTTATACTCACGTGCACCTGTCGTGGGGTCAGCACCAGGGCTAAGTCTTGTTCCACCTCCGGCAGGGTGTTGGCGCCCCGGATTCAAACCCACACGAACCCCAACGTGTTTTTATTTGTCTTTCTTTTACAGTGATGGCTATTTCGGTACCATTCGTGGTGACGGACGACGGTCACCTTTCGCGTTTGGTGAGGCGTATAAGGCTTTCGGCTTAACAGCAAATTCAGCTCCCTTCCACTCTGTGAAGAAGGATGACCAGGGATAACTGTGGTGCCTAGCTAGCCCCAGTGGGGGCGGCAGTATGCTTTAACCGGGGTGCAGTCCAAGGATTGCCGAAACAAAACACGTTTGTTTGTAATTGTCGATTGAGCATGCTTACTAGTTAATTAGCACCCGCCGCGGTGGCTCAGTGGCTGAGGTGTTGTGCTGCTTAGCACGAGGATGCGGGTTCGATTCCCGGCCGCGGCGGCCGCTTTTCTGATGGAGGCGAAAAGCAAAAACGCCCTTGTGTACGAGATATAGGCACACGTTAAAAATCCCCACGTGGTCAAAATTAATCCGGAGTCCTCGACTACGGCGCGCCTCATCGCCTGCGTTGCGTCGGCGCATTAATCAATCAAACCTAGTTAGTTAGCTGCATGAAATTCGGACGGGCTCGAGATTTATTGTAGGGGACCAACATGGGGCTTCCGTTTCCCTCCCGGATCGAGAAGCCCATCTGTATGAAGAGCAGACGGGAATACCGCAATATTTACAACTTACTGTGAACTATGTAATTTTGAAAAGCAAATGAAGCCCAGCGTAATGTTAGAGTCGTCGTAAAGGGCAAATTTTATATAATTTGTTTTGGGATGGTCTTGGTACAATAATAGTTACACCCATTTTCCATAATTGTACTCCCTCCGGAGATGAAGTGGACATGCTTCACTGCGCAGCACTCAATGTGGGAAAGCCATCTTACAAACACTAAGGTCGCATCGATCTCGTCAAGGTCGGCTTCACCACTAAACGCAAGTGCATTGCTGCGAATACGTGCTCTCAGGGGAAATATCAACCACCATATACCAGAAGCAAAATGGAGAGACGAGATAGTTGAACATCCATGAGTGAAACTTAAGAGCAAGACACAGGGACGCGAAAGGGAAACGACACCAGCGTGCGACCCACCATATATCAAAATACGGAGGCCCCAAGACGTATTTTCTTTATTGTTTACGAGTTTTTTTATACGCTGAAGACAACGTTGGCTGAAGGTGTGGTGCACAGTTTTACGGCCCCGGAGATTTGAGTGGGCGCGGGAAGGTGGCGCTACGCTCGCGTGCGATTCTTGTGCACATCGCTTTGATGCCGGAGACAATCTGCTGGGCCGCAGCCACAGACAGCTCCGCCGTAAAATGAATACCGCCGGTAGTTTGCAACGCACTGATCCGGAGTGGCCTCTTCAGAATTCTCGAAAAGGGGTGGAATTACACGTGACTTGATTGCAGAGCGCTAAACAGGACCTGCGCCTTTTAACTGGGTAGTGTAGGTGCGGTGAGTGCGCAGAAATGAAAGCACATGTCCTCTCTTTCATTGTAGTGGTGCATAGTCCACCGCCGCCTACGCTCGCCACTATCAAAATTAAAAAAAAAAAATTTCCAGTTCCGATTAATCTGTAGCGGACCTCAGCTACTGCAGGCATATCGCACCAGGCTGCCGCTTCACCCCTACAATCAACAGTGGAATCCCGCCCGTACGGTGGCATGAACTCCGCTTCGGAAGAAATAACGGGGCCTATGTTCGATTCCTAGCGGTGGGAAACTAATGAAGGCTGCTTTTACGTCCCTTTTTTAACACAAAAGTGTTTTAGTCCTGGATACACAAGATTTGACTGTCGTCATATCCGTGACGGAAATGACGCCAGTACAAGGCAGCAAGCGGCCTGTAAAGGGTGCACCTCTGCACACAGGGCCTTCTTGCGGGGAAGCAACCTTTAGTACTAAGGAGTACGTTATACATAGGGTTGTTCGTTTTCGGGTTTTATATTTTAACACGAAAGTGTTTTATGCCGGGATACACCAATCTTTCACTGACGTCATATCCGCCACGGAAGTGACGCCAGTACACATTTGCCGAAACGACCCGCCAGCAGGACGTCGCTCGCCAAGCACACCCACAAGACAGCCGCCGACCCGCAAATCATGCTCAGCTGCAGATTTCGCTGCACGTTTCACTTTCGTGTTTTACCGATTCCTATGACAGAGGAATCAACCACAGTTTTTTCTTTTAATGTACAATCCCTGAGCGTACACTCAAAGATCAACGGCGCATGGTGCGAGTGGACCATTCCTGCTCCCCAAAACCGGGTATTCTGCTGGTTCTTTCCCATCATCGTCATCGCCGTCGTCATTATCATCGATCATGTTCGTGTCCACTGCAGGTCGAATGTTCCTCCAACCGTTCCGGTCTTACGATGCCCTAGTCCAGCCTCCACCTCCGAATTATCCTTCGATCGAGTCCCGCCCCAGCCGGCCACTCCGTTACCGAGATAGTCCTCCGGTTGTCAGTTATGCGTCACCAGTGGTGGAAGGCCTTCGCTAAGTCTCGCCCATGTGTACATACACAGATAACGGCGCTCACAGCCATTGTGGCTCGAATCCCCCGCACCCACTCCACCCACTATATCATCGTCCAACGTAAATCGCCGACAGCCACCCGAAGCGGCTCCTTCAAGCATTAGAACGGGGCGCACGCAGCATCTCGGCGACTACTAATGCGGCGCTAATTGCGCTGCGACGATTGAGCAACTTCCCACACCTGCGCCCAGGCCGAGAACGAGAGAAAAGAAGGTGGCGTACGTGCTCGTTTCCGTTTCGTATGTGGCAACCCGATTCCCGGTAGCATGTATTATAACAGTGCCCGGCGTGCGACCCACGATCGTACAGCGAGAGCGTGTGTGGTGGTGGTCTGTCCCCCCACGTCCCCCCGAAACTTTTTCGCCCGCCGGCGGGGACCGCCTGCGGCTTCCACGGCTGATCCTCCGGGATGTCGCGTCGCAGTCGTCGAGCGGGTTCGCAACGACCGCGCCGATTTATGCCGGTCGCATACGTAGCCCCCTTCTTCTTAATATTCCCGCTGCGAGGAGCAGCGCCGATATCTGTTTGGGCTGCGTAGAAGCAGAAAGGCTGCTGTGTCGGTGGGGACGTCACCTTCAAGGGTCGAGCAGGGCTGGGTGTTTGCCACTAGAGTCTTTAGAAAAGAGCTGTCTCATACCGCGCGGTTGGGACATCATAGCTGGGGTGATCTCCAAGCCTTCCGCAGTGTGACCTGACGCGGTTGAGGTGTAACGAAGGTTCGAGCGAGTAGTGATGGCTTTTTGTAGCCTCTCGGAGGTGACCAGTGCCCCGCCCGTGATGTAACTGCTGCCTCGGCGAACCCTACTCCTATTCGTGCCAAGACTTGTTCAAACAAGGATCTGTATTGATAGGAAGAAAGAGGAGGCGGCGGCCGACGCATTTTTTTTTTTTTTTTTTCCCTAGCCGGCTCCGATCGCCATTTACTGTTTTGTGTTTGGTCTGTTCCTACCTTGCCTTTGCACACGTCGGCTGCACGGAAAGGCTTTTAACGGTTTGGTTGTTCGCACTAATGTTGCGATTGGCGACCGGCGTACCCTTTGAAGAAACCGGGCTTATCTTCATGTAGTTCTCTTAGTGGCCGAAACTGCCTGTTACTTTTTTTTTGTTCCCACGTGCGACCGTAGAACAGTGTGGTGCACAGGAGTGGCCCCTGCGGGCTACCAAATAATTGAGAGCTTCCCGCTGCGGAGAGACTTGGAAACTAACACTGCGAGAATAACCGGCGATTGAAATGATACGCCGTGCAGAACGTCCTGCTTTCCTCTGTGTGGTATGCGATTGCGGTGACAAAACCTCCCGGTCGTACACTCTCTTCACAGGCACGCAACCGGAAGTGGCTGGGAATACGTGGCTTGTCTACATAACTGAACTTTTCATCTACCGTCGTGCAGCGATACGGAGCTGGGTTATCTTATTACGTTACCAATAGCTGGGTTTATGTCAGCAAAATTTGTTCGTCTCTCCACAGAGTCGCGTCGATCTGTCAGTAGAGGGAGCGACAGATGAGCACATAAAGACAAGGTGGAGATAGCGCGCGAAGAAGTGCCTGCGCAACGGTGCTGACGTTGCCAGGGCGATGTCAAATCGAAACGTGGCTCACCAGCTGCATTTGATCCGCCTCGACGGGTTCCGCGACTCCCGCCACCCCTAGCGCGCGTTGTATGTGCCGCCAGTGCAGATCGGCCGAACAGTAAGCCGAGCGGCAAGGCGTGCTCATCAGGCCAACCCTGAAGTTTGCGAGGGAGAGGGATGAGATGCTCGCGCATTTTTAAATATCCACCAATGAATGTTCAACTAATTTTTTTTTTGCAGTGGTGGCAGTACTTTCGGAAGAATCCCGCAGTAAAAAAATTTTCAATTCACTGTCGTACCAGTCACGCAGATAGGAATGGAAAAATAAAGCAGTCAGTAACTGCCTCACTAGAGCTACTGCCATGGCCTATAGCTGCCCGCGTTATTCAGCGCAAAAAAAAAAAAAAACCTCAGGTATATTTGAGGTGAAAAAAACATAACTTAGAGTAGCAGCGTTCTTTTAATTGGGAATACATGTTAGATTGGTTTTTACGACAACAAATGGAACGAAAATGGCCTAAAAAACAGTGTCGACCAGAGGCGAGATAACTGCGAGCACTAAATTTAGAGATGGCGGTTCGAGCTGCTTGAAGAACAACAGAAACAAAAGGTCCCAATATATGGGGCGCGAAATACTGAGTTGAGCTTGGCAAACCTCCGTTGCAGTCATCAAGGAAAGAGCGAGCGGTGGGAGAGGGAGAGCCGAGAAGGCGTTATGGGGCAGGGACGGCGGACGACTAGATCGTCCTTCAACGACATTTCCAGCGAACAGCCGTTTTAAAGCGAAGCTCTCCACATCTACCCTCCCCCCCCCCCCCCTCAAGGGGTTCTTTCGCGACCGTTGGGGCCAACACAAAATTCCCGCGAACAAATAAAAGAAGTCACTGGCACCGCCAGGAATCGCACCTGGAAGGAATAGAGAAGCGGAGCGACAGCCCGTTGCATTACCGATTGAGCTACGAGCCCACGCGGAGGCGAGGGAGACAGACAGTGCATTCACCTAGCACATCTAAGCGTTTAACACCTGCATTTTCGCGGAAAACCATGTGATAGCGTCACGCGACCTCTAGCGCCGCTGTGCGCTCCGCACACGGCCCGTATAGCGGCCGTGTGCGCGCCTTGCGCATGTGCTAGGGGGTATAAAAATTAAAGGAAGCTCATACCAACGATGACATCGCACTTCTCCGTCTCTGCCGCCGGGTTTGAGAGTCATTTAATTTTATAAAAAAAGTTTCTACTCATGTGCTTCCCAAATACAACTCAACGAACCACCGTTTATTAATCGTGCATTTATTTAACCTTAGCAAAGAATATCCAAGGTAATAAAGGGTTTGGTTAAGTGCATCTCACATGTATCTGGTTTCACTCTTTGTAGAGCCACGTGTGTGAATTCAAGTGGCGTTGCATGGGTAATCGTTGTGGGTGTCGTTCACAGCTTCGCTTTCCAACCATTTTCACAGGCTGGATTGACGCGCTTTTTTTTTTTGTGTCAGTGGACGTTTAATCCGAAGACAATAGGTTTCTTTCGGAGAAGTTCCAGTACGGCACGGCCAGCTTCAAGTCGGCGGGACTTGTTCTTCCACGGCACCATGGAGCGTCCTGCGAGAGGATAACTGAGATTGCTGTGTCCCAAGCCTACGTCCAGAATTAGGCCCGCCCATTGAATGAACCGGCTTGATTCACGTCTTCTCCCGCAAGCGCAGTGATCGCGAACAGCGCAAGCGACGTGACTAGCAGCGGAGGCCAGTGTTTGGAAACGGTGCGCGCGCGTTCTTCCACGGCTGCAGGTTCTTCTCCTTGTGACAGGAGAGTGCACTCTCGCCCCCTCCCGGGCACGGTTTATATTTAGGGCCCTGGGGCGGCAGCGGCGGCTGCTGCTTTGGCCGAGGAACGTGCATGGATGCCCCCCGGAGGCCTCGCGCTTGGGGCTGTTTGTTTGAGCAGGGCCGCCGACGGGGCTTTAGCGGGACCGCGTTACAGCAACGCCGCGGACGACGAGACACTGGGGATAGCCTCGGCACCAGGGTCATTATCCGGCGTCGCGCTCAGAATGGCGTGGACGGGGAAGTCGCGCAACTTGTGAAGGCCTAAGCTGTCCGTATCGACACATTCGTCCGATGAGGGGGTCAATTGCTGTGGCGGACGGATGCGTACGGCCTCCTTGCTGAGGCGGTGTTGGACGACGTCGTAGAGCTCCGGCATGCTCACAGCGCGACTTATTCCACTGCCAGCAGCATACTTCCGCTCCCTGCTTTTTTGCCGGTGTTGCTAATACGGCTCGGGGTTCCTCCCCAGGATCGGCTTCGGCTGCGGCTCCGGGAAGAGCAAGAAACGCAAGAAAGACTCCAACTTGGGCAGTTTTGCGGCTGGCACTTGTCTCGAGACAGTTTTTCGCTAAATGAACGTGTCGGGTGCTCGAAGGGTGTTCCCGGCGTCGGTAACTTATTGGATATTAGCGTGGAGTGGGGACCGCCCGACAGATGATGATAAAGCTGCTCCGGAATTGCGCGTCGTGGGATCTTTCGCGTGGAGGCTTCATCAGTTTGGAAGTGGGAAATTTGTCTTCGAGGTGTCCTCCCGGGCCCCTTTGCCACGCGTCGTGGCGGCAACGCCTCACTTCACGAACGGGAAACGTTGGGAGGCCGTCGGGGACACGATCTTCTGGAATGCGCGAGGCGGCTGCCGAAAAACTGCGCTGCGCAGTGGAGTAGGTAGGGCGCCCGTGGTTGAGACATACGCCCGGCGCATGCCCGTCGTATACTGTCAGCTCGTTATCTGCGGAATCGTCGTTGACGCACATCGCGCGTTGAGTAGTCCGTTCTCCCGATAAAACAGGAATTCTTTCTACCGGCGCATTCTTGAGGGGGTTGCACGGGCATTGTGTTTCGCTGCGTGGACAGGCCAGCGTGGCTTTATGGGGTCAAAGCAAAGGAATTGTCGGTGACGCCATCAAGTGTCAACAGCTCCTTTGGCGGCTTGGGTAATGATAAAATTAAAGGCCGAGGACGCTTAAGGACATCTCGTAGGTTGAGAAGGCGAAAGCGTGATAGTCCGGCTGAATGCCTGGGACGCCGTGCTTCCACGTCGCGTTGTTTAAGGGCTTTGACGCTTTCGGATGGCTTCCGATCTGTCTCCTACGCGTTGCGCCCCTACTCGTGCCTGCCTTCGTGTAATGGGAGCAGTGACGACGATGGCGAATTTCGCTGCTCGTCTGTTCGTCCTCCGGCTGCGTTCTTTCGCTCCCTTTATCTGCGTGGTGCTGGCTTGGACGGCCACCTCTCGCTGCTTCCGACTTTAAGCTCGTTCCGTGGAACGCCTCGTGTAGAGGCATGGTCAGGGGAGCAAGGGGGGTGAGGGGGTGTTACGGTGTCAGACCAACCCCCAAAAATTTTGTTTGGGCGTCCGGCGCAGTCTTTCTTTTTATATACAGTTGAACCTCGTTATAATGAACACTGGTGTAGCGAATTATCGGCTATAGCGAACTAAATACGAACCTTTGGGTTGTTCACGCTTCATTTCAGTGACACTTATTCATTTATAACGAAACTAGGACCGTGAGAGCCGCGCGCAATATCGGATATAACGAAGAAATATTTGACCAGTAGGCTGAGAAGCTACTTGGAAAAACTCCCGGCGTCCAAAACTGCACAAGTAGAAAAGGCCGTTTTGTAAGTGGGCACTGGAAAACTTCATCGTGTTCAGTGTTGCGAATAGCCACCAGACGAAGATCATTCTTTTTCGAAAAAATAAGAACGCAGACATGTTTTGTTAAATGAATTTTGTTCTGTTGTAACTTCGCGCTTCATGTTCTGGTTCATTGAACTTGAAATGCCCGGCAAGGATAAAGGTAAGGGTTACCTTGTCTCCAGAGGTTCGAATCTTAAAATAATCCGTTTTTATATCAAGGATTTTCGCGGTAGCCAGATTGCTGATTGGCTCGAGCCGATTTTTAGCTCTACTGTTACAACGAATATCGGATATAACGAACTAAATTACTGTCCCGATACTACTTTGTTATAACGAGCTCGACTGTATTTTTATTTCTCCCGTTGCGTATAACACCCCCCCCCAAAGTATATATATAATATGAGAGACGTCGCCAGGGGTCGTGGTGAAGCGTTTATTGAAAGCAACGTGCAACCGGCTTTGTGTGAGACCAGCCAAGATGAGCCCGAAACGTAACGCGCCCGTCGCGAGAGATATGGTAATGGGAGTGTTCCGCGGTGCAGTTGTGGTGAGATTTACCACTGCAGACACGAATATCGATAAGACTAAATTGTGTCCAACACTCAATAATATATTATATTATATATATTATACTGACTACGCCCAGGTAATGGCGATGGCAAGCTTTCCGGAGAGGTTTTTTCACCCGGACTTTGACGCCACCTTTTTCACTCAATCGGCCGTTAATTGCTTTCTCAGTCAAACGTTTGCAATTACAGTAGACTCCCGTTAAGACAACTCGAAGGCACCGTAAAATTTGTTCGTATTATCAGAAATTCGCATTGTGGACGTTATAAGAAAGCAAAATGTGGTTCGTTTTAATCATAGTGTTCGTCTTAACCGAGTTCTTTTTAACGGGAGTCCACTGTATTGCATATCCTTCTAGGTAACAACAGGTAAGTACTGTAAGAATGATTAGGGACAAGGCTTTAGAAGCAAGATATCACCTCGTTCCTCAAGTTGAGGAAGTGGATATCTATTCCGTATTTCGTAGCCCAATACCACTCGTTAACGAGGAGGCTATAAATCTGACGTACTCGACCGTAGAAGAAAATTCGTGGGGTATCCTCTGCGAACACTGATTTTTTTTTTTACAGGAATGAAATCTACTTGAAATCGTTTAGGATGGAGGCTCACACCGAAACGGTGATCTCTCATAAGTCGATAAGAAGGCTTCTATCAGTTAAATGGGCCACGAAGACAAAATGCGAGTCCGGTTTATGAAAGAGACTGCTTTGTCCTGATTACAGATACCAATTTATCACAAACTTCAAGCGGATAATCGAGATATTAAAGGAAACGCGGAGAAGTGGCGACTCCGCGGCCTCTTTCTGGCGATTTCTCCATGACGTCACAGAGTCTTGCTTGTGCGCTTGCGGTCGTCGACCAAATCTGCCGCCAAGAAGCATGACTGGACGATTGCAGTGGTGCCTTTGTACTCGGGAACAAGTTAAGAACGGCGATAGCGCATGTACGGTATCACTCTGCCTAAGCGACGGACCCGGATGTCAACGGGCGCGCGCTCTTTGAAAGGATACTGCTATGAATGCGCGATATCGCCTGCCATTTCTCACGTAGCATGTTTATCGTCGCTGCAGTAGTTTAGAGGCACATTAAGTCTAATAATTACGAAAACGGCGCATGCCGTTCAAAATATTCCTAGTAATGCACTACTTGCGCCGCGCGGAGTAACATCCGGCTGCAGTGATGAGGCAACGGAAGTTGCCGCTGTGCAACGGAAGTTGCCGCTGAGTAGCACAGGGTAGCGGAAGGGTAGCAGAGAGGAAGTTAACTTCAAGGCTGTTGGAGTGACGGAAAGATTAGAATGCTGGTGGACGAAAAGCAGAGAGGGGAATATTGGCCACCTGTAACAGCAAAAAAAAAAAAGTTTGTACCTAATCAGTTTTTTGTGCCTACCCTAAGCAGCGCTAGTATTAAACCAAGAGTGGCAAAAAACGTAGTGTTATTAGGTCCTTTGTTGGTAAGATGTCACGTCATCACCTTGCTACAAAGGGGAAACCAATAGCAATCATCATCAATCAATCATTGCCGTTCTTAATCATTGCCATTGTACCCGGGTACAGTCCCGTTTGATCGTACCATTGAATACTAACGCGCAGTTAATGCGCTGAGAATTATTCTTTTCATGCTAGCACATTTTGCGTCATTCATGCCCGTGTTACGTCACTGTAGCGCGGAATTTGAAAGTTATTCGATGCTTCCTGCTTTTTCTTTTTTCTTTAAAAAACGTCTTACGTGGATGGAATGGCTCTGAGTGAGTTACCAAATCCTAGTTCCATGAGATTGAGCAAATTTCCATTTTGTCGTCAGGGCCACTTTAATCAGCCAGGGCGATTAGCTGCCACATCCGTTCGGCAGCTGCAGCCATGAAAATGGTTAGCTTTGTTGATTGATTGATTGATTGATTGATTGATTGATTGATTGATTGATTGTGATTGATTGATTGATTGATTTGTGAGGTTGATTGATTGTGACGTTTAACGCGCCGACGCTAAACACGCGATGAGGCGCGCCGTAGGGTGTGCTCCGGATTAATTTCGACCACCTGGGGATCTTTAACGTGCGCCGAAATCTCGAACACACGGGCGTTTTCGCTTTTCGCCTCCATCAGAAAAGCGGCCGCCGCTGGCGGGAATCCAACCCGCGTCCTCGTGCTCAGCAGCACAACGCCTAGCCACTGAGCCACCGCGGCGGGTGTTAGCTTCGTTGCGTAAGTTAACCGAAATGGCGGAGGGTGCGAGGAGCGTGCGTGAGAAAATTATCCCCGAGAGGCTGTATACGTCCGCATCACGTGCAACGATCCGTAAAGTGATCTTTCCTGCAGCGCCAAGGTTGACTTTCCCGCAGGAGAGCCTCAGGAGAAGCCACTCCGGAAGGAGCGCACGCGTTGCGGTAGTTCGACGCATGTACTACACTCGCTGGACGCAAGTACTACCAGACGACACCCAACGGGAACACAGTTCGCTAACTGCAGAAGCGGTTTAGAAGAATAACTAAAGTAATATCAAAGATGAGTTATTGGCAGATCAGACTTCCGTTAATACAAAGTCCACTGGTACTGCAAAAAAACTTCCGAGATTTGCCGAACTCCCAACTAACAGAAAGCGCAATAAGAGCATCGTTACGCGTCTGCAATACGTCTCCATTCTTGATTTTGTTCATAATCTCGAATTTCGGCTGGCAGTTCGAGTGTACGACACCGGTTCCACAGTAGTTGAACTCTAAACTAAATTCGAAGCTGAAGTCCACCAAAAGGGCTCCCGAAACTGGCGTATCTGGACGCATTGAATTACAATGCAAGAGCATTCAGAGACGTCACGCATGTCTTACGCACGCGTTGGCTGTCGCGAGTCTAGCCGCACCCCCAACCACTACAGCTTAAAAAAATAATACTATCCGTGCGCCTGGTCGATCCTCAGACTGCGGCGAACGCATGTACATGGGACTCTACCCACTGCGCCACAAAGCCGACCAGAATGGAAGGCTACGAACGCGCCTATATCCTTGACTCATTCAAACTACGTCAAGAATCTGCTGATACAACGCATTCATACCACCAACTCCCCAAACACTAAACGTTAACGCAATACACCCACCCCCTATGCGACGCATTTACTCGAGTCCCCCCGGGAGATGGGCCCAATTTTAAGGAGCTGACAACAGAGATGCGTACCATGGTGCGAGTATCAGCTGACCTGCCGCTTTACAACATAGCGCGGAGGACGGTGGTGGTGTCGCGCTTAAAAAACTTTGACTGTAGATATTGCGGTCACTTTGATGGTTTCAAATCGAATAACTCCAATTACCGATATATTAGGTTATAGCTTCCGAATATAGGCGATCCCTTCCATTTGAATTGCATGTAAAATGGCCGGGACCGGGACATCACTTCCA
Source organism: Haemaphysalis longicornis (assembly GCA_013339765.2). Taxonomy (NCBI): domain Eukaryota; kingdom Metazoa; phylum Arthropoda; class Arachnida; order Ixodida; family Ixodidae; genus Haemaphysalis; species Haemaphysalis longicornis. Next base: position 80,129,766 of record CM023457.1, on the reverse strand, counting down.
CTTAACCGAAAATTCCTATTCAGCGACTTAGAATTGTCGAGAGTCCACTGTATGTCTTGTGCGTACCGGAAAACCCGCATGGGTACTACCTTCAGAAACGAAAATCCAGCATTTTTCTCGACTTGGCGTTCGTTCCTAATCGTGCCCGCCCTCGGTACGTGCATTCCTCTTCTTTCTTCTATTTCGTTGCTGTTCGTTGTGCTGCTGAGCACGAGGGCGCTGGTTCAGTTCCCGGCCGCGGCAGCCGCTTTTCTGATGGAGGCAAAAAGCCAAAACGCCCGTGTGTACGAGATTTCGGCGCAGGTTAAAGATCCGCTGGTGGTCGAAATTAATCCGGAAGAGCCCTTTACTACGGCGCGTCTCATACCCTTCGTCGCGACGGCGCTTTAAACAAGCAATCAATCAACCAATCAAATCAATCTTTCGTGGCTGTTCTTTCACTTTCTTCTCTTCCCTCCTACTCATTTCTGATGCATTCACCATTTTTTATTCATCGCTGATCTTTGCGTTATCTTTCGTGCTTTATTTATTCCTGTCTATTCTATGACGCTATTTATCTCTTTCTTGCTGTTCTTTTTTTTTTGCTGATTCCTTTAGCAGTCTTCTGAAATCGTACATCAAGTAGCGTGATGTGTTCATCCGGGAAGGACGTAGTACTTTCTCACTGAAGCCTTCTATGTCACTTCCGAAATGGGTGATAACCGGCAATATTATGACCGGCAATTTCCATGAAATAACACCCTCCGGCCTAGGTGTCCCTTTTCGGGCTAGTGACAAGGTTGGACCGCCGGAGTGAAGCGCCAATGTACGCGCATTTGCCTCTAGAAATAGTTTCGACGACAAGGGAGCAATTTTTCTTAGTGTGTGCTCTATTGTGGATTTTGTGGGGCATATAGTATATAGCTGCCACGTTACAGAGCACTCGCGTGGTTCTTCGAGCCTTATGAACGCGCATATCACAGTGCTGTCTAGCCGGAATCGCTCGGTGTTTGACGGAAATGTGTGGACGAGCGTGAGCGCGACCGCCGAAGCAGCCATGCAATGCCTTCTCATGCACATTGCTACTGTGTTGTCGAGTATCAACGAAAGATCCCCAGGTGGTCAAAATTAATCCGTCGCCCTCCACTACGGCGCGTCTCATCGCCCAGGTGTAGCTTCGACGCGTTGAACCCCGCAATCAATCAATCAATCAATCAATCAATCAATCAATCAATCAATCAATCATCAAAATTTTCCTGCTATTTATGTGAACGTACACAGTCCCCACAACTCTTGCACGTGCACATGACGCAGGTGCGTGCGCGTGGCGACTTTCTTCCCGTGCAATAACCGTATGTATTACGTCGAGTTTGGCGGTCTCGAACCGTGTGTGTTTACGCTCAAGGAAAATACCGCTCAAGAATCCTTAATGGCCTTCTACAGGCGCTTTTCTTTCCCCCTGCGCGCTCTTTGTAGCCGTCATTAACAGTCACGCGCAAAGGCCGGTGCAGTGAGTTGTGTCGGCCGCCTTGCAGGCGCGGCCGGAAATCTCTTCCCGGAACGTTCCTCAACCTCTGAGGGCCCGTACTTGGGACAACGAGTGGCGCAACTCAAAAACGCGGCAAGCCGCATGTTCACACTCGGAGACGTGCCTGGCAGGCAGGACGGACACACGAAAGCGGCCGACAATTGTATTCTTGGACATGTGCGAGCCGGCCATCATTACGCTCCGACGCACGCTGTACATGGAAGCACATGCAGAGACACGTCCGTGGCGTACACTCCCGCGGACAAAGTTGACGTTTTTGCTCGTCGTGTGGGACGCGTCCTTCGTAACCGTTGTCTGTACCCTCTCCTTTGTGTGTACTTCCCGAGGAGAAGGGGGAGTTGACGGCGCTCATGCGCAGTGTCGCTTGTCACTACCGCCATCGGAGGAACCCTTGCGTCGCCTCAGCGTATACAAGGCGTCGCTCATAAACAACTCCAGGAGGCGATTCGAGACAGGCCGGCTGACGACTGACTGCCCGTCCGTTGTGCGTGTACGTTTCATCGGGGCGAAGACGTGCGGGGCCACCCAGAATCTCCTTGTACACGAGCGTGTTCGGCACGGGCCGACCCGTGTCCCGAGCGTGTCCGTGCCGTACGGGTGCGCGTGACAGTAGGGACCGCGCTCGTCGTACGTGCACGGCTACCACTCGTGACCCCTGAGACCTTGATATTTCCGGCTGTTGTTCGGCCTACGCTGTTGATGCTGCCCCTGTAGCGGTTGGCTTGTGTCTGCGAGCAAGGACACGTTACGTGCGCGCGATAGACAAGATACCTCTCGCCTTCGTGTGTCTGCGAACACGATTATGGGGTATCCTTCGATGTTCTTTTTCTTACCCTTGCTGTTCAATGGCCGTCTCAATTGTTTTCTAGTGCTCACCGGTCACTTTCTCAGAACTTGTTCAAGGAATCCATAACCGCTACTGAAAATCGGCACCCGTTGGGTTCTCAAAACTGACTTGTTTACCAGCATTGGCTTCTCAAGACGACTTACTTGGCTAAGTGGGAGGGTACTAGGCTGCGCAGAGCTCCGACAACTTATGGCGACGAGGTCAAATGGCAGCTGATTTTTCACGCACCATAGGGAGAATAAGCAACTTTCTTCCCTAGCTCTTGCTGGCCTGGGTGGAGTAAGGGTATACAACACGACCCCGTATGCTAGGCAGCAGACATATCTGAACTGCAGGAACAAAAATGCCTATCGGCTGTGGTTCGTGCTAACCATTCGCTCGCCATAGAAGGTATGGCAGGAGGATCGTCGGGCTCTTAAAGCGCCGGGGTTCTGTGCACTTCATTGCCTGCTGTTCTGGTGGGAGGCAGTTAGGGAGGGCTCAGAGCGAAGAAGGAAAAAAAATAGGAAGAGGTCATCGAAAGATCCGCCGTTCACCACGTAGTTAAAGCGAGTTAATAAACGCACGTCTCCTTACTCAACAATTTGCTCGTTTCGACTAGGATAAGTATACGAGCAGTTTTGCAAAACGTGTATGAAACGTGCAAAGTTTGCTGTAGCAGACCGGCCCCGTAGGTTACTGACGGATACGGGTTCAAATGCGTTCAACAATGGCTATACACATGTGCACGAAATGATTGCGATAAAAAAATTCGGTGTCAAGCGGTCCGAGATATTTTTTGTCTCTCTAATGTGAATCATTTGTATGCTACAGTGTGGGATCGGTATTCATACGGGACTTTGGAGTGGAGCCTGCGGGACTACGATAGATGGCCTGGGCCTCCTCGATTATCAGTCCTGGACCGTCCGCGGACTTCCCGTGACGCGATCCGTCGCTTGATTTCCCGTGTATTCCTACGGGACGTCCACACCGAAGGCGGCACTTGAACTGCCCGCGGATTGTCCCAGACTGGTAAATCGAAGATGCCCAGTGCAGTACTAAATCACTGCGAGACGTTACAAAATTGGTTGATGCTGGTGTCGGTGAACCAGTGAAATAAGACACTTGGTCGAGCGCTACGCTTAAGCAACACCGTGATTGGCCAATGAAGGGTCAGCGCGCCCTGAAGAAGAAGCGAATAAGCTTGCTTTCTCCAAGAGCGAGGCACACTTTAAGCTGTTTGAAGATGTGCCAATTTTTTTGCTTTCACGGTGAGCGGTCGCTTGAGAAAAACGTGCAGACGTTACACAATCCGCCCGCTGGTTGACGCCAAGGCTTCGTTGAAGGCGACGCAACTAGTGCAGAAGGAAAACGGTGACAGGCGCTCGCTTTTCGCTGAGAAATGCTTCTACGCAATGATGTAAGCACAGCGGAGAACTATAATGCGTTTGACTTGGCATCTTGCTAATCACAACAATAAATTCAGCTGGCCAGAACCGAAAATGAAACACGCTGGTTTGGACAGTACGTCATTCATAGCCAGCCTAAAAGAGATTCCATTAATTACAAGAATTTCAGAGGACACCTGACCATTCACTAGGTCTTACGGGTTGCGATCCCGAAAACATGAATGTCCAGTTAAACGCCTGAGATGCTGTGCTTCCGCTTAACATGGCCGAAGGGTTTTGTAATCTTTTCCGCTAGAGACGTTTTGCTTTGTCACCCGGCCCAATGCTTTCGAATTGGTTCGGTCTTTCTCCTACGCGTTGGGCCGCTGCTCGTTCCTGCCCCTCCAAATAATGGGAGGGTTGACGATAATGGTGGATTTAGCCGGTTGCTCTTCCTCTCGCCTCATCTCGCGCTGTCGAACGCCTCGTGCTATGAACCGTCTGGTCGTATAAAACGCTTTCTGTTACGCAAGCCGGTGCCAGGCGCCGGATCTTGCCGCTCATATGTCCATTTAAGGCTCTCGCCCTAATAAAATTGACGCTGTGCATTTTCGGGTAGTAGGCGACAGTTTCAATTACAGTGTTTCCACATGTGCAGGTATTTTGGAGGAGAATCGTACGCCTAGCAATTGTAGAGCAAACCGTCTCTTACTTGAGGCATAAACCTAAGAAAACGCCTCCTTCCTCGTAACGACCGTCTGACTTTCAAGCTCAGCCAAGGTCAAGCCAAGCCCTCGTGCGGTTGCTCAGTGAAAGCGTGTAATCGCTTCTCCTTTCCAAGGGTGGGTAGGGGTGCGGGCAGAAGCGAGTAAAGGCGCCTGCCATAAGAAAATGATACAAGGAGGCGCTGGCTGCGCCAAAGTCCACTGCGCATGCGCGCGTACAGCGCCGACTGCGCCGAGCAGCGTCCTGTGTTTGGTCTTGCGGTGTGCGCGTTCACTGCGCGCTGTCGCCGTGAAAACCGAGCTGTTGCTCGGCAAGCTTGGTTTAACCGCTTTTAACGCCGGGAAAAATTTTATTTTTCGCTTACAAACTCCATGTTCTCACGCTGGGCGTACCCCACCCTAACAACACGGGGCGTTCTCACAGAAACGCTTCGCATTAACAAACGGAGGGAGGTCCGTTCGTGATCTTTGCAACGAGGGCATCTGCAGGGCGTCTGGAGTTTTGGCCTTAAATGCACTCCTGTACACGTGCGCTCTGCTTGGTGGGAAGCATGTATGACCGCGCAACCTGTATTGTATAGCTTCATTGAATTTGAAGCTGTTGTAGATTGGCATCGCGCTCAACGTGTGAACCGCTCCAATTTCTGGTAACAGCGGGGCGGCAGATATGCGGATACGGCAGAAGGCATCGGCCGGAAATGCTTGCATCTGGGACGTGGGTGTGTGAAGCGAGACATGCATTTCCCGGACGACCACGCCTTTCCGCGGTATTTTCTGCAGCTGTTACCAACCATGAAAGAATAAAGCCGCCCATTGTCGAAACGCAATGTTTCGCTCGACTTTATTAAGGCGATAGCGTTATTAGGCTCATTTCTCGATTTTGCCGTGCCCACTAGCCGTCCGCTATCAGCCGTGCTCATCAAGTGGTCCACTCCAATACACCGAAAGGCCCGAATAACGCTGTGAACATCATAACTTAATACAAGGCCAGACAATGGAGATGTCAAGAAAGAGAAATTGGTAAAATGTCGACTCCACTGATCCTATAAATCTTTCTCCTGGAATATACAGCAACTCATGTTTCTTGGCAACTTATCTGAACCTTCTACGGGTGTCCTCTGGACTGGCATACAATGCCCTCGTGCTGTTCTATTTATACGTGCAGGCGGCGGGCCCGTAATTGACATCTAAAATATAGGGACAGCTCGTGAACTGATTATCGTTTGGAGATCGCTAAGTGCGAAAAATCGCACCTGGCTTGGTTGCGGAAAAAAATGTCTTGCGATGACTAAGTATACACCCTAGAACTGGCTCACGCTTCCGTTCGGGGAACTCGAGAGAGGATGACGGCCGTTCTACGTAATCGGGTCGCGTAATAGTGTCGCATTATTGCCACTGTACACGGTCAGCCCACGGTGTGTCGTCGGCGGTCGGTGCCGGTCACTAAGCCGTTTTCCGCCTCGCGTCCTGAGCATCTCTGTGTGTATTGGTGGGCAGTTAAGGCAGCCAGACGCCCTCTCCGGGACCTGCGGGGCACATCTTTGCTCGCGCGTCACCGGCTTATTAGCGCAATTACCGAGTCTAATTGGAGGCAGAAAATCCAGGGCGCGTGAGGCGCGTGTCCTAGATACGTCCACGCGTCGGAGAATCGCGCAATTGCGCCGCTAGAGGTGACGATGTGTCTAACTGCAGTGTCCGGTAGGGTTACGTCGAAACGTTTAGGGAAGGAACGATAACTGGGGGATATTAGTGTATTTTCCGTAAAGCCTTCACGAGAACAAACTCTGTGAAGGTACCGGAGCAGACGGGACGCTGTTCTTATACTGAAGACGAGCGAGAACTTGGGCTGATGCACTCTGACGTGATATCAGAATGCGGCCCAAACACCACAATGGAACATTTCCACAACCTGTAATGCCCGCTTTCCCGCGCGCACACACATGCACACGAATGGATAAGATGAGGTGGGCAGATGGGATGAAAGGGGTACAATGAATACCATTGCTGGAATAGATGAATTGAGATGGGTGGCATGGATGAGATAGATGAGGTGAGATGGATGAGATGAGATGAATGGGATGATGAAATAAATCAGGGATGAGCGAGACGGGTGTGATGAGATGGATGTCGCGTGATGAGATGAGGTAGATGGGATGATATGGATGGAATGAATGGGATGAGGTTACTGAGATGGATGAAATGGATGTCGCGTGATGAGGTGAGGTAGATGGGATAGATAGATGGAATGACTGGGGTGAGGTGGCTGAGGTGGATGTGGTAAGATAGATGGGGTGGTGTGAGGTGAGATATATGGGATGAGATAGATGGAATGACTGGGGTGAGGTGGCTGAGGTGGATGTGGTAAGATAGATGGGGTTGGTGTGAGGTGAGATATATGGGATGATATAGGTGGAATGATTGGGGTGAGGTGGCTGAGGTAAGATAGATGGGGCGGGGTGTGAGGTGAGATATATGGGACGAGGTGAGTGGGATGTGATGAATCAGTGATATATGGTGGAATGGAATGAGATGAGGTAGGGTATCATTAAGCAGAATGGATGTAGTGAGAGGACACGGGGTAAGATGGAGTAGAGTAATGGTCGAATAGGACCAGATGGATGGGTTTAGATTGGTGGAATGTGGTGAATGGAATGAAATGGATGGGATGGATATAGATAAGGTGAGATTTAGAGAGGAAAGCCAGCAGTCTAACGCTACGGAAAGCACAGTAGAAGTAGGTTGTCTGCTTTCCGAATTGAAGATCACCGCTTTTGAAATGTTGGTTAGAAAGAGGAGAAAAACACGCTCTCGAGTTGGGAACCGAACCAACGACCTTCAGGATTGCGCGCCCCATGTTTGACTAATTCGGTTACCGGGCCTTTGGGTTCCCCCTCCACTTTCCGGCGTATTTATTTGTACGAAGTGGAGCATACGCTTGGTACTGGTAGCAGCGCCGCTCCGATAACTCGGGGCGAAGGGGTCCTCTTTTAAAGCGAAGCTTTCGTATTGGGACCGATGACGTTCTGTCAAACCCGGGTATTCGAACTAACTTTCAATGAAACAAACTCAATGCATATATATCGTTTGTACGGCGATTTAGTATTGAAGCGGCAGATACCGTATCCCGAGGCCACTCACGCCGGTCTTCAACCCGGGCTTCACCATTCTGCCGACAACCACCCGTCCTTCCCCAAACGAAGCAGGGAGATGCTAGAGCACTACAAGCCATCAAGAGGAATACACCCGCCGCCCCACCCGAAGCTAACCAAGGAAGAAGCCACACAATTCCGGAGACTGCAGATGAACTCATTTCCACACGCCACACGGCTGCACAGGGCACTTCCCACGCTCTTCAGCTACGACTGCAACTTATGCTTTGGGACGCCCAACACCATGTACCGCATGTTGTCGGAGCGTAAATCTGCCGAAGGCAACCCTTTTCCGCGAACAAGCGAAGTTTTGTAAAGATTCGACGTTGTTGTGCCAGTAATTTGTTTTTGTTCTCCGTACGGAGTATTTTTGTTTAATATATTAAGCTTTCGAGAGATTGGTACTGTAGATGTGGACGTCTTCTGAGAGGTATTCCGTTGAGACGCTTTTGAGAGGGCGATACAGACTACAAGAATGTCTTGTGTTGGCCAATGTCTTGAAGCGGCACAAAGGATCCCGGCATGCCAGGTTGTTGCGCCCCATACCTCCAATACACCGAAAGGTCCAAATAACGCTGTGAAATCATGACTTAATACAAGGCCAGACAATGGAGATTCAAGAACAGAAATTGGAAAATGTCGACTCACTGAACCTATAAATCTTTCTCCTGTATATACACAACGCATTTTCTTGCAACTTATCCGCCCTTCCACGGGTGTCCTCTGGACTGGCATACAATGCCCTCGTGCTGTTCTAGTTACTCGTGCAGGCGGCGGCCCGTAATTGACATCTAAAATATAGGCCAGCTCGTGAACTGATTATCGTTGGAGCGCTAAGTGCGAAAAATCGCACCTGGCTTGGTTGCGGAAAAAAATGTCTTGCGATGACTAAGTATACACCCTAGAACTGGCTCACGCTTCCGTTCGGGGAACTCGAGAGAGGATGACGGCCGTTCTACGTAATCGGGTCGCGTAATAGTGTCGCATTATTGCCACTGTACACGGTCAGCCCACGGTGTGTCGTCGGCGGTCGGTGCCGGTCACTAAGCCGTTTTCCGCCTCGCGTCCTGAGCATCTCTGTGTGTATTGGTGGGCAGTTAAGGCAGCCAGACGCCCTCTCCGGGACCTGCGGGGCACATCTTTGCTCGCGCGTCACCGGCTTATTAGCGCAATTACCGAGTCTAATTGGAGGCAGAAAATCCAGGGCGCGTGAGGCGCGTGTCCTAGATACGTCCACGCGTCGGAGAATCGCGCAATTGCGCCGGTAGAGGTGACGATGTGTCTAACTGCAGTGTCCGGTAGGGTTACGTCGAAACGTTTAGGGAAGGAACGATAACTAGGGGCTATTAGTGTATTTTCCGTAAAGCCTTCACGAGAACAAACTCTGTGAAGGTACGGAGCAGACGGGACGCTGTTCTTGTACTGAAGACGAGCGAGAACTTGGGCTGATGCACTCTGACAACTTTGACGTGATATCAGAATGCGGCCCAAACACCACAATGGAACATTTCCACAGCCTGTAATGCCAGCTTTCCCGCGCGCACACACATGCACACGAATGGATGAGATGAGGTGGGTAGATGGGATGAGAGGGATACAATGGATACCATTGCTGGAATGGATGAATTGAGATGGGTGGCATGGATAAGATAGCCGAGCTGAGATGGATGAGATGAGATGAATGGGATGATGAAATAAATCAGGGATGAGAGAGACGGGTGTGATGAGATGGATGTCGCGTGATGAGATGAGGTAGATGGGATGATATGGATGGAATGAATGGGATGAGGTTACTGAGATGGATGAAATGGATGTCGCGTGATGAGGTGAGGTAGATGGGATAGATAGATGGAATGACTGGGGTGAGGTGGCTGAGGTGGATGAAGATAATGGGGGGGGTGTGAGGTGAGATATATGGGATGATATAGATGGAATGACTGGGGTGAGGTGGCTGAGGTGGATGTGGTAAGATAGATGGGGTGGGGTGTGAGGTGAGATATATGGGATGATATAGATGGAATGACTGGGGTGAGGTGGCTGAGGTGGATGTGGTAAGATAGATGGGGTTGGTGTGAGGTGAGATATATGGGACGAGGTGAGTGGGATGTGATGAAGCAGTGATATAGGGTGGAATGGAATGAGATGAGGTACGGGTATGATGGGAAGCAGATTGGATGTAGTGAGAGGTGTGAGATGCAATAGAGTAATGGTCGATAGGACCAGAGGGAGGGGTTTAGATTGGTGAATGTGTGAATGGAATGAATGGATGGGATGGATATAGATAAGGTGAGATTTAGAGAGGAAAGCCAGCAGTCTAACGCTAACGGAAAGCACAGTAGAAGTAGGTTGTCTGTTTCCCAAATCGAAGATCAACGCTTTTGAAATGTTGGTTAGAAGAGGAGAAAAACACGCTCTCGAGCTGGGAACCGAACAACGACCTTCAGGATTGCGCGCCCCATGTTTGACTAATTTCGGGTACCGGACCTTGGTTTCCCCCTCCACTTTCTCCGGCGTATTTTTGTACGAAGTGGAGCATACGCTTGGTACTGTAGCAGCGCCGCTCCGATAACTCGGGGCGAAGGGGTCCTCTTTTAAAGCGAAGCTTTCGTATTGGGACCGATGACGTTCTGTCAAAGAACTAACGCATTTCCCCATAGGCTGATTTGTCGACCGAAAAGCACAGATATGAATTTTGGACACACGGCGTGTGCGTGAAAATCGCGAAAAAGCATCGATCATGAAGGAGTACAATATCTCACCAACCACGTATCGGTATACATTGATATCGTTCGTACATGCGTTTACTTGGTGCGCGAAAAGCCCGTCGCATGGGTTCGTTATTCGTTTGCAGACCAGTTGACTCGAAGAAGCTCATCGCCTCTTCGTAGGGCGCAGGATGCATGGTATCTGCGCGGACAGTAGAATATTGGAGAGTGAAGTCCCAGGCTGTGGCATTTATTGAGTATTATAGATATGCCCTTCAACATCCGCGACAAGGTTTGTGATAGGGTGTTGAAGCTTAGGAGACAATTTTAGCTTAAGCTTGCAGCTTAAGCTGGTAGTTAACACTTGTTGCTCTGACTTGTAGCTGTGAGTTGCAGCTCTGACTTTTAGCTGTGATTTGTATATCTATGACTTGTATCTCGGACTTCCTGCTTTGACTTTCAGCTGACTTGTTCTGACGTCTAGTTCGATCGAATTTGTAGCTTGAATTCGTTGCTCGAGCCTTCGCTCGAAGTTGTAGCTCCTCGAAGTTGTAGCTCGAGCTTGTAGCTTGAACCTGTTGCTCGAACATTCACTACCGCGCCCTGCTTTCTGTTCCCGTACTCAACCAGCGATTCCTGGCTGTCTGCCCTCGCGCGCTTGCACGCCCAGCCAGTGCGTCCTGGTAGACAGGGCTCGGGCACACAGAGCTGCCCTTCTCCGGCTTGAGCATACGTATACCTGGCAGGATAAAACGTACTCTCTCTCCCTCCATTTCTCTCTCTGCATTTATCGCGTGTACGCTGTGGCGCGGGAAGCGAGAAGGGAAGAGATGAAAAACCTCTCAAACCTGCTCAAACCTACATGCATGCTTCATAACTCGTGGCGAAAAAAAAAAGGGTTGGGGGAGGGGCAGAGGGGTTGTACGATACACATGTGCTACTGTATCATTTCATTCTCCCGGTCCCGTCTCTCCGCGCCTCGTAAAGTGTGACGACGTAGCAGCTCGCCCAAATGTCTCCCTTAATGCATTCCGCCGCCTAGAAGGACAAGGGGCGCAACACGGGCGGTTGACCTGCCTCCTTCCCCACCCTCTCTTTCCCATTCTTACATATTAATGTTGACGACCCCCCCTTCCTCCCTCCCAGGAACGAGATTCCGGCTATGTCACTCGTTTCGCACGCATGTATACTCTCCCGCTCAAGCTACGATTATCACGGTCGCGTGCCTGTCTTGCTGGAAGGCGCAGCGTTCCCGCGACGTGACTCAGCTGAACGTTGGCGATCCGTGCTGCACGATATTGCCAGGATGTCGTGCGTCTTGAGAGAAGGGAAGTCGGGGGTGATTCCGCGGAGAAGGGGGGCATTCGGACGTCGGGGTCTACCGAAACTCCACGCAACCGTCTGTCCTCCTCCTCCTCTCCATGATTGTACGGCTGTGATAGAGTCGGTGCAGCGAGGCGTCAAACACTGCGCGAGGGGCGACAATTTAGATGCTCGCATCCCTCGCTTTTCTCTCTCTCTCTCTTCTCTGGCATCTTCTTGGCGGGAAACCAGTTTGTCTCTGTCGAGCCACGCTCGCGAGGAAACCCGGCTGCAGGCGCGTTCCATTGCCCCCGAGATGAGGGCGGCTCGGTGACGTCTTCATTTGAGATGGGCCGGAGCAGCAGCTACGGCGAGGGGGGGTAAGAATCTCTCTGCTTGTGGCGCTACAGCGCAAGAGAGAAAGAGGCAGAGAGAGAGAGAGGCCGCGCAACTGAGTTGGCGCATTGAATCGCGCGCCATTGTTGGCGTGCAGGAGCCGCATAGTCGTGTGCTCGTCTACTCGTACAACGTGCCGTCTAGCCGTAGCGTACACCTTGCGGAATTGCGCGCCCGAACGCGAAGCTCTGCCCCGGAACTTGTTTCGCGTTTCTTGTTGTTCCGCGCTTCGATCCCGCCCGCTATACAGGCAAACCTCGTTATAGCGAACACTGATATAGCGAATTATCGGGTATATCGAACTAAATACGAAGTTTGTTTGGTCACACTTCATTTCAATGACATTCTTGTTATAACGAAACCGAAACCTCGAGAGCCGCGTGATGTCGCTATAACGAAGAAAGGTTTGTTCTCGCGGGGCTCAAGCTCGACAGCTAGCAAAATAAAACGAAATTTAAAGAAAGCGAGAAAAAACAACCGTTTTTGTAGCTTAAGGCCCTTTATTGCGTGGACACTGTGAAAAACTTCAGTCCGCTCTGACTGTGAAAAGCCACCAGCGAAGGCCACATTCTCCTTCAAGTAAATGAAAAGACCGGCCTGTTTTGCCGAACGAACTTTGTTCTGTTTGTAATTCCACGTTCTCACGTTCCGGTTCGTATAGTTTAAAATTCCACGAGGAGACAGATAAGGACTACCTCGTTTATAGTTGTTTCGGAGCCTTGAACAACGCGTTTTTTTTTATCTAGGACTGCTGCGCCAGCCAGATTGCCTATTTATTAGAGCCGATTTTTACCTCTACGGTTATAGCGAATATCGGATATAACGAACTTAGTTACTGCTCCGATACTACTTTGTTATAACGAGGTTAGACTGTACCCGCAATGCTAGTCGCTTTTAACGTGCTCGCAAGAACAGTTAGCGCAGAACAGACAAAGTAGAGGGGAGACGGGCGGGACTGGGGTTCATGTGTTTTGTCGATACTGCGCTAACTTTTCTTGCTAATATTACGAACCAACCATAGTGCAACAGCGACTCTTATTACATCTCCTAATGTGGCAGGAACGACGTTTGTGGCCGAAACATTGTGGAAGATGCAGTAGTACACTTTCACGGTTGTTGCCACGATTTGACGCACACCGTTAAAGGAGCCATGAAGAGAAAATACAACTTCGTTTAATTTGGAAGAACTAGGATTCAGTATCTCACTCAGCTCCATTACTCCCACAAAATATGTTTTCAACGAAAAAAAGCAACAAGTATTTAAAATCTTTCAAATTTTGCGCCACAGTGACGTGTTATGAGCAAGAATGACGTCATACGGGCCAACGAATAAAACATAATTTTCAGTGCGTTAAGTGCACGTTAGCATTCAAGTGATGCGGTCAAATGGAACTGGAGGCCCCATTACAGACGTCCAGTCATGTGTCGTCGCGGCAGGTCAGTTAGGCGGCCGCCAATCGCACAAACAAGGTTCCGTGACGTCATAGAAAAGTTGCTGGAAATTGGCTAGGGCGTCGCCACGGCTTCACACGTTTTCTTTAATATATCCGTTATTTGTTCGAAGACTGAGATGATATTGGTATCATTGTTATCGGGACTAAGCAGTCTTTCTAATAAGCCCAACTTGTATTTTGTCTTTATGGCTCCTTTAAGCCAACCTGCTTCGAGCTGCGCTACCGTTGTCAAAACCAGCTTTACGGGAAGATCAACTTTGCATCACTGCAGCGTCGAGTTCGAAATACGGCCCCTCCGGAAAGACAGATTTGCTTTGCAAAAGGGCCGTACATTTCCGAACGTTTCAAGCGAGTTGAACGAAAAATTAAAGCCGTTCTACTCAATGTGAAAGCTGTCGGAAGTGCAGAGCAGTGATTCGCCATAATGGGCTGTAGCGCTGTTACCCGCTCACTGCTGCCACCCTATGCAATTCAAATTTCCCGCCTTCGCAGTGCTCGCGCGCCCCCCGCCTGAAACTGCGCCACCGGGAGTTCTGTTCTCTTTGTGCTTTTCTCCCCGCACGTGCCGGCGTTGCACTGCCACATTTTGCGTTTACTGCAGTAAAAACCAACCCAACGGGCGTCCTTAACTAATGGAACGCGGGCGGTGCCGGTTCATTACGTATATTTTTCTTCAAATGTACCTATAATTTTCTTTGTGCTAAACAAGGGGGAGATGTATGACAAGCGCCAGCGTTTCACGAGTTTTCGAACGCTTATGACTATATAAACCGCTTGGCTTTCGAAGCCTCTGGGGTACGCCGCGAACAACATCGTTACCCCGGGACGCCGCCTTGGTGCTCTATATACTTGGGTCGAGCGAGCGAGCTAGGACGACAAGGCGAGCGCCTAAAGTGCTCTGCACTTAAAATGCCAACGCTTGGAAGAACTGACTGTGGTCACTTCCCAACGAGCTCCTAACGGCAGTTAATGTGGATATAAAGGTCAAATTTTATGAGACGACCGTATGGCACATGTGGGTGCCGACGCTACTTCGGTGCCGAAAGCAGTTCAGACTACAGGTCCAAGCAAGTGGAATCAGATCGCGTGCGATGCCGCGTAGCGGTGGTTAATTGAAGCACTTCGCGGAGCCGCGCTCGCCAAGTCCGTAAAACCCCGTTGGAACCGAGACAGTCGAGAGCGGCGCATGTCGCCGTTCGTTGCCCGCTGTAGTTACTCTCGACCTTCGCGGGCTCTTGCTCTCGGCTCGTCAGCCTGAAGAACGAAAGCGCACTCGTCGGCAAAAGTCCTTGATGGCCGGGCCTCGCGTTCCCCCTGTAAACACGTGTTTGTAGCACCGCCGCCGGCGCGATAACACGGAGGACAAACGTGGCATGTGTCCAATCGGGGTGACGCCACGAGGTGGCCGGGTACGGTGCGGGGCACATAATAATACCGCCGTGTTTATGTTTCACTCGCCCTGTCTCTTGGAACGTCGTCGTCGTCGTCGTCTTCGATAGACGAATAGCCGAGTGTTTCGTAGTAGGGTTCGAAAGTCCCACAGCTTCGACCGAAAAGAGCGCGGGAAAAAATCAACGAGGAGGAAATGCGGCCTGGAGAAATGTAAGCGTGCGTGCGCTTTTATCGTCGTTGCACATGACACCTTCGAGAGGACGTGATAAGGAGACGGGAAGTTTGGGAGGGGAATTGGCAGCGTCCATCGTTTTTGAACAGAACGCGGAATTCTTTAAGGTGCATGCGTGAGGTTGTTGGTATGCGAGCCACCGCTGGCATTTTTAGAGGGGCCAGATTGTGGTCGCGTAGGCTCCGATGGAGACATGTTCGTTCTGATGAAATCGTTAGGCCTGGTTCTGTCTCTCTACGCACGCGCGATACGCATACACGCCAACATACTCGTACGTAAAAACACATGCACACGCACGTGCGTTCACGCACATACACACCGATATGTGCACACGTATGTACATGCATGTATTTATGCACAGATAGATGCACACGCGCACTAAAATAAATGCTTACATACACACGCATACGTACGTAGATGTATATGCACATGTACACTTACATACGTGCGTATTTACGCTCATGCAGTCACGGACAAATAAAATGCGTACGCTCAAATATATGAACGAGAACACGCAAGTAGCGTAATTCCTTTCTGTCCAAATCAAATTGTCGCATCACTCCATAATAGCAGTAAAGTTCGTAAGCACGATTTTCCAAGTATATACCGCAACCGCGCCATTATGTGATCCCCCACGAACGTAATTCTTTAGTTTTTTGTCTTCTTGGTTGATTTTTCCTCAGACTCTTCGTTATCATTATTTGATCCACATACAGTACATGTAATTACATTCATACATAAAAAATTTACATACATAGATACACACATACATGGATAGATAAGTAGATTGCTACATTCATACAGAACATCCATACATTTTAAAACACACATCACATCCATACATACATACATACATACACATACACTACATACATACATACATACATACATACATACATACATACATACATGCATACATACATGCACACATACATACACACATACATGCATCACATACACACACACACATACACACATACATGCACACATACAACATCACATACATACACACATACATCACACACACATCATACATACATGCACACAACATACATCACAAAACATACATACATGCACACATACATGCAACATACATACATACATAAACATACATACATACACATGACATACATACATACATACATACATATACACATGCACACATACATACATACATACATGCACACATACATGCACACATACATACATACATACATACACACACACACATGCACGCATACCTAAATTGTTATACAAATGCACACGCACACAAGGCATGTATACGTGCATACACACATACATACACACATACATACGTGCATGCACGCACGCGCACTCGCTCTCTCGCTCCGTCCCTGCGGACGGCAAGTGATACGCCCAGTAGGGGATAATGTGTTAGCGCCATTCTCCCATCGGTTTCCCGTGCGCCCCAGCGGCGACTCGCGGCGCACTGGTATCCGCGCCCATTCTGGAAGGAAGCGGCTGTCAACCCTTCATTTACGCGTGGCCGGCCGCTGTTAAGCGGAACCGAGGCCCGTGCCGGGAAGAGAGCACAATGGCGGCCGCCCCCCGTCATCGCCATCCGCCGATCGCTCGATCCGGTTGCTCCTGGGCGGCCCGTCACGCGTCGTTGTGCTCTACATGTGCGCCTTCCGATACGGCACGCATGCTGCGATGGCGCGCACCCAGCTGCTGTTCCACTCAGCGTTGTTGCAAATGCATAAGGACGGCATGCTCTCTTTTCGAACGATGCATATGAAGGGCCGAAATTCTGCCAACATTTCTTGCTTTTTGAAGCGTTCGTCGAAGTACAGCTGCTCTCGATCGGTGTTCCGAACAGGTGCGACAAGTAATAGAAACGCATCGCGTCACACTAATACTACGTCTCTTCTGTATACACGGAACTCGAACGGAAGTATTTTTGTTTTGTACGCCTCTGGCTCCATCGCCGAAGAAGCTCATAGAACCCTCCACGGTAGAGTACTCCATCCACATACTATCACGTGGTTCCCGGCACATCTCGACTCCCAGCTCGATTCCCTCGCCGACCTCAACGACATCGCACACGTCCAAGCGCGCGCACTAACCAACCGCGCGGACGCGAATGCGAGTCGAGGTCTTGTTGAGCCTAGGTTTGTCGAGTTCCGAGACATTTTTTACATCTTTAATGAGGTAACTAAGCACTACTACCTTCACAGGAGAGGTTTACTCCCCACGGTAAACTAAACAGACCACAGGCTATCACACCGCGCATGCTTCAGACCGGATCGTATCCAAACATGGCTTTATTCCACTCCATCAATACAGACGGCTATAGCCCGGACTGCCCGAGATGTGGACAGGAAAGTAGTTTAGAACATATGCTCTGGGGATGCCCCTTGTTGCAGAGAGGCCCGAATAGCTGCACCGAAGAAGAGTGGAGCTCTGCGCTACGAAGCTCCGGGTTTTCATGTCAGTTATGGGCTGTCCAGAGAGCCCACGATGCGGCGGTGAAGCTCGGACTTCCCGTCCCAACGTGAAGCGACCCGCGCCTTCATCAACCCCCCCCCCCCCCCTGAAAGGGGGGCATCGGAGTCTCTCAGGACCACCAATAAAGTTCCTTGTCTGTCTTTCTATTGTAGCCGACATGTAAACCCCACTCTCACGGAAACAAAACGTTTCCACCATTTCTCCTCCGTCTTCAGCCTTTCATCCGTCTTCACCGTTCAGTGTAAGCTTTTCGGTCCTTTGCTCGCCAACTGCCAAGAAACGTGAACTAGAAAAACAATGGTACTTACCGCCTACCTGGCACCGGGCTATCGCTGCGCAAATCTCCCATTCCGCGGTACCTATGAACTGGACATTTCCGTAGATCTGTGCCTAATTTCATTCAGCCCAGCTATTTGCCGGAACCCAGAACGGGCGCAGTTAATTGAATTTCTGCTCATTTGTCATTTTGGGAACCGCTGTTATGCCGTGCGGACAACCGCGCTTGGTTGCTAGAGGTAGAACACACGCCACTCAACGCTATGGGAGACGGCTCGGTTTCATTTTGGGGCGGCCATACGGAGAGCTCGGTGGATGCCATTGGCAGCTCTCGCTGTAAAAAAATCAAAACAACATGAGGGTGAAAAATAACATAAGGGTGACATAGCGTAAGGGTGACAAAATTACATAAGGGTGACAAAATTACATAGGGGGGACAAAATTACATAGGGGGGACAAAATTACTAGGGGGGGGGGCAAAGCTACATAAGGAGGGGCAAAATTACATAGGGGGGCAAAACAACATAAGGAGGGACAAAAATTACATGAGGGTGACAAAATTACATTGGGGGGGGTAAGTTACATAGGGGGGTAAAGTTACATAGGGGGGTAAAGTTACATAGGGGGGGTAAAGTTACATAAGGGGGGGGCAAAATTACATAAGGGGGGGGGGGCAAAATTACATAAGGGGGGCAAAATTACATGAGGGTGACAAAATAACATAGCATAATGACGGGTGATCACGGCGACGTTGCGCAAATTAAGTCAGCTGTTTGGCAATGTGAGCATCTTACATATTGATTTGACTTGATGCAGAGTTAGTTGCATCTTGACGTTAATTACTGAAATGTTGACATTGCGTTTTTAGCGCGAGTGCTGATCACATGATCTCGGCGTGTTATCGTCTCCTCGACATTTTTAGTTCTTTCGTTCTTCGTTTCGAAGGTTTTTTTTTCTTTCGCCGCTTTTGTAGTCACTTATCTCCGCTTCGTATTGTTTATAAAGAATAATAGTTAAAACGACTAGGAGAGAGAGTGTAAACATTCATTTGGAGCAGAGCAAGCGCTGATGTTGGGGCGCCAGTCGGTGAGGGGTCTCCTGGTCAAAATAGCCCTGAGCTTCACTGGCCGTCCCAGTCGTTACCACAGGCCGGCGCTGGGATATAACGTCGAAGCTAGTCTGCTGGCCTGCCCACCGCTCCTAACATGGGTGGCGATTAAGGGACGGGTATGTCTGAAATCTGACAGTCCAAAACATAGTAGCATCGTTCAAGTGCAATATTGCGAAACAGAACAAATTAAGGCGCCACTTTAGGGAAATGTCGCACGAAAAGTGGCGCAATATTAAATTAATTGTCGAACCATTTTATTTCGTTGAAGTGAGGAAATCAGCCCGTTACGCCGCTATATCGGTGAATCAACCACTACTGCTCTGGTAATTCAACGTTTAACATTACATCGACTGTGGAAGTGAGTTTTGCCGCTTTACGTGCGTTTGCACGGTGAATCTCACTTAGAGGGGTTTCCAGCCACGCCGACACGGATTCCCGGACGACCCTCCTAGCGCAGCTGACGCTGTAAAAATGGCTTCGATGTTGAACGGAGATTACACTTTTGGCAAAATACAGCGTTGCAAATGCACGCGCAGGCGCTAAAGGCGAGCTTCGGTTTCCTTTATTCCGTGTATACACCGCCGTGCGTACAGGGGACGGGGAAGTGTAATGCTGCGAGCTCTACTAAAAGCAATACCCGCCGCGGTGGCTCAGTGGCTAAGGCGTTGCGCTGCTGAGCACGAGGTCGCGGGTTCGATTCCCGGCCGCGGCGGCCGCTTTTCTGATGGAGGCGAAAAGCAAAAACGCCCGTGTGTACGAGATTTCGGCGCACGATAAAGATCCCCAGGTGGTCAAAATTAATCGGAGCCCTCCACTACGGCGCGCCTCATCGCCTACGTGCGTCGGCGCGTTAAACCCTACAATCAATCAATCATACTAAAAGATCAATAATTAATGAAGAACACGTACGAATAATTCGTTTCTAACTCAGTCCCAAAAATGCGAGAATTCGCAGGGCGTCTTTTTTTAGGGTTGCAACGGTTGTTTTCCTGGTTACGGCGAGTAAGCAGAACACCCATGGTAACGACCTTATGGATTTTCTTATGGAAAGACAAGGACGGCATGCTCTCTTTTCGAACGATGCATATGAAGGGCCGAAGTTCTGCCAATATTTCTTGCTCTTTGAAGCGTTCGTCGAAGTACAGCTGCTCGATCGGTGTTCCGAACAGGTGCGACAAGTAATAGAAACGCATCACGCCACACTAATACGTCTCTTCTGTATACAGGGAAAGTTTGATTTAATCAGGTCAACTGCTCTTTCCTGCCCCCCCCCCCCAACTCTCGTCACCTCCGCAACCTTCCATGCGGCTTATTTTCCGCTACAGTGCACAGATGAGAACCGCCAACACGTGCAGGAGAAACTCCGTGGGATCAAGGGCGATCAACGGGCAACTTGCGCTCGCACAGTGCCTAGGGAGCACACGTGTGCACGCCTCCGTGCCTCCGAGGCGCGCACATGTAGGCTCCCTAACAGTGTCTTTTCAAGGGTGCCTTCTTGTCTGCTGCCTTGTCGGGTGATTCGTTATGGTCCCCTCGAGCGCGTGGTTCCACGCGAGTGGACTGCTCTCGGTATTCAACGTTGTCTTTACCCGCTACAAAAGCAGTGCTTTGTCATGCTGCTGTGTTCCGTCATGCTTTTGTTATGTCTTCGACGCAGCGTGTTCGCGCTGATTCACGACCCCCTTATGAGGTTCAGCTGGCGATCGCGATGCGTGGGGTTCAGTTACCACTTGACAATGTCGAATCGTGGTCTGGGCCTGGGATAGCAAACTTGCCGTGCATTGATATTCGGTAAATGTTAAAATATCGCGAAGGGGGTGAAACGAATGCGGTAGAGCCATTTCAGTACTGCCTGGAACGAAGGTGGCCAATAAGCAATTACGACGAAACCGGAGTAAATGCTTTTATGCTTACGTGAAATATGGTTACTGATATTCGAAACGCTCCTATCGTACGGCGATCGCCTTATTTGGGGGAAGTTACTGCGTGCGTATAATCCGTTCTCGTCACTTGCTGGACTCCTCGTGTGAAGCTTTCAAGCCCGCTCCTGTGGCCGCATTCTTAATTGCTTGTAGCCTAATCTTTCAGCCGATCTTTTTCCATTCACATTTGGTCGCTGTGGACACGCTCGCTCACTCAGTCAGTTGCAGTCTCAGTCAGTCTTTTGCAGTCTCAGTCACAGTCACAATCAGATTGCGCTCTCCGTCAGTCAATCGCAGTCACAGTCTGTTGTAGTACCAGTGGCAGTTACAGCCAGTTGCCCTCTCCGTCACAGTCACAGTCAATCAATTGCACTCACAGGCACAATCAGTTGCAGCCTGAGTCAGTTGCAGTCAGCTTGGCGTACCAGTCACAGTCGCAGCCAGTTGCAGTCTCAGCCACAGTCAGTCAGTCACAGACTCGCAGTCAGTCCAGTTCAAAGAGGGGATCCCGACGCTACGGGAGGCCGCTATGCCGGCCGCACGTAGTCCTGCTTCGCTCCACTTTCCTCATCGCCAGCTGGCGACACGTGAGGAAGCGGCTGTCCTCTTCCGCGGCGCCGCGCCGTGCGTGCTGCATTGAAGCGCGCGGCCCTTACCGCTCAGCGTGCTGCTGCTACCCAGGGCCCTCGGTCGTCGGCCCGAATCCCGTGCCAACTCTCCAGTGACGGGGACCCACCTATCCATCACCCCGGGCCCGTTAGCATATATCCGCACCCGTCTCTCTCCGCCCGCACGCTAACGGGGATTTCCCGAACGGACTGCTGCACTGCTGTCGCTGCTTTCAGTACCGCTACTCGCACTTTCGACGCAATGCTTCCGTTACATACCGGTAGAAGCATTACACCCCTTACTCACGGTAGAACTCCGCTGGTCGCAGTGGTGAGAGATGGCGGATTGTATTCCTTTATTGACGTTGTAGAATTAGAAGAGAAATGGCGTGGCAGGGCATGTAATGGGAAGGCAAGATAACCGTTGGTCATTGCGGGTAACAGAGTGGATCCCTAGAGAAGGCAAGCGTACGTGGCAGGGGGCGGCAGAAAGTTAGGTGGGCAATGAGATCAAGAAGTTTGCGGGATAAATTGGTCGCAGTTAGCACAGGACCGGGATAAATGGAGACCTATGGGAGAGGCCTTTGCCCTGCAGTGGGCGTAGATAGGCTGGTGCTGCTGTGATGATGATTGATTCCTTTCACAAGTACCACGGGGATGCACGAGAGGACGTAGATGCCCTAACCACCTTTACTGCCATCCCCGTCCCTGACTGCACCTTGAGTCACTCCTTCTAATAATAATAATAATAATAAAATAATAATAATAATAATATCCGAATTCATGTATGGGGTTTACTTCTAAGACTGTGAGCACGCACGCATGTTAAATCTTTCACTCGTTCACTCGCACTCCCTCCTTAACCGAGTGGCGCCCCCACGGAATACTGTTTTCTGGCGCAGCCTGTAGGCGCCGCCCTGATGTTTTTACTTCGCTGCCTGAAACTCGCGCGGTTAAAGGTTTGGCGATCTTTTCTCCGGAAAGAACATTTTTCCAGTATTATCGGTGTAATATGGCTGCAAAGTCTCGTTCTGAGAAACATAAGTGACCATAGACGTGAGGCGCGTCCTGCCACGGTATACACACAAATTTCACCGATGCATTTGCGTAACGTAGTGAAGCGGACTTTGTCGAGGTTTCGGGGCAAATCTGGATCTTTCTAAAGCTGGCTTTTCCGAATTCCGCGTTGCAGGGATGCCTACACGTAAAGAATTGAGTTCTTGCGTGTTTCGTGACGTGACACGGTAAGCAACTGAACTGAACTGAGCGACGCTAAGCCTAGCAACACTGAACTGAAGAACATACCTCGGCCGCATAATTTGATTGAATATGATGGGATGATTGATATGCATTGATTGATGTTGATGATGTGTAGTTGTTCGGAGCTTGCGATGTGATGATGAGGTCGGGTTGATTACGGCGCGGCGCGCTAACGCAGGCGAAGAGGCGAACGCCGTAGTGGGAGGGCTGCGGATTATTGACCCCTGGGGATCTTTAACGTGCGCCGAAATCTCGTACACACGGGCGTTTCGCTTTCGCCTCCATCAGAAAAGCGGCGCCGCGCCGGAATCGAACCCGCGACCTTGTGCTCAGTAGCGCAAGGCCGCATAATTTTGCGAAAAGGGATGTCCTCACGCATTTTCACGTAATAAGAGAAAGCTCGGGTGTCCCCGCAATTCTTTCGAACTTGGCCGCTGACGTCACCTAAATCACATATATATATTATTTCGATTATGTTGTTGATGATAAATTGTTCCTGATGATTCTGTGATGAGTGTCTATACTTTTCTACTTCCCTTGGGGTCAGTGCGGTTGCACTGAGTAATCGCCATTTTTCCGTTGTTGAAAATTGTTGACAAGGAAACTTGGCGAGCCTGTTTCTTGTCTTTATTTTGTAAGTGTTCGTTCGGGATATAATCGTGCTTGGCACTGCTGTTCAGCAAACTTCTGTATGCACGCACACGAAAAAAAAAAAGATAGATTCGCCCAACTACTGGCAATGTAAGGGCGGGTATCATATGGAGGCTGTTGATATAGACGTACTTCACAGCGCGGGAAAAATCTGTATGGCTAGTTTTGTTTAGCGGACAGGTTTGACGACTTGCTACCTAGAATGCACCCCATACACAGCCGGGTATTTGGGGTATACTGATCTCTCTCCGCAGTAAAAACGTAAATAAATGAAAAAAAAAAAAATGTGTGTCTAATTAGCTGTAATTTCTCTGCGTTTTTTTTTTTTTTTGCTAGAAACACAGCTTTCGAACCCGCACGAACTCGGAGTAAATGCAATGAGAGCATAGTAAATGCGTGGAAGCTTACCCGTTATTGGCCGAGATGCGTTCCATAGCGCCTGCTTCGCAATATAAAACACAATGAAGTTCGCGCTGCTAGGCGACACCTAGGCCTCACTTAGCGGCGCAGCAGTCAGCAGCAAGCCGGGATTTTCTGCACGGAACTACCGTTACCCTATGAAGACTAGAAGTATTCTACATCGTCGGAAGCCGCAACTCGGGCGGTAGCGAAAGGTGGGCCGTTTACGCCGGTACAACCAGCAGAGCATCAGCATCATCATACATCATCATAATGTCTTCGCCCACTGCAGGGCAAAGGCCTCTCCCATAAATCTCCTACTATCCCTGTCGACAAATTTATCCCCGCAAACTTCCTGATCTCATCTGCCCATCTAACTTTCTGCTGCCCCCCGCCCCGCCTGCCTTCTCTAGGGATCCACTCAGTTACCCTTAATGACCAACGGCTATCTTGCCTTCGCATTAACATGCCCTGCCCACGTCCATTTCTTCTTCTTAATTTCTACTAAGAGCGTCATTAACGCGTTTGTTCCCTCACCCACTCCGCTCTCTTCTAGTCCTTAGTGTTACGCCTACCGTCTTCCGTTCCATTGCTCGCTGAGTCCTCCTCAATTTAAGAGCAACCCTTTTAGTGAGCCTCCAAGTTTCTACCCCGTAACACCGCAGATAGCCCGCAGCAAAACTCGGAAACACTACTCGGAGCGCGGAACTCGAAGGAGCACTCGGCGTTGGCCACTTGGGCGTTACGGCTTTAGCATTCACCACTCAAAAGAAGTGCTGGTGCACCCCCCCCCCCCCTCCCCTCGGTCTTTCCAATGCGCTTTCCTTTCGTTAAAACTGGACCTAAGTTTCTTCCCACTTATCTCTTAATCGCTGGGTGCGCTACGGGGAATTTCAATGCAGGGTGTTACAGATGGCCGACCAGAAACGGGGCGGATATATAGGCGGGAGAAAGAAGAAAAAGAAATTGATGACAACCGCTTAAGTAAAGCTTGCATCATTACAAATCTTCGTCGTCCACCGGGACATATGCTTCCGGCATTACAAGAGTTGAGGGAGAGAGAGACTATCCATCTGCGGTCGGCCAGCTTGCGGTCCATTAGAATTCTGCAACGCGCCGCCGGCGTGCGCGGCGCGGTATTTTACGATGTCGGGTTACGACTTCGATGCGTATCAATATTCTCAGTGGTGGAGTAGGTCAGCGGGGCATTCTCACGAGGCAGCCGTGCGACGAGCAGCAGCGGCCAAAATTTTGTTTATTGGGAAAGAGCGCGCGTACGCGCACCGCGTCGCTGGTGGAACTGAGCCAAGGGAACATGCTGCGACGCGTCGGTCCCAGGTCGTACGCCGTACGTACGCGATGTCGGTCTGCATTTGTGGCTGTACGGACTGGGAGTCGGTGCGAGTCGAAACAACGAGAGATGGAGAGTAAGAAGTCCGAGGACACAGCCAACGTTTGTGAAGGAAGCAGCGTCCAGCTTTTTACTTGACTTCGATGTTTCAATTGACCGCGGATATCTGCTGTATGCGGGTCATTTCACTTTGTGCAGCCTGCAATGCTCTGCTGATTCTGTAGGTCAGAAGCCGCTGCATTTAAGAAAATAGAAAAAAATAGTTAGAAACTTAAGAAAATTTACTCTATGTGGCAAGACTTGATATATGAGCCACCTGCCGCGGTGACTTAGTGGCTAAGGCGTTGCGCTGCTGAGCATGAGGACGCGGGTTCGATTCCCAGCCGCGGCGGCTGCTTTTCTGATGGAGGCGAAAGGCAAAAACGCCCGTGTGCACGAGATTTCGGGGAACGTTAAAGATCCATAGGTGGTCGAAATTAATCCGGAGCCCTCCACCACGGCGCGCCTGTTCGTCTGCGTTCCGTCGGCGCGTTAAACCCTACAATCAATCAAAAAGTCCGAGGACACCTAAAAGCACCTTATGGGTTGTCACTGCAAGAACATGAAAGTCCAGTTGAACGCCAGAGACTACTTGATTCCGCCCTATTCTGTAGTGGCTTTGTAAGGTTTCTGCTTGAAGTATTTTGCTTTTTGATCCGCTTCCCAATGGCTTCGATCTGTCTCCAACGCGTTTGTGACTGTCACAACGCGTTCGATCTGTCTCTCACAACCGTTGTGGGCGATGGGTACTTTTGCTGCTTGTCTGTTCGCTTTTTCGGCAGCATTCTTCCGCTCCCTTCAACCTCTCTCTACTTCCCTGTGTAAACTCGCGCTACGGAACGCTTCGGGCTATGGAACACTGCCCAAGGAGCCGTTTCTCTTGTTACGAACGCCGGACGCCGGCTTTTTCGCTCAATGGGTAATTTGTCGCTCTCGAAGTACCATATTCATTGCGCTCTGGGAAATAGCCTTTAGGGTGGCCTCGTCATTCCAGGCGTCCATTGGTACCCACCCCTTGCTTGTCTTGCCCGCTTCACCAACTTGAACAGGGTAAGGAGCTAGCCTGGCTCGGTGCATGCTTGCGAAGCGCTCGCAAGCAGTATTAGCAGCGTACTATCTTGATCACAGTTAGGGTGAACACGGGAGCGCGTGTCATTCCGTGCGCGGTAGCGGCCTGTCGGCGTTCCGGGTAACTTCGCACGCGCATCACATAGCCTCGTTGCAAACGAACTGCGCATGCGTGCGAAGTTACCCGGAACGCCGACAGGCGGCTCCCGCGCACGGAATGACACGCGCTGCCGTGTTCACCCCAACTGTGATCAAGATAGTACCAGAGTCCTTCAATGCTTCTCTGGTCATGAAACTCGCGGCCAAGTTTCGTACGGGGACACAGGCTACCGCGAGGGGCGCCAGTGCAGATCGGAGGGCATCGGGCGGCCGCCGCTACTTTGTAGCCAGACCGGCAGGCAGGAACGCAGTAGCAGCACGCCCGTTTTTTTTTTTTTTTTTGGCCACTCAGAAAATGATAAGTCCATTTTAGCGGCCCACGACACGTAAAGCGGGAGCGCACTGCTGATAAGGCGGCGGCCTCTGTTTTATCTTACTCCGTGGTCCGTTCCCTGCCAAACGCGCTCTGACCTACCTCCGGCTGCCCTCCGATCAACACCAGCGCCGCGGCGCAGCAGCGTACGAAGCTCTCCCATAGCGTGACGGCGAAGTTTATGACCAGAAAGGCATTGAAGGACTCTGATAGTACCCTCGCAATACACAGCAAGGGAAGTCAGTGCGTGCAAGGTCCAGGTGGTGATTTGGGTTGCACAGCAAACTTATGGTGCCACGAAGCATCTTGAAGTAAGGAAGCATCTTGAAGACCTATGTGTTATGGATTAAGGAAGAAAAAGTCGTTTGGAAAGCGATCAAGCGCGAACGAAGCAGGAAGCAGTGTCGCGCGGTACATGTGATGTGGATGACAGACAGCAGTGGGGCCGTGCATGACGATGCCGATGGGTGAAATGGGAAGGCCACAAAGGGCAGCAAAGACAAGACACGCGACATTTGTCACGGGCCTGGACGCACATAGTAGGCGCGCTGCTCAGGCCCAATAAACATGCGTATGCTTAGTCCGGAGTCGGGTTTTTGGCGGCCGGGAACGTTAGGGGTCTGCTACGCATCCTACCGAGGCTGCTTCGCCTTCCCAGCGGGTGCACGGAAATGTCCTTGCTAATGTTACTTTTCTTCAGCCGGACCCCGCACAATGCCACAGTGAGTTAGAAGCGCTCGTTGGGCGGCTTTGTCGAGGGCCCCGTTGCACTTCCTTCTGCACAAAGCTTCTCAGTGAGAGCTCTCCATCGCTGTTCTATGGCGTCTTTCGCTGCGAAATTCGGCTGATCGTAGCACTCTGATAGAAATGAAATACCGGGTAGAGGGAAGGTCAAAGAAAGAATTTACGGGTTTTTAGATGCGACTGCATCTCATTCACTCGCCTTGTCCCTCCATACGGCGTTGTTGTTGTCCGTCTGCACCCCTCCCCCATTCTCCTCGCCGCGCGAGCTGCGCTCTCCGCCGCTCACCCCCTCTCCTCTCTGATAGCGAACACTCTCTCGCGAGGGACATTGGATTGGATTCGATTGGCTTGGCTTGGATTGGATTAAAGTGGATTGTGTTGGATTGTGTTGCGTCATAGCCGCGCCACGTTGCGTCGTAGCCGCGGCAGGGGGTTCACGGCACGTTTCACGCGATGGGGGAATCAACCTAACGGAAACAACAACGGAACTCCCTATGCGTCGCAATCAACCTAACGGAAACAACAACGGAACTCCCTATGCGTCGCATCTACACAGGGGTTCCCGCGAGGGGAGGTGGGAGTAATTTTTCTGAGAATTAGAAGCGGCTGCAAGTCTTTCAAAAATTGTCTTAGTCCAGGAATAATAACAATGGGTTTAGCACGATGCGTACCTGGTTTTTGCGTCTCCATTGATGGCAGTGCGTTAAAACTCCCTATAGACGTCAGAGCAGCCAACGGTTCCCATCTTTTCCGTTACTCTGTTTGAATCCTGTGATATTTTTGTTGACCAACAAACAACAATGATGTTTCGTATGAAGCTCACCCCTGTCCGCTGTTATCCTTTGTTCGCATTTATCCCTGTCCGCAAAAATGTTACCGCGCAGCGAATTTCTCTCAAGAATTGATCGTGTCCCAGCGAATTCAACATCGCGCCAGCAAGTTGCTCCTTATCTCCCGAAAGAATTGCCGCGCAGATGTTTATCTTTTGTCGTTTTGACATTTCTGACGCCGGTTTCTGGGGTAGAAAGCGAACTATCTGTTGCCAAGTCTCCAGCACCTCGGCGATGCGGCACCATGCGCTGACGTGGGGAGACGGCGATCTCGGAAGATAAAAAAAACTGGCGGCGATATTTTCTGGCTGAAATCGGAACTTTCCATCTTTGTGGATTTTAAGT
Organism: Haemaphysalis longicornis; assembly: GCA_013339765.2. Classification (NCBI taxonomy): domain Eukaryota; kingdom Metazoa; phylum Arthropoda; class Arachnida; order Ixodida; family Ixodidae; genus Haemaphysalis; species Haemaphysalis longicornis. The sequence continues at coordinate 80,101,124 of CM023457.1, read as the reverse complement.
AGGCGATCGAGAGAGTGTGGGCCAAGGTTTCACAAAACGGAGAAAAAGCCGAGAAATAATGCCGGTGGCGCAACAACTGTTCTCATCGGGCGCGCATGCAAAAAAGCCTGCGACGTGTGCGACTGTCCCGGTCGCATGCACGTGCGGGCATTTCGCCATCGCGTATGCAGGCTGGCCCCCATCTAGATAATACCGAGGCCTGGTGGCTGTCGTCGGTGCCTACTTATGTTTTCTTAAAGTGCGCAAGAACTAGGAGAAGGGGAAGGGGGGGAGGGGCGAGTTGCGCGCACTTTGAAGCAGAGCTCTGCACAGGGCAGAGTGTCTATGGCCGGCCCGACCCGTTCCAGTCAGGGCCCGGCAAAATTATAATGCAAAGGTACCATACAAAATGGCTGACGATAGAAAAGAGAGAGAGATGAGAGGAGAGAGAGAGAGAGAGACTATGGAGATATAGAGATAGAGTGAGCATATAAGAGGATAGCTAGAGAGAGAGCAGAGCTAGATCTAGTAGTCGAGTAGAGATAGTAGGAGAGAGAACCACGGGGGAAGATTTCGGTTACTAGTTGAATGCCGACCCCGCACGAAACGGAGAAGCGGTAAGGGCGGAACTTCCGCTGCGCACTTCCGCTACGCGTTTCAGTGACGTACTTCTGTTGCGGGTGCCCGCCGCTGAGACGTGCTTCCCTGAGGGATAAGCTTGGGAGAGTTGGTGATGCATTCTTGGCCGGAAAACTACTCGGACACAGAGGAGGAAACGGGACACTGCGCTGACTTACGACTCGTATTTGCAGTTCGTTAGGGGTACCTGTATAAGTAGAGTTCTGCAGTGGCAAAGGAAGAAAAAAAGCAGAGTGGTAAAAAAAAAAAAAAAAAACACCCGGAACCGCGTACGACAACCAGAGAAACATGCGGTTTCTTTGCCTATTAATTAGCAGCATTGAAAGGAAGCTGATGCACGTAGTCCTCCAGCGCAGTTATTGGGCAATGAAATCGCACGCTTATGTGGTGGGACTCGAACAGCCTCCCCCCACTGTCCCTTACTCGGAAAAACCTCAGGGCTTCCAAACGCCAAAAACTGCTGGTAAAATGTATAGTCCTACGTGCCCATATTCTTGGAAAAGATGCAAAGGTCTACACTTTATTCCAATTTTGCGCTGCTCCGCATTTTCACTGTACCGGCCTATCCTCACCAATGCTATACCTCGCGATGCCTCCGAAGATGATCCTCCATTTGAAGATCCAAATTTTATCAGAGCCCTTGGGCTGTTCGGCGTAAAGAGTGGTCTGTCAAGATTAGTGTAGACTGTGGCCTAATCCGGTCGTGAAAATCCCCTAATGGTAGATTTCACCTTAGCCTGACCTCCGCGATCCTAAAGGAACCCCTGTGCGGTCTTCATAGACGCATCGTCTCTTTAATTGGGCTTCTCCTACCCCTATTTTGGCCGCATGGCCTTCCTTCGCTTAATAAAGGACTACCACTACAACAACAACAACCAATTTTGATAAAACAGCACACAAAAAAAAAAAAACTCCAACGGTCTCTCGATACTGGCTACATATATCCGACGTGTGGAATCTGGGAGCGGGCAACTTGGGAGGCCGCACCACTCGCCCACGACTCGCGCCTCACCGCGGTGGTATAATTCGAAGCACGTAACTCGGCCACGCATGGAGGAGATCGGAGCGGCTAGCTAAAGCAATCAGCGCACGCCTACAATTAGGCGCTGTTTACAAACACAGCCGAGGGCACGGCCAACGCCACCTAGGTAAACAGGTAGACTGAGGTCGGTTCTGGGATGGCCAGGCCAGCTGGTTCGTAGCATAGAGCTATAGGGAAGGTGTCGCACCGAGCGCCCCAAGAAATTTAATCTCTGCACCCTTCTGTCCTCTGACGCGTAGATGCTCAGGAGGGAGTGGGGAGTCTTCCAAAATGGAACCCTGCGAACGGCCTTAATACTTGGGTTGGAAAGGCCAGCCTAATGGTACAGAAAACATGTCAGGCTCAGAGCGGGCATGGCTTAGACTTCTTAAAAAACTCAAAACGAAAACTTGCCTCTTGGGAGAAACTGCAATGTTTCATGCAGGAAAGAGGACGGAAGCAGTTTTCTCTTATCATAAAATCAAACCGTACGCTTTTTCTTCGAATCCCCCGTTGTCCAGAAAATTTTGCTGCGGTTTATGAAATTCTGACGAAGACTACGTGGGCTGGTGGGCAAGTTTGGTGAGGGTCGCGGCCCCCTGTCGTTCTTCTTGTTGCGACAGACGGACGTGTAACTGCTGTGCATCGGTGGGCTCTTAAGTGGGTTATTTCGGGCTCTGCGCACGTGCTAAGTATACGAGGCTATTCCGTGTTCAGTGAACAGCATACGGGGCTGTCTCTTGTAAACCCACCTGCAATCTCATGCACCTCGGCGCAGATGGCCGTACTCCGCCCTCCTAAATTTCAATAATATCGCGCGAGCGCAGACTGGTTTGTAGGTCAACGCCTTACCAGGGCGGAGACCGGGGAGAATAGGCGTTCGCGTACACAAAGGCGAGCGTAGTCGGCTGCGGAACAACACTGTTATCTTTGTTAACCGCCAGCTGGCGACAGCCGAGACAGGAATAGGTATCGAAGCCCACACGCTGGTTAAGCAGACAAGCAAGAGTGTAACAAGGACCAGAACTGTGTCGTGCTCGCCGTACAGCGGATGCTTGCTCTGGAGGAAGGTTTCTGCGCACGTGCCAACTCGCTCCGATTTCGCCCATTCAAGGTAGTGTGATAAGGCTCACAGTGGAGCAACAGCACGAACAAACTAGACCCAGAATGGAAAGAACACGAGCGCTGTTGTCCTATCCGTGTCTCGTCTGTTCGCACTGTTGCTCCACTGTCTGTGAATCTGTACCAAATGGCCCAATTCTCGACTAGTGTGATAAGGCGCTGACATTCTAATAGGCCCACATTCGAGCGGTATTGTTGAAAATGTAGGACGTTCAACATGTCAACACCCGCTCGTGCGTGGGCATTCTCGTAACCCAGTTTGCACAGCATGGCAGGTTTTCCTTACAGAGCAGGGGAAGCCCAGGGGCTGAACAAAGGGATTCGTTGTGCTTATGTCCTATACAGGTGTGTAGGACGCTTTGCATTTTGTGTTTCGCCCGTTCCTGTTTGGAATTCGTTAACACAGATCTCGTTTGCCTACAGCCAGACAGAACGAAAAACTGCCGTGCACCATTTCTGCGTGCAGTGTATAGTGTACCGTATACAGTGGCGCGTGTTTGTTCGCGGTGGTTCGCGCTTACGTGCTCTGAGCAGATATGGGGGAAAAAATGCACGTCCCTTGGTACAAAAACGAAACTGCCCATGTAAATTTCTGAACTTAAACAACAGCGCAAAAGACAAGGACTAGGAAAGAAGCACAGACAAGCGCTGCTCTATCAGAGCAGCGCTTGTTTCTCTTTCTCTTTTCTGTAATATTTTAATTTTAGACTGAGTGGCTGAATAGAGGTGCACACGTCATCATCATCATCATCACCAGCCTATCTACGCCCACTGCAGGGGCAAAGGCCTCTCCCATTAATCTCCAATTACCCCGGTCCTGTGCCAACTGCGACCTATTTATCCCAGCAAACTTCTTGATCTCCTCTGCCCATCTCACGTTCTGCCGCCCGCTGCCACGCTTGCCTTCTCTAGGGATCCACCCAGTTACCCTTAACGACCAACGATTATCTTGCCTCCGCATTACATGCCCTGCCCACGTCCATTTATTCTTCTTAATTTCTACTAATGTGTCCTTAACACGCGTTTGTTCCCTGACCCACTCCGCCCTCTTCTTGTCCCTTAATGTTGCACCTATCATCTTCCGTTCCATTGCTCGCTGAGTCGTACTCAATTTAAGTTGAACCCTCTTAGTGAGCGTCCAAGTTTGTCCGGTACAGACGTACCGGACAAAATTTTCGGGAAGAAGTTGCCCAAGAAAGGCTCCCGTCTGCAATACCGCGTCGGGCGTGCAATGAGTGTCTCTCCCGACCGCGTGTATACAGGTGCCACTTAGACCTTGGCGTGTATTACGGCAGCGGCGCTTCTGATCACTTCCAGTCTGGCGCTCCCGGCCCCAAAGCCAGGGGAGACCAGCCTCGCGGCATTGCAGGTTTCCCACGAGAACTGACGGGCCGTCAATTATCCGCCAGCTTCTCCGCTCGCTGTCGTCTCCCGACCGAGCTGTTTTGAGAAACGATCCGTCTGCGTATGTGTACAGTCCAAGGGAAAAAAAAAAAGCACGCAGCCAATGCTGGGACGGAGCGTGAGTGACGTGGTCCCGCTTGCGTGTTCCTAATCAAATCCGGAGTCTTCTGGGCACTGATTGGTTTCCCCAGCTGGCAACACTGGTGGTGGCTGGTATGCGTTCAGTTCTTCTTCAATTAGCCCAGAAAGCCACGGATACCCTCGAAGCGGAGTTGTTCTTCGGGCGATGGTCCTCGCTGGCCTGATTTTTACAGCGAAGCTGTTTAGCAAATCATGTCCGCAGTTAAAAATAGCAAGAAATTGACGAGCGCGCGCACGTGCGTGCAGTCCTCGCGGCGACCGCTCCGCAGTTAACAAAACCAAAAAAATGCTGAACGCTCCTGTATGGTGCATCGCGAGGACCACCGAGCGTCCCCGGCACGTGTTTGTCAAGATCAAGCATACCCACTTGGGAAGATTGGGCAATATTGGCAAGAAAAAAACTCCAGCATTCGCTGGAATGGTGGCAACACTTGCTCGGAACGAGAAAGACACGTCATAGCGTATACGCCCCTCCAAGCCGACGTCGAATTATTCTCTCTTCCAAGAAAAAATGAGGGACGGTCACACTTACAGCAACAGTGATGGAGTAAATGTCGTTGCGGCAGCGAAGAAGAAGCAAATAGGCTGCAATTGCGGACTTAAGCCTTCGTGGTAGTAGTGAAGGTTGCGAACAGCTTCGCAACCTTCAAGTTTTACGCGGCAGTGGGAGATTCCTTAATTTTGTTGTTCCACGTTTACGCCGCGCCAAGTGGCCACTTGTTCGTTTCGTGCGTCAACACAAGCTACTTACAAGCTATGCGGGAGGGGGGGTAGAGGGGGGGGGGGGCTGTGACGCTACAGAATCATCGCATGGCAGGACGTTGAATGCGCGACGCCTCTGTGGTGTATACTTATACGCCGTAAACCCCGTTATAATGAAATTGCCGCATTCGGTCTCGCTGCAGACGAAATTTTTTATGGTTGTGACTGTTGGGCAGGACAGTCAAATCGCCACTTTTAACGAAGAACCGTTTATAACGAATTCAGTTTCCCGGCCCAAGTACTTAGTTTTAGTGGCGCTTAATTGCATGTAGTACAGTCATCGACAAATGAAATGGGAATCTGGGCTCGTCGTCACTTTACACTGGAGCGCACAAATGAATCGTCTGTCTATCCTAGCTAAACTCTAAACTTTCTTCGAAGACTAGCTGCGATTCATGAATGTGAATCAGACCAATTATTACCAGTATTAGATGCGAATGTTACCAGGTACAGATAACAGCAGCATTTTAAGTGTATGACCGCAAATATTCGGGCAAGCTCCGGGTCTCTTGCTCTTGTTTGCGTTCTAGGGGCGAGGCCGTATGAAAAAGAAAAAAATATTACAGCCGTTCCACTCAATGTGAATGCTGTCGGAAGTGCAGAGCAGTGACTTGCCATAGTGGGCTGTAGCGGCGTTATCCGCTCACTGCTACCGTCCAAATGCAGTTCAATTTTCCCGCCTTCGCAGTGCTCTCACGCCCCCTGCCTGAAACTGCGACGACGACGACGACGACGACATTAGACGCCAGCAGCCCGAGCCCCTAAGGCGCTTCGCCCCTAAAACAAACGAAGCAGAGGAGTCTCACCAGCTTCTTTCTCGCTCAGCCTATATATCCTCACAGGAACTTGTTTTTTGTGGCTGACAGCCGCCAATTAACTTTAAGCCAACTCTAATAACCATGACTGTGCGGTAGTAGCGGCGCCCATAGTTCCGTAACTCACAGCTGACGCGGTGAAGCGCGAAATTTGAAATGTCTGAAAATGTTTGAAAAGCGGGTTACCAAAGGCTTTTTCGTTCTCAAACTAATGCAAGGTTGTTTATTTTGTTTTCCTGGCGCCTCCAAGGCTAGATTTTCAGCCTCCAGCAGTGAAAGGGTGCCGCTGCGGTACCCGCAGTCCATCGTAATTGCTCGTATCCATCACGCTGTATGATAAAATCAACCTCGCCCCCCCCCCCCCCCCCCCTAAATTTGTTCGGGAAAGGAATCTTAGCTGCTCTGGTTGCTCGTTTCCAAAGGCCGAACCACGACACGCCGCAGGTCTTCAGTGGCCTTGCTTGCTCGCGCTTTTTTTTTTTCTTGTTCCAATCGTTCGTTCGGCGGAAACTCGGTCCAACGCCTTCGCATCGCCTTGAAGGCGGGAACAGCATTCGGCAGGGCCGAAGACGCTTGTGCTCTGTCTTCTCTCTCGGAGCGTGACAGAGACGAAACTAGCTTGGTTCGTCCTTGCTTCCGTCATGATAAACTGTCCATAAGAACACGGTATATGCTTCAGCGGCTGCGGAGGCCGTCTATACATCGAGCTAGACAAAACTGTGCTTGGGGCCGAGTAAATGCTCGGGGATTGTTTACGGCTGCAGCCCTTCGGTTGGCCCGGAAGAAAAAAAAGACAAAAAAAAGCAGACCCTGCGAATGATGGAGAAGGCCCTGGAGGGTATATTTCGGGGGAATTCGGTCATTCCTCGTGTTCGCGAGCTATCCGGCCAAAAAAGAAACCATTGCGCGGTCCGACCAACTTGAAAGGATCTTGCACACATAGCGCATGCGCGCGCCGGGGAGGGAGGACAAACATCCGGACGGTTGCGTCGTTGTTTAGGGGCTCACGAGACGGACGGGTGTTTTGGAAGTGTTGACGCGCTCGGTTCGTCCCCGAGAATTTCAATGAACTGGATACATGCCCGGAGTGCCTCTCAATATACCGGGGTGTGCAACGGAAACTTGGAACTTCGGCTTATGCGACGTTACTTTAATGCACACAGCGCAGAAATTATCGCGTTATAATCTTATCCGCGTATTAGAGGATCCGCGTATTATCCGCGTATTATCTGCGTATTATCTGCGTATTATCCGCGTATAATCCGCGTTTTATCCGCGCATTCAATTTTTTTTTCTGAAGGGAAGTACAACACTGAAGTACGTACAGACAACGTCCAGTTACCTTGCGCGATTACCGTATTTGCGCGATTCTAACGTGCACCTTTTCTCGCTAAATGTAGCGTTAAAATTTGCGTGTACCTTGCAATCTGGTTCAAAACCGGAATCGACTTTCAATGTTCCCCACTTTAGTTCTAATGCGCCAGCAGGAGCTGGTCGAACAAGGTTTTGAAAAACAAGGTATTTCGGCTGCCAAGGTTGTGTGCACTAAACATAATATAAACATATACGTGGTGTCATATCTTGTACATTACCGGGCTAGAATCGGTCAAATTATTTTTTTTTTCGAATTTTTATAAGTATACTTACCTGCGCGTTGCAATCGGGGGCGTGTTATATACTTGCAAATACGGTAAAGTCTGAAACGCATTTGCAATTTCCTCAGTTCTTTTCCGCCGATCTGCGTGCGTTCTCTAATCGAGAATCTCCCTATTCTGACGTCACAGGAGCGTGGCGTTACTTGTTATTTAGACTTCCGAGAAAATAGTCAGGTTCGGGATTACAAAGTATAAACTACACAATGAACCTGCAGATAAGAGTTTGAGAAATTCAACTGGATTGAATGTGTTGAACTCTTATTACTATCTCTTATTCGTGGTGGCATCGGCGAAGCGAGGAGTGGCTTTATTCACGCCAAGGAGAAAAAGAAACGTCGCTGCGTGCCAGGTTTCGGCTCACGTCCAAGATCTCTGGGTGGTGTAAATTAATGTCCAGCCTTTCGCTACGGCGCACCTTGTAGCCATATAAAGGGGTCCTCCTCGATTGTCAGTTCCAGATCGTCCGAGAACTGCCCGGGACGCGCTCCGCGCCGCTCTACTTTCATATGTGCATTCTTATGGGAGCTTCAGTCCGAAGGCAGCACTCGGAATTCCCGCGGACCGTCCAGGACTGGTAAATCGAAGAGACCCAGTGTATGTTCGGTTCGTGACGATCCAATTCAGACAACAGAAGAACTCGTCGTGGCTTTCCGATGGTCCTCAAAAGGTGGTGCAATAAACCTCTCCTAATAAAAGAAAAGAAAGGCACGGGCGACGGACACGAAGGAGCTCGGCCGGTGTACTACTAACAGCTTCGTTGTAAAAAATAACAAATAACAAATAACTCTTGCTTCCCTTAAATCGGACATGAATACAAAATACAATTCTTCTGAGTTTGAAAGAACCGGCCTTGGTAACTCACTTAGGCCGGGTTCAGACTGTTGCTGCAACTGTCGTAACAACCTTAAGAAATGACGTCATTTCACGTCTCAGCCAACCGAACTGCGTGACGCGTCGTTTTTTTTACGTCCATAGCTCGCTATATGACCGTTACGTCGGTAGTCTGAACATAGCCTTAACTGAATTCAAGTTACGTAAAAAAAAAAAAAAAAAAACTCGAGGAATACTGAAAGACTTTCAAATTTCGCGCCACTGTGACGTGATATGGCCAGGTGAGACGTAATATGGACCAGCACTAAAAACGTAGTTAGCAGTTTGTTAGCGGCACGTTAGCGTTCAATTGACATGATCAAACGGATATGCAGGGTACACTACAATCGTCCAATCATGTTTCTTGGCGGTGGCTTATTACGTCGTCGGCCACCAATCACACAAGCAAGATTCTGTGACGTCATAGAGACGTCACAGAATCTCTCTATGTGACATCACAGACGTCACATAGAGAAATTGGCTTCGGAAGTTGCTGCTGCTTCATAAGTTTGCTTTAATATCCCAGCTACTAGTTCGAAGTTTGCGATGAACGTGGTATCGAGAGAACGAAATGCTGGCCGAGTTCGCCCACACTGTGCGTAAGAAGAACCAGCGAAAAGGGTGCAGGAAAAAAAAATAAGGAACACAAACAAGCATCTGGGACAAAGGCCTCTGGAACACAAGGAACACGTTTACACGTGTTCCTTCTTGTTGTGTCCTGCGTTCGTTTCGCTCCTTCTTTTACGGCGTAGCTCTTACGCGACCGTCTCTGGGCTGAGCCACGTCGCCGTCGTAACCGAGTGAACGATGGCAAGACCGAATAGTGAAAGAAAGCCAAGGAGGAGAGTCGCGAAATTGTGACGGGCGGGCGGTTCGCCGTGGCGGTGGGAGCGCTCTCCGAAAGTGTGCTGTGGGGGAGTGGGGTCGGGGCAGTATTCTGTGCCCGCACGAGACGCTCGTCTGCGCGACGCTGTCGAAAACGTGAAGGGGGCGTGCGAGTTGGTAATCCATTATAACTTTGTTGAGCGCAGTAAAGAAAAAACAGGACGAGGGATACAGGACCAAACGGTGGTGCCCATACCTCCCTTGACGCCATACTTACCATCTTATGCGCACTGCCAACAAATGCGCCTGTATTTCGTTCTGCGTAAAAAATAACAAATACAAATCCTTGCTTCCTTAAATCAGGGGGGGTTGGAGCTAACAAATGGCAGTACTCCTCTGGGGGATTGGCAAGTCTGTTGTGGTTCACTGTTGAGAAGCTATGAATCTTTTAACTAAGCTAAAATGGGCACAGTGATGTACAATGGAAAAATCAACTGCTGTAACACAGGTTTTATAAACGATATAATTGGTTGCGCATTGATTAAGGCAAGCGACCGATTCCAATAAAAGTTGAAGAACGCGCGCGCCGCCGCAGAGAGAGAGAGTGAACGTTTTGAAATGAATCTTGATGGAACTAGGTTTCAAAATCCTTCCCCCCCGTTTCCTCTGCCCCCGTCTTGCCCCCTAAAATAAAAGATACTTGGGCAGGTGACCCCACGGGCAGAGCTGTCATGGAGCTCTCCTGCGCCACAAAGCTCGAACGTAATGGGGCTAGACGCGCTATATCTTGCTTCAACTACTGTGCGCGCCTCTGTCACAGTTGCCACAAGTGGGAAAAACAGTAACGTACGCAAACTACTCAACGTTGTGCGCCCCCAAAGCTCTGCTTGACTGCCCCTCGCGAGGGATGTTTTATTTCGATGATTGTTTGAAGTGCGATAAAGATCATGTTACGGGACAAGCGGCTTTGAATGACAAACTTGCATTTTGTCGTCATGCACCCTCTGAAGTACATTATATGAAGGAAGTGACAAATTCGACTGAAATCTTCGTCTGGGGGGTGGTCCCAAACCAAACCCTCCGCTCCTTTTTTCTCTTCGTGTCGATTTGGTCGGGGCCTCAGAACGACTATACTGCTGCCCAGATTTCCGTCCGCTGCCCTCGAAGCGTGGACGATGACAGGCCCTTTCTAAACCGAAGGTTCCCCTCGTCGCTCTTCGGCTCGTCGTCCTTGCGCGGCGGCCTTGCGCGCCGATTTCGAAAATGGAGCAGCGCCCCCCAAGACCCCGCGCGGCCGCTCCGGTCACGACGGGCCAAAACAAACCGCCGCGGTCGGTTGGGGTCAGCCGCGATTGACTGATGAGCGGCTCGGTGGGGCAGGAATCTCAAGAACGGGGAGGAGGAGGAGGAGAAGCCGCGACCACGGCCTCGGTGTAATAAGACATACACCACACACACGCATTCCTCCCGTATATAGTTTCTCGCGCGATCCAAGGGGCTGCTTCTGGACTCCGTTACCCGCCGCTTATTTTCTGTATGGGGGTTGCGAAAAAAAAAAAAAAAAACATGAAGGAAGCTCACACTTACGCGTAAGACTTGAAGGTAGCGAAGCTGTACGCAACCTTCGCCATCATCACCACGGGTTAAGTTCCACGATTGCCGCCGATTTGCTTCTTCTCCGCTGCCGCAACGACCTTTACATCATTCTGTTGCTAAAAGTGCGATCGCTTTTTTCATTTTTTGAAATTCATAAATATTGTTAATCACCTTGGAGGAAGGGGGGGGGGGGGTGCCTATGACGTGTCTTTCTCGTTCCGAGCAAGTGTTGTCACTCTGGAGTCTTTCTGGTTCTGAGCAGTGTTACGGCACGGTTACGGCGAACGCTAGTTTTTTTTTTTTTGTGTCAATCTTGGTGAATCTCTTTAAGTGGGTATGCTTGGCTCGACAAAGGTGCGCCGGGGACGCTGGGCGGTTGCTGCTAGGCACGCACACACGAGCGCTCGGCATTTTTTTCGTTTTGTTAACTGCCCGGCGGTCGCCGCGCGTGCTCGGCAATTTCTTCGTATTTTTAACTGGCGGATGCGAAGAAAATTACGAATTGCTGAACGGCTTGCTGCTTAAAACACTATACGTGTAATTTGTGTGTGTATTTGTAATGTACAACGCTGCGCTGCGTAGCACGAGGCCTTGGCTTCTAGCCGGCCCCGGCAGCTTTCGCGACGAGGGCTCGAACCGCCGACGTTTGTACCCGCGTGGGGCACAATGTCTGGTGGCGTACACCGCCGTTATGTTAGTTGTGATACAACCGAAGAAAACCGGTTAGGCGCTGTTCCTGCTTTGCGGCCATGCAATCGTCGCGGCTTGGGGTCAATTAGAACTCTCAGGGATTTCATTTTTCATTTTCAATTCAATTCAATTTCGATTTATTTCGCATGATGAGCATTACACAGTCAATGAGGAATAAAGCAGGGAACAACTTGACGAGCCCTGCGGTTTCGGGCGGGCTGGGAAGTCGACGAGTGGACTTTAAACACGAAATTTGTAATCTTTCTATCTTTCTTTATTACTGTCTGTCTATCTGCGCGTTCGCGTGCGTACACCCAAGAGCAGAAGTTTGCGGACCACGAAAGCGGCAATTTTGAGTTATTTCTCTGCCGCACGGCAGCCCGGAGTACTGTGTGTTGTAGTTTTCATTAGTTCAGTATTTATACGACATCTCGCATGCATTAGAGAGTTTGTCGGGCTGCTATAGGAAGAGAAATAACCTAAAAGTGCCATTTCCCTGGTCCGTAAACTTTTGATCGTGGCAGTACGTGCGTGTGTGTGGTCGTGCTTTCTCTTTTTTACCTCTATTTCTTTTTTTTCCCTCTCTTGTTGTCGTGCGCAAAACGAAGTATTCACTCTGTCCTAGCTATGTTTTTTCGTGTTTTTTTTGTTTTCGTGTTTTTTGTGAGGAAAAAGAAAAAGAAAACAGGTGAGGTAGCGGAAGGAAGGAACCTCAGTTCTGCCGCGTATCCGACGCATTCACGCCGGTTCATCCATCACGCCCCTTCGTATACCTGTCGCCGTAGCACAGCGCGTCCTATCGACGACATTGCGTTCCTAGTCACACAGCTGTTAATCTCGGCTTTCTTTTTTTTTTTCTGTCTCGTTTCCTAGAGAACGACATTACAGGGACCGACGCGGAAGTCACTTCGCGCCCTCTGTGACTAGGCCGAGCGCTTACACAAGCACACATTGCTTCTCCGACCTGTACTCGGCTGGCGTGTCGCGCCTTTAGAACTAGCACGCCGGAGTCGAGAGAGGGCACCGGCATGTATAAAAAGGTTCTTGGTTTCTTAGATGTTTGGTCGCCAAACCGCCGCCATACCATTGGCTCGGCTGGAGAAATGTCACCGGTTGAGGGGTAAGCTCAACGGAATGGACAGAAGAACCTCGAAGACCTCGTTGGCTATACTGGACGTATACATGACGTATAGCCGCTGCTAAGGGCCGGTGAAATAATGACTGTTTGGACAAGCACTATTAGGATAGAGCGAAGTGCAGTACGCATCTACTGCGTACACAATTGAGGCGATGGAGTGCAGTTAATAGCCGCCGAGGTATCGGGATGAGATCCGAGATGTGTTACAAAGCGGAGCTGAAAGTGATGCCGCCGCCGTACCTCGAGATGTCAACACACTCCAGGATGAATAGCAAATACTTTGTTTTTTGTTTGTTTTCATAGTGTACGGAAGCTGCCTGCACCTTGAAATCGCGCCGGGTCGAAGGTCACTGGCGTATACTGCCTCTCAAAAACGTATGCTCGAGATTTTGTCTTGGGATGGGTTTCTCGACATTTAAGGCAGGCGGTAGAACTGTTCCAACGCGTAAATTTGATCGCAGATTTGGGAACCTGTGAGAATTTCTTCTTTTCCCCTTACCCCAGCCTATCCTAGACTTCGCGTTTTGGTTTTGTAATAATTGGTCTATTAACTATGGCTGCGTCTAATTTCACGGCAGCCGTGAGAATTGCCTCCGGGAAATTCTCACGGCATTTTCATAAAAGCTGGCTGGCCTAAAATTTTCTGAATAATATTACGTTCCCACGTCACCGAACGTAACATAACCTCATCGAACCTAACGTGTAACCTAACTGAACGCGTCATAACCTACCCAAATCCAGCCAACCTGCAACAAACCTAATCCTAACCCAGCCCAACGACACAGAACACAACCTGTATCAAACGTAATTCAACACATTCTAGAAGTCCTGTGCGTCGATCTCTTGATATAGTAAAAACCAGAGTAAAAAAAAGCATTAACAAAATCACGACAACCGTAAAATTCCGGGCGCTGAAAAAAAAAAAAACGCATCTCAATGTCGGACTTCAATCTGAGTCTTCTCGTTTAAAACGGAGTACTATACCACAGCGCTACATGGACAGCTGCAAACTCTGCTTTTTCAGGTATATTTATCCCATAGAATCTCTGGGTAGCGTTCTTAGCCAATGAGAAGCGACTGCCGTGAGAAATTCCTGACGGTAATTCTCACGGTTGCCGTGATAATAGACACTACCTACCTATTAATAACACGTACTGTCGCGCAGTAAATGCAGAGCTCGTTGCCATAGGAAGTTGTCGCGCGTCCAGCATTCGGCTCGAATGAGGGCGACGTCAGGTGGTTTGCACTTGTGCGCGTGCAAGCCCTCCCACTGTGATCGTCCTCCTCGGGTTCGTCGAACCCTTCTCCGACTCCATCCACCAGTGGTGCGGATATACCCCGTTTCCGGACCGAACCGTCCTAAAAGCTTCGCTCCTTGACGTCCGCGGAATTAACGCCCGCCGCGTCTGTTTGTTTTTCTTGGGACGCTATTCGTGTGAAAGGGGAAGGCGCGTCTCCGCGGGAGAGGGCAGCAGCGACCACGTTCCCGATGTACGAGAGAGATTCGCCGGAGCTGAGGGTCTGAAAGCGGCAAGGAGACCGCGTCCCTGCCCGTGCAAGCTCTTCTCGGTTTACGTTGCGCCCTGCGTGTCTTCTCGGCTGCATCGCCGAGGACTTCCTACATCCGCTCCCCGGCGGCGGGGGGTGTGCCGCAGGGATTGTTGTTGCTGCCTCCTCTTCCTTTCTGCTCCGGTGGAGATCTGCGCGCGGGGATTTCATGTCGATGACCGACCTCGCCGTCGATGCCACGCGGTGACTGCCGTGGTGGCTCCCGATTGCCGAGTGTGGCGCTGGTGTTGTGTGGACATAGAAATTTCCCTACTCCAACACGGGTGTTGGACCTGATGTTACCACCCGCGTCCGATTTTCTCATCTTCCTCCCCGCTTTCTCTACACTTTCGTGATGAAAACGTCCTCCATAAGTCCTTACCAGTTCCTTGCCTGGATTTGTGTTAATGTAGGTATGCACGTGAACGGAGGTGTACGGACCGGAACCGGCCACGTAACACGTTGCGTTTAAAGCCTTCTCATCATCTCCAACATACCTAAAATTAAATTTATCGGTTCGTGTTTGTAATGCCTACATTGCTTATATTAATCCGGCCCGCACCAAATTCCGCCTGCTCTTTGCGTTTTGTGGATTGATTGATTGATTGATTGATTGATTGATTGATTGATTGATTGATGATTGATTGATTGATTGATTGATTGATTGATTGATTTGAAGTGGTAGTATAGCCGCCTTTACTTGATTACAAACAGGGGCGGATCCAGGTTTTTTTTGCTGGGGGGGGGGGGGGGAGGTAGGGGGCAGCTTCCTTTATCAGTGATGATGATTATAATTGTAATGAGGAGGAGGAGGAGGATAGTAGCCTTTTTTATGCACGGAAATTTTGGAAAATCAAATATACAAGAAATACAAAAAATTATAAACTAGACATTTCAATGACCTGGAGGTTCATCTTCTGGGTGTATAAATTCAAAAATTAAGGGCGGGAGGGGAGGGGTGTCAGAACATTCGCGCCCCCCCCAACCCCCCCCCCTCTGGATCCGCGAATGGTTACTACCATCTCCACTGGCGTAGCACATGTCGTGTACGTGAAGATGACTGATGCCCGTGCTGCGCGGCTGTTTACAAGGCGTTCCAAAGGGTTATGAACCAATGGTCTATCAACTAGTGCGTTGACTGACTGTCAGCCGCACTTGCAGGCGTTCAGCCGTCAACCGAAAGTTACCGTGTTTGTCAGCTGATAAGGCGATTGCGTGCGCGCGTCAAGTTACCCTATCGTGGCGGTGCAGCCTGCTACGTACACCACATGTGATGAGCCATTAGCGCATGCTCAGAAAGATCCAACTGACAGCTGATGTACGCGAATATTTCGCCGCATAGGCATTCTGGTGGGTCGTCTTTGCAACGAAGTGCAAAGGATTTTCCCATTTGTTTAGAACTGCGCGATCGCTGCCGTTCGAAGCGCACACACATCACAGGTCCTGTGCCCTGAAAGTAAATGTTGTTCACGTTGCATCCATTACCGCATTCGCTTACGTGCTTGTTTCTCTTTTCTCGTTCCAGGTAAGACCCGTCCCTTCCTAACTGCTGAAGTTCTGAGGCCCGACCATGGCTTTGCTCCAGACAATGCCCAGGTTCGTACCGCCGCGCCTTGCTCGTACGCAAATACGCGTTAACGCTTCGGCGCGTGCGTGTATATCGGACGGCGCTCATTGCACTAGCTGTCTCGCCATTTCGACGCCGTTCAAAGTTTAAAAACCAAATTTACGCTTTTGATAAGTGTTTCCTGTAATTAGAGGCGAGGGTGCCTTTGAGCACCTTTCCTCTTTTTATGTGTCCTTACGAATCACTCGTTTGTTTGAATGGAACTGTGCGTGCGAGTTCAGCTGGTTGGGGTTGAGTTGGGATGATATAAAGGGTTGCTTGCAAACGTGCGCTGGGAAAAGTTTTCTACGCAGTCAGAGTGACTTCGACTGAGTGACGCACTGTATTCGTTCCCGAGGAGGTGACGACGGCAGGCAGTGTAAGCCTACATAAGCGTCGTCATGTAGCGTATACTGCACTCTGAATGAAGTCAGTTTGGCGAATTCGTGTTAATGGTTACATCGTCTAGTTACTCCGCGTAAACTTTCATTTTGCTGCCTAGCAGAACTACTTAGCTCCTTTCTCAAAGCTCGGGTGGCCATGCACCACTCGCGACAGGCTTACGAACTGCCTAAATGACGTCACATAAGCCCAGGGTGTTTTCGTCGCCATTGCCTTTCGCCGCCAATTAGTAAGAAGGCCTATAAAGCCTTTTAGCAGAAAAACGTGGCTAGAATGTAGCGCTTCATCTTAATATCGTATGCCATGCTCTATAATCACTATTACTAACTTCTATGCACACCGTTCCAACACCCTATAAATAGAGGCTGTTACATGTAACAAACTTTTTTGCTACTAAGAATCGGTGAAAATGCAAATAATAGTGCTGGCAGTTGAATGCAATAGGTGCGACCACCTTGGAACACGCTAACCCCGCCAATTTTACACATTTCTTAAAATTTTACGGTGGAAAAGGTTCAGTGTGCGGACCTCAAGGCGACCCAATCGCAAGCACCGGAAAGTAGTCGCACAGGAGCGCCGCACAGAGCGCACGCAAAAAATCCAGAGACACGTAATCCTGCTTACGTGTAATGTCGGCGAGAGCCTTGTAAACTTCTTACAGCGCGGCTCCTTTTAGACTAGTTATAGACTACTCACAGCAATTTCGTACGACGTGATGTCATTAACCATTGGAGGCTTTTGAAAGGGCGTTCACGCCGCTGCCTTTGGCTGGTGGCCGCGCGCATCGGCGAGCGCCTGCGCGACTTGATGGGGAAATTTCACTTCACAACTTTCCCAGAACCAGTTCTGGGTGGATTCCCGGTCACCCGTTCTACTCACGTGCTGTCATATTCCCCCGTAACGCGATAAGGTAGCACGGTGGTAACGCAGCCAGATCTGCCCTGGAGACCCGTGGTCGGTTCCTATATGAGCTCTAATGCACCCGTTTTTTTTTTTTTGAACTTAACTTGGTTGTTGTAGTGGGGCTTTAGTTTTCTTTGATCGTATCACTCGCATGCTGACTCTAATGTTAACACATTCATGATACGTCCCATAATACGTCGGTCCGGCCCATACTAGGAGGTCATATTGCACAGCGAAGCTCAATTCTCTTTTCCTTAGGAGGAGGAAATAACTTTATTTAGTGCAAAAAAGAGGCCTATTCAGGCCCGTGGCGCCTGAGGACGACGGCCAGATATCTTGACCTCCTGGCGGCGTCCTTCGGCCTTGGACGCGCCACACTTGGCTGGATGTCAGGGCTTTTCGCTGCGTAGCACTGGTCTCCCATGGCTCGTATGCTAGTTAAAAATATTTTTTTCGGGGCTGTAATGAAGCTGGATAAGTTCTCAGGTTCTTTCAAGTCGAACAAAGATGTGGTTTTTCTACACGGCTCTTTTCAAATCCACGACGCTGCCAAACTTTCGCGCGCGCCTGAACAGCATCAACTTGCGGGGCGCGTCAACGCCAGCCGATATCTCGAGGCGTGGCGCAACGTCGGCTGGGCGCCAACCTCCTCCTCTCCTCCTCCTTCCCTCATCCCGGTATAGAAAGGAACGAGAAAAAAAAAAAGCGCGTGCCTGCCATGCATAAAGCGTGCGACTCGTGTATTTCTAATGGGCGACACATCGGCCCTGTTCTCTCGCCAGCTTCACGCCTCCGCTGACAAGAAAGCACGGGGGCTAGCTAGCTGCACGGGCGTAGTAACATGCGCACCTCTTATACGCGAACACATGCATTATTCGTTCGCGCCTTTACGCAACCTCTCGATCACGGCGAAGGCTGTCGCGTTGGGGGCCTTCGCTGCGCGCGCACCTCTCGATGCGTCGTCTCCCCGGACACGCGGACGCCTTTTCGAGCGCCTCGCTTCTCGAACGTGTCAAGCCGCCGCCGCAGCTTCCAGCCGAGCCTGGTGTCTCCCAGTGTCTCGTCCAACGTCGTGGTCTGACACTACGGTGGCTGATTTCAAAGGGATAAAGGGAAATCCGCATTGGTCGAACAGATGGCGTTGTTGTATACATATAGTTGTATACTCGGTTACAAGTCAACGAACGGTACCACCTCATGTAGTGTATCACTCCGCCAAAGCGCCGGACTCGTGACGTCAGTGCGGGCGCGTTTTGAAAGGGGTTTGCTATGAATGCGTGATATCGTCTGCCTTGTCTCACGCAGCTTGTTTGTCGTCACTGGAGTCGTTTATAGGCATATTAAGTTAATGAAATCACGGGAACGGCTCACGCCATGTTCAAAATATTCCCAGTAACGCCCTACTTGCGCCGCGCGGAGAAACATCCGGCTACGGTGATAAGGCGCAGCGACAACTTCCGGCGCCGTTCTTAAGTTGTCACCGAGAGTAGTAGCAGTTGTTGTCCGGGGCAGGACATGGCCACCGGTGGAAGCACCTATTTTATCGCTGGCTTTTTATCAATTTTATTTTATCGATTGGCGCAGTCGACAGCGTTTCCGTCACTGCGCATGTGCAGCACATTCCACAGGAGTCTGGAACATCTTGCAAAGGATTAAAGAATGAAAAGGTGGATAAAAAGGCATTTTCCTCCTTATGTCCATTGAACGAGCTAGGCTCGCCGCAGCAGGAGTCGAGCACTGTTGACAAAATAGCTCGTAAAATGGTAGTAACGGCTGTATTTACTAACTCTTTGCGAACTTTACTACCCCGCAGAACGGTACGTATACGTACGAACAGCATTTAGGTTCCATACTTAGTGGCAGAGCCTAGAGGCTCTGCCACTAAGTATGGAACCTAAATGGTGTCGTTAATAGTCTAGACCGCGCACTTAGTGACTGCTGCTTATTTGACACTAACATTCACTGATAGTAGCAACATTCTATGAATTATTGTACATTATAACTACATGGCAGCTGCATGTTACCGGTACTCATCTACGGGGCAGAAACTTGGAGGCTCACTAAGAGGGTTCAACTTAAATTGAGGACGACCTCAGCGGGAAGCAGTTGAAAAGGACGATGATTGGTTGGTAACATTAAGGGACAAGAAGAGAGCGGAGTGGGTCAGGGAACAAACGCGTGTTAAGGACATATTTTGTAGAAATTAAGAAGAAAGATGGACGTGGGCAGGGCATGTAATGCGAAGGCAAGATAACCATTGGTCCTTTACAAGGCAACAGAGTGGATCCCTAGAGAAGGCAAGCAGGGCAGAGGGCGACAGAAAGTTAGATGGGCAGATGAGATCAAGAAGTTTGCGGGGATAAATTGGTCGCAGTTAGCACAGGACCGGGGCAATTGGAGACTAATGGGAGAGGCATTTGCCCTGCAGTGGGCGTAGACTGTATAAGAAGCTGTATACCTCTACCCCCAACGGTTTCAGCTGCGTTAGCAAAAACGCCAAGAATACATGTATACACTGCATGCTTCTCCCCTTCCCAGGTTTCACGTTAGTGGAGATGGCCCGGGATTTTTTCAATAATGTATCAACTAGCCCAACCTGCGGTATTGCTTCAGCCTTATTTATCCCCACGTTCGGATTAACAACTCGTATTCGCACTATCTAGCCCAACTTGCGGTATTGCTTAAGCCTTAAACCCAACGTTCGGATTAAGCAACTCGGATTCGGAAGAAAGATTCAAAATGTTTCCGGGCCCCTTTAATGCCTTCGTACCGCGGCCAGTACAGCGAAGCGCTCGCTGGTCGGCAGCCGCGTATATTTATAAGCCACGCCTAAACTCACTCCTCGGCTTCTCGCGTCGCCCCATTCGGCGTCTTGAACACGGGTTCCTGAACTTGGCCCTGGTGTAAACACTGCACACTGCGCATCATTCGCGGCTTCCCCTGCTTCCACGAGCCCGATCCCCGGCTCAGCGCGGTCCGGCCTAAATTGGGCCGGGGTCCGCTTCCTTCACGCCGTTCATGCCGCGGTGCACGCTTTTGTTTGCCGCCCTCCCCGACCTTAATGCTATTTTCCGCCAGCTTCATTCTCGCCACCCCCCTCCCCCCTCTCCCTCCTCTAGTCGTCACCTCCGCCCCCTCCGAGGAGGGCCTTCCTCGCGGTTCCTACCCCGGGCTGCGGCTCGTTGAGCGCCGTCTGATGTTCTAGCGGCTCAGGAAATTGGCGTCACGACGCGATGAGCCGTCGGGAAAACGTTCGCGATCCGCGACCTCTAATCGCGAAGGGGCAGCCCTGTTACGGTAGCGCGCGACTCTAACGGACCCTGCAACACTTCTTCAACTTTCTTTTTGATCTTCTAAATATTACACAGCTGAATGCAAAATTTGTAAAGGCAGAGCGGACCTCCAGCACATGGTTTGGTCGTGTCCCATCAAGAGTAAACAGGTACAGCAGAAAGGACGCCCTTTCTTAGACATTAGAACCGTGGAGCAGTGGGAGACCGCGCTGCTCAGCTCCGATCCTGATGTGCAAGTCGAACTCGTCCGGATGGCTGAAGACGCCGCCGGGGTCCAAGGACTCCTGGCTGCCGCCTAAAAGGGGGAAGAGGACCGTGGAGGATCTCCAACCTCTTCCTTTTCCCATCAGGCACAAAATAAAGTTGTTCTCTCTCTCTCTTTCTAAATACTTGCAGAGCGTTGTCAACCAACGCATCCAGCGCTTAAATTAGGGGGTCGCAAAGTATACTCTAGTCAAAAATTACTGCTCTACGCCCATCCGACGACTTGGAAAATTGCTCAACGGATCTTTCTCTCTGTCCCAGTCTTGGCGTTGTTCTACCGCTGGATTTAAGTCATTATAGCAATGCAGGAGCTGTTGGCCGGCTTTCTTTCAGTTGCAGCAGTGAACGTATTCGAGAGCCACTTTAAAAAGAAAGCCACGAAAGCAGAGCAGAAACGGAAGACGTACTATCTGCTGCGATGAGCTCATCACGTCGTGCCGCTGCGTGCTGGCGATAGCTATAACTTTTGCAGGGCTTCCAGACGCGAAGTAAAGAGTGAAAGCGTTTATCGGAAGTGTTGCAGGGCCCCTTTAAACTGTCTTGTGGAGTTGTCGTAATTATTACACCAAATGTTTTATTGCACAGAATCTGTTGCTAGACAGGATTTTTGGACAGATTTGGAAATGGAAATATATGGGGAGGTCTCCGTCCTGCACGGTAGAAACAGGATGATGATGATGATGAGGATGGTGATGGTAAGGAGGAAACCTAGGTTGTAACGAAGTCACTTTGTTAGAAATATCGCTTTATTCGAAGTGTTTTTATGATCCCCACTTCAGTGAATTTTCGTAATTTTAATGAGAAACTTTCATAAAACATGTAATACGTGCAGAACACTGTTTGGACCGATAGCTGGAAAGGCTAGTGGCCGGTCCAATATAAAATTACAAGCAATTCACAAGCAAGTAAGCGGCAGATCGTGAAGGGCTCAAGAAAAATTGAGATGTACATGTACATGCCGTACAACTGGAATCGTACATGTTCACGGATGCATACAACAAATCCAAACAGAACAATAATGGCACTAAAGAGGAGGTTCACGTAACAAGAGTTTCAGATAAAATTTCACTACACTTGTAATGCTGTTCAGTGGTCATTTTAAAATTTCCAGCTGTTTTCAGCTCTATCGGAAGTTCGTTCCACATTTTGACTCCACTGAACTCGATCAGGCGTTCACCATATACATTGTTGCATTTGGGGAAGATTGAAATTGAAATCGGAGGCTTGCCTTGTACTGCGAGAGGGTAAGGTGTAAAGGCTTAAAGGAGCCATGAAGACAAAATACAAGTTTGGTTCATTAGAAAGACTGCTTTGTCCTGGTAAAAATGGTACCGATTTCATCGCAAACTTCCAAAAAATAACGGAAATATTAAAGAACGTGTGGAGCTGTGGCCACTCGCTTTTCGGAAACTTTTCTATGACGTCACAGAATCCTGTTTGGGCTATTGAAGGCGGTGGAACTAATCAATCGTGAGGACACATGACTGGACGATTGTAGTGGTGCCGCTGGTTCCGTTTGATCGAATCACTCGAATGCTAACGTGCACCTAACCCACTGAAAATTATGCTTTTAGTGCTGGCCCATATGACGTCACTCGCGCCGATAACACGTCACCGTGGCGCGAAACTTGAAAGTCCTTAAGTATTTCTTGCGTTTTCATCGGTTAAAAAAACGTCTTCCGTGGACGGAATGAAGCTGAGTGAGGTACTAAAGTAAACAAAGTTGTATTTTCACTTCATGAACCCTTTAACGCATGCGCACATCGCGTCAGCGCACGGGATGCGACGAACCGATCGACGGATGGACCTCCGTGCTTCTCTTAAGAAGCCGGGGTTCCCCGATTGTCTGCTGAGCTTTCGGCAGCCCCGGCCGCTCTCTCCCTCCCTCTCTCCATATATCGGCGGGGCGGCGGTGGCAGTGAACTTGTGTTTAGGCTGCGCGGGTCCCGAATCGGCGCCCTGTTTGTTTCTCTTGGGCTCCTCCGAAGCCTGCTGCTGCAGAAAACCACGCACCGGCCGATCCCTCTGTTCTCTCTCGTGGTCTCCCGGGCACACGGAGGAAGAGGAGAGCGTTTCTCCTGGGCGGCGACGGAGGAGAAAAGGCCGGAAAACAAAAGGGTGTGCGGAGACGACGGAGGAGGAAGAAGGGCGTGTCGGGGACTGAGTGATGGACCCGGCCGCCGCCGCTCGGGGGACGGCTCGCGAAGAACCTGGCTTCGACGCCAGCGCTCGATTCACGTGCTACGAAATATCCTGGTCGTGTACTTGCGTTACACAAATCTTGACCTGAGACTAAAGAAGACTGGAAGCATCCGCCGGCGCATGGATTTCTTCGACATCGTCATCGCGGTCATTATCATTGTCACCACGTTCATCTGGCGTGCAAGCTAGGCATCTTAGCCAGGCTGACATCGGCAGACTTCATTAAAGATCAATATCCTTCTATTTCGCTCTCTAGAAAGAGAGAGAGAAAGAGCGGCAAGAGGGAGAGGGAGGAAGGGAGGGAAAGGTGGATAGACATTAGATAGATATGAATGAATGAATGAATGAATGAATGAATGAATGAATGAATGAATGAATGAATGAATGAATGAATGAATGAATGAATTAATTAATTAATTAATAGATTGATCGGTGGGTTGATTCACGGATTAAATGACGATTAGGGATTCTGTATGATGCATGATTGATTCCTGCTTATTGGTTGGGTATGCCTATGAAAGCTTTGGGTTAGCTTAGCTCCATCTCAGTTGCTTTCGAAGCAGACGCTCAGAAGAGGGCTAATCGGTTTGAGTGCACACACTGCTCGCCATTAAAGATAAGATGTTTATACATACGGTGCTTTTATTCATTTTTGAAACCTAACCTCCCAGACAGCGTGAAAGATTTCGATGTATCGAGTAGGTCAGAGGTATTGGGGGCGTGGCAGGATAGAAGGTGTCTACGTCTGCAGTCGACACCAACAGACTGGTTGTGATGATGATGATGCTGATGCTGGTGGTACTGCCGATTGGTAACGATGATGAGGAGGTGGTGTCGGGACTGTTGTCGTCTGTTGGCGCATTTCAGTCCTGATTTAGCCCGCGTGTACGATCTGTTCTGTCAGGGCCCCCCCGAAGGCTGTGGGCAGAGGCCAAACACTTCCTGTATAACGTGACGCCGTCTAACTGGTTCGCTTTGGACACATCCGCTATTCTCTTGAGCGACTTGCTAAAAAGAATCTATTACTTCAGCTTGACAGCCTGGGCTCGAGCCTTGGCGGGTCTAACAATTTCCTCGCATTTTTTATTGTAAAAATGCTTTCTAATTCTACGCGTTACTATCGTTTGTACTGGGTGGTTTGGTATACTTTAGACTGGTTCGGGCTCGGAGCGCGGCCTATGGACACGTTTAATTACGTTTCGCATCATGCAGGACGTTCCAGGCTTGTACCTACGTGGGAGCGGAATGTCGCCTCCCACAAGCCTTGCGAGTCGTGGGTGAAGGAGAACTAAACGAAACGGATAGCGCAGGTGTTGTGTTTGTCCTTTGGCTCGAGACACCCAGTTAGATGGACGAGCGTGTTCCGCTTCAAAGTAACACGTTCGCTGCCAGGAGCTCGCTGCAGCCAGGTGCTGAAGCGCGGACACCATTATTTCTCCCCGTGGCGATCCCTCTTCTATACTCTATTTCTGTCGTCCTGTCTCCGTGCTCAATTCTGGCGCGAAAGGATTCGCTCTAGTGCGAATCAATCGCAAATATCGCGGGTGTTTTGAACGCTGTAACGGAAAACAGTGATTTCCTGAGGCGAATATAATGTGAGGGAAAATGAACACTTCTTTTTTGCAACATACGGAAGTGAAAAATAAATATCCGGTTAGGGTGAAGTTCTGTTAAGCGACAGTTATTTATTTATTTATTTATTTATTTATTTATTTATTTATTTATTTATTTATTTATTTATTTATTTAGGGTTTAACGCGCCGACGCAACGCAGGCGATGAGGCGCGCCGTAGTGGAGGGCTCCGGATTAATTTTGACCACCTGGGGATCTTTAACGTGCGCCGAAATCTCGTACACACGGGCGTTTTTGCTTTTCGCCTCCATCAGAAAAGCGGCCGCCGCGGCCGGCAATCGAACCCACCTCCTCGTGCTCTCCCAGTCTCGTTGAGGCTGTCGTTTTGGCGTTCAGGGGTAAAGGGTGAGGTAATGACTTAGTAAGGGGTGATCAGGGGTGAAGGTAAGGGTTAAATGCGGCGGCTTAGGCGTACTTTATTCCTTTCCCGTATCGGAAAAAGAGGCTGGAAATATTTTTTCCCCCACATATATGTGCAGCTGCAATTGTTTCGGCGCATTAAAGCCTGGATTTATTTTGGCTGAAAATAACTCGCGTACCGCAGACTTTTGCAAGTGAAACGATTATACTAAAAGACAACGTCACCGGGAACTTAACTGCTCGTTGGAACCACATTTCCGACGATCGAGTTACCCCTACGTGCCGGCGCGGTGGCTCTGTGGCAAGGCATTAGGGCTGTTGAGCCCAGGGACGCGGATTCGATTCCTGCCGCGGTGGCTACTTTTCAAATAGAAGCGAAACAAAAAAATCGCGCGTGTGTGCCGAGACTGCGGCCCACGTTAAAGATCCCCAGGCGGTCAAAATTAACCCAGAGCCCTCCACTACGGCGCACCTCATAGCCCTGGTGTGGCTTCGGTGAGTTAAACCGCCAAAATTTGAAAGCATTTTGAGTTACCGCTACGTCTGTCCTCTCTCGTGTCGTAACAATCCCTGCCTATCTCTGATAGCGGTTATAAAGAAAGAAAAAATCCCGGGTTGTTTTCACTAACGTGAAAACTGGGGAGGGGCGAAGAATGCAGTGTATAAGTGTTATTCTTTGCGCCTTGGCGTTTTTGCCAACGGAGATGAAACCGTTGTGGGGTACAGGTATACAGCTCTGCTGTAAGTCTCTTGTCTTTGGAGCACGAAGCTCACTATAGCACGAGCCGTGAACGAGTCTCCCTGTGTTTTTTTTTTTGTTTTAGTACGCGTTACGCCCTAGCGCGAAGGGTAAACGAGTGTCCCGGTGTTTCAGTACCGTGACTACATGAGACGATTACGACCACGGCAGGAGACGCCAACAGCCGAAGCCCCTCGTAGGGCGCTGTCGGCTTCCGATTTCCTCGTGTTTCACTCGCCCGAACGCACGGCAAACGGAGCATGCGCTTGAGCGTTGGAACAACTATCCGTATTAGAGAGACAGCGTGTCGCCCTTAATGAAGCAAGTTACATGCTGTCGACGTAGGTGTCATCAGTCTTCCGCTAATGCGTGGCGGTACGCTGAAAGCGATCTTCGCAGCCGATATAGCGGCCAGGTTTCTCATCCGGCTTTCGGGGCACGGGAAGACGAATTGAAAGGCACCTTCGATTTCGAATAATAGGGAACCCCCGCCGCGCGGAATTGAAGCACCACGTGCTCGCTCGCCTTCTAGCGACCTACACCGACAGGCGGCCGAGAATGGCTTCAGCCACGCCGCTGAATAATGCATCGAGACAGTTGGGACTTGCGAGCTGGCCTATATAATGGAGGAGCGGGCTGAAGCCATCCGGACAGGTGGCGTCGTTGCTTGCGCTTCTTGCCTTCTCACGCAATCCTCGCGAGGAGCACGTCTGGCTTTATGCGAATGCACGTAGGCGTGTGTGCTAGGAAATGGCTTGTACAGTCGTCCACCGTTTTAGCTGGAACAAGGCTTTACCCACTTATCGTCTCCTCCTGCCTTGGCGTAAGGTAATTTCGTCACAAATGCTGTATTTCTCTGAAGTTTAAGGCGGAACTGAAGTCCTCGACATTCCTTCGAACAGTTCTTCAGCAGAACGTTTAAGATATTCTACGGCTGAAGTCGAATACGGTGTTCCAGCTAAGCGTGGGGACGACTGTACAGAGGAATGTATATTGAGGCCCGGGTGTGGTTGCGAATTAGATTGGTGTGCACGTTGTTCGCATCACGCCTTCAGCTCCGTGCGTAATTGTATATGGTAGTGGTAAAATGGCTAGCTGGAGCTGACGTGCTGTTTTGTTTCGTAGCGTTCGTGAACCGTGTACGTGTTACTTGTGTGTTGTATTTTTTAATGACTCATTGCTTTTACTTCAAGCACAAGTACAAAATATTTTCAAACAGTGCTTGTACCCATAGCCACGGGCTAGTTGTGGTGCAACTTGAAAATGCAGTTAGTTTTCGCTTGTAACACCCATGTTGCAGTGTTATTCACTACAGCTATAGCCCGGCCTTGAGGCTGTATACGTCGAAGGGCAAAATCTGTAACCAAAATTCAACAGCCGGGGCTGCTTTTTGTACACCGTGATTCACGACCATTAAGCAGTAATTCATAAGTGCAGTGAGAACCGTTTAAGAGCGGCGCACGTTGATGTCGACGAACGGCCGTGAACGCTTTGCGGAGGCGTATACCGCCGTTGTCCCCTACCCGACGGTTCTCTACGCCAGGGTCTACGCTTATGATTTACGGTGGGCGAGCAAGACTTTCTTCGAGGATGTTTTTTTCCCAGCCTAAACATGCAGCCTGTCTCTTAGTTTATTTTCGCTCGAGGTGTCATTCTTAGAAGTGTTCAAGTCTGTTCACTTCATCACCCAATGGAAAGTCCGGCGATGAACGGGTTCGCGCCGTCTTCGCTGGGGTGCTTCTTTGAAAGGGCCGCACAACCCAGCAGCCTGTTTTGCTTGTGTTTTCTCGAGTATCAATAGGGAATTCCTGTGTGCATACTGCTCGTTACTCGACAATGTCCCCTTGTGTTTTGCGCAGTCTTTCGTACTTACGTGCGCTCGTCATAGACTGTGGTTGTGGCGCCGGGCTAGTGTAGGCCTGGCGTAAAAAAAAAATGTGAGCCTCATGACGAGTAAACACAATTCCGATGTTAGATAGAGTGAATCACTCGTGAGTGCGTACTCACTCCTGCATATGCAGGAGTGAGTACGCACTCACGAGTGATTACTGTGAGTACTGGTGAGTATATACTCACCAGTACTCACGATTGCGTACGTAGTCGCGTCAGCGCTTAGACGTGCATATGAGTGTACTCCGTGAATATGCACGAGGCAGTTCAGAGAGTATGCGCTAGGGAGTACCTACTAAACTAGCGTGTGAGAGTTAAGCGCTGGCATGTGAGTACGTACGCACGAGGAAGTACTCAGTGAGTATGCGCAACTAAGCACGTACTAACGAATGATTCGCTCACATGTGAGTGCCTCGACTCACGTGTGAGTGCTAAGCGCTTCTCAAAGTCTGCGCTTGTATGTACGCGAGTACGTGTTCACGCGGAATGTGAGTGCACTGAGTGCTTTGACTCACATGTGAGTGTTAAGCGCTCCTCGGTCTGCGCATGTATGTGCGCGAGTACGTATTAACGCACATAGGAACTGTATACATACTCCGGAGTACGAGCGAGCATACGCGTATACTCTCTCGCGGGTTTACGTTCTCTCGCGGCAGTAAATTTCGCTTCCCTCAAGGTAACTCCCCGCGCGGAAGGAAGCGCCTTTCCGGAAGCGTCGACGAGTCGTCCGGCGCCGTGGCGGCGACACGCGGGAGGAGGCGACGGTTGTTTCGGGCGTCGTCTTCGGCGACGGAAAGTGGCGGCGGGGCCACATCGCGTGGATGCGGAGCCAAGGTCGGCCGCTCTCCCATCGTCGCCCGCCAAGCAGCGGGCGTGGGAGTGCAGCGGGGAACCGTTATGCAGGCCCCAACACGCTGCCGCCCTTCCTTGCCGCTGCGACTTGTGCAAAGACACCACGTCGGGCGTATAATCGCTCGACTCCTTTCGCCGGCTTGTCTTCCAGCCTTGCCGCGTGGAGCGTCTCGCGTTCTTTCAAGCCAGGTGAATCTAGAGAACGACGGGGCACTTAATGCCCGCCCGCACTCATTCCGATTTTTGTTTCGGCTGCAGCAGCTTGATGTGGGCGGGCTGGTGTGACATACTTGAGAAAAAAACGCCGCAAAAAAAAAAAAAAAAAAAAAAATAGGACAGAAGGACACAAGTACAACGGATGTGGGCTTCTTTCGGCTGGAGCTTATCTACGGAGAAAAAAACCCCGAAACTCCTTCAGTAGACACGTTGTGGTTGCTAAGTGTACTTTATGTGCCGGTCCGTTGCCGAAAAAAAGCGCTTTGGCAATCCCCCCATTGCATCCACGCGTTCGTTGTCTATACGGCAGGATGGAACCCCCATTCCCTTTCAGTTCCTGTATTGCGCCAGAGGAATCTGTTATTTGCCTCGACACTTTATCTTACTCGTGAATATAATTGTCTGACACCCTATCGTCCCTCCTTCTCTCTGCCGGCAGCCGCATCCAAGCTCATGTCGATCACGTGCTGTTCGTCCTACGCATCGCATCGTATTACTCAATTTATTTTTCTCCGTACCGATTCGAGCTAGAATTACGGGCGGCCCAGTTTATCCCGCGATCTCTGAACGCGTTCCGCGTCACATTTTACGGCGACGCTGTTATTGTGGCTTTACTTAATATTTTTCGTGTCTATCATCGTCGCCAGCAAACAAAAACGTAAAGGTACGCTGAGAACTTTCTAAGAACATGTAAGGCTAAAGCCTAGTTGGACCTAGTTGGACGCAGAGGGAAAGGAGCAAAGACAAACTCGATGACAGGACTCACCGAGAGGTGACGCTCACGCATTCTCGCGCTCTCGCACGGTATGCGCGTGTTGGCGCTAGTTAAGCCCTCGTGTCAGTTTCTTTCAAAGACAATCGCCTTTCTTGGGCTACTTAAACCCCGAAATTTTGGTCTGTCGGTATGTCCGTTAGTCTGTCTGTCTGACTCGATTCAGCCACCCGGCCAAAGTAAAATGGGTACTGTGCACTTGTCTATATACTCACAGCCAAATGTGAGCGTCTAAGCCCGGTTTATATGTTCATACTTGTCAACTTTGTTGAACATTAACAAAACATTACGCAAATATAACACCGAAAATTAATACAAAAGGGATATTTACAGTGTTCACTAAACAAAATTCATGGATGCGGAGTTTTTCGATAGTAAATAATACTCTACATCTACTGCAGAAAACCGCCGCCTGCTGTTGCCCGCGCCACCTCTTGGCGGCATATGAGAAATCACGCGGCAACAGCAACGAAAGGTTCCACTAGCTAGGTTTCACATTCTGCTTGGAACGTACGTGGAGCACGCCCACGCGGCTCTATAAAACCTTTTAGTCGGCCACCTCCATTCACGCGCGTCTCCGCCGTACTGAAGCGCTGGCATCGAGGAACCCGACCTGTAGCAGTGGAACGCGGTAAATTCAAATCACCTTGAGCAAACATTTAGTGTGTTTACCTTGGGATGAGCCCGACGGTACAGGAACAGCATGAGAGGTGAGCGGGAAAGCAAAGGGGGGCATTTCCTTGGCAAATGTCTACAAAGACTATCGTCTTTTGACGACATTTGGAACTAAAGGAGCAGATACGCAGCCAATTTTTGCTATTATGTCTGTTCATTTCACATTTTCGGATTCCTATTTTCGGAAACTCAAAAAGACAACTCACTTATGCGTTCCTTGGCATACTTGATTGTTGCCTTTGTTTCCTACATTTAGTGATACCGTAATTCTAGGGGTCGAAACACATTTGCCGATGCAGCCCAGCCGTGCACGGGTACAGGTGGGCCGTGCATCAAGCTGGTGGCCGATCAAGACAAACGGTTGGAAAGAACACCCATTACGTCCCGCGCTACCCCGAGCGGATGAAGAGCAAGGCAACTTTAATCGGCAAATCTCCTCGCCACAATATATCAATACGAAAGGCGCATTCATAAAGCCTTGTCGACACCACATAAGTTCGGAACGGGCGTACCCAATAGCCATCGAAATGAGCGAACGTCGCTCCAGCTTTTTGGCGTGATCTATACCGTGTTTGAAATCGTGTTCGATATAGAATCCGAGAAAGGAGGTAAGGTATTAAAAAAAATGGCAGCAACCGTCGGGGAATTAGGTTCAAGCATGAACAGTGGTTCGCCTTTTTTTTTTTTTTTATTGGGCCTCCGGAATTTACTAGTCCTGGGCTGTCCGCGGGTAGTCCGAGGACTGCCTTCGGACCGGAAGCCCCTTAGGAATACACGGGAAAATCGAGCGTCGCAACGCGTCTCGGGCAGTCCGCGAACGATCAGGGACTGATGATCGAGGACGCCCACTCTAAGAGATGCATACCAAAGATACTCCTCGTACAATTGTCATCATCATCATCATGCTCATCAAGAACAGCAAAAGCAGCTAATTCGTGTCCTCATATATATTTATTTATATATATCGATCCACCGCCCCTGAAAATACATGCACCGACGCAAGGGCGGAGACATTTGCCGCTCTCTTCGTGTTCTCGCATCCTGAGTGAAAGGACTGCTCTGTGCGTAGAGGACGCGCCTCCTCCAATGCGTCCATGAATATCCTCTTTTTATGTGCCCCCTCCGGCTAATGTCGAGCGTCTATTCATCTTCCTTCTTCACGCCTGCAAGGGGTTATATGGCTTTCCTGCTTCAAGTTGCGCCACAGTTCGACGTTCTCACTTCCCGCGTGCGCGCGCTTTGCTTGCCTTAATTACCCATCATCAAGCGCCGTCGCACCTCGATCTGCCCTTCCGCTACACACTCACTCTTGTGTCGTCACCGTTGCGTCAGGCACACTCACCTGCAACGCCAGTCGGAGAGCGAGGCTTGTGGGCTTCCTGTTCGCCTATTGCTTTCCCGGCCGCTTTCTCGGCTCGGTTTATACGCTAGCACTCGGTTGAAAGACCTAATTGTCCTGGATTCGAATCTCAGCGAAAAAACGTGAGTAGATGTGCTGGCTTACAAACATTCTTGAACAGGGCATTTTCGTGGGGGAGGTTAAAAGAACGAGAGCTAACGACTACGAATCCCGTTAATACAAAATATGAGCGCAGTTTTCGAGATACTTGTTTTTTTTTTTATTTCAATGCTATTACTCTTTTATAAGACACCATCTGGCTTCGAATCATCCTGGACCCAAAGGCAATCACGACGAAAATTGAAACGGGCTGTTGAATAACCGCTTCTGAAATGTCTTATCGAAACGGACAATTTCCTGCACCCCCTGAGCAACTCATTCTCGGCCCCGTGATGACGTCATCGGGAAGTAGTGGGCCATATTTCTCTGGGCAAGTCTTCTTGCGGGCTTTGAAGGCGAAATCCTATCGATACGATTGTGACGGTTGTCGTTTAAACACCCGTCCACCCGTCTACACAGCAGCCACGCTATTTTACCGTCCTTAATCGATATTAATCCACCTCAGTTCACCGTGTTCAACCCTAGTACTTTTTATTACACCTTTATTCGTCATAGTAAACCCACCCTAATTTACTTTCATCCCACCTTAATCAATCCTAATTCTACCTAATTCATTTTATTCCACCTTGATCCAACTTAATTTGTCCTAATTCATCTTAATCCCACCTTAATTTGCCTTACTAAACGTTACTATGTATAACTAATCAATGTATACTTATTTTTCGTAATCATTTATGATCTCTTATACATGGCTGGCATGCTTTGGTTCGCTTCTGGCCAAGCTTTTGTGCTGTTCGTGGCGAGTCCGGGGTCATCCAAGGTCACCTTCGATTGATAGATGTAAGGCTCTTGCCTTAAACCCTGCGCTTACGCTCCGCTTTTCTCCTCGCACTCTCTACGCTATCGGCAGACTCTCACCCTCCGCTGTGCTCTCCGTTCACACGGGTCGGTTGTAAAACATTTGTCGGTTGTATAAACATTGCACAAGCTAGGTACGAACTGAAGTGACTCGAACCTAACACGTTCATTCAGTGTTGACTTGCTTTGTAGTTTTGCCTCTTTCTCTAGCGATAATTTTCATAAATTTATCATTTTATTTCTCTCACAACGCTGTACATAAGTCTTCCTCGATGGTAACTACGTTTTTCTGCTTCACCGCAGCGCAAGCGCGCTTCGTGTGGAGCACCCTTTACAGGCATGGCTCGATGATGACACTACCGCGGATGTGATGAAAAGCCGTCATCACTAAACAACGCTCTGAAGCAGAAATGGTCGTGTGCAAGAAATTTCGGCCTACGTTAAACTCCTCCAGGGTAGTACAAATTAATCCAAAGTCCTTCCTTTTCATCGCACCCTTAGGCCACGTGTGCAGTCTGAACCCCAGTTTGAGCCTTACCTCTTCCTCTTCTCCATCTTATCCTTCCGCGTCTTCCTCTTCCTGCTATTCCGTGATTCATTTCCTGTTCCTTTTCATTTCCCATTTCTTTCTCTCGGCTTAATCTTCCTCGTAAAGCGGGAAAACTGACGCCCGGTAGTAATCACTGGACGCCCTTGATCGATGCGGATTCCAAAAGCGGATGGAAACGGGGTGTATGACTTGACTGCTGTCTCGTCGAAGTCAACAAAAACGCTTGATTTACTAACTCTATCGCAGCCACCTTCCGGTTACCACCCAGAATTTGGACGTTATTACTCGTCGGGTTATATGCCCCGCTGGGCTTCCTACACTTTCTTGCCGTCGCCTTGCGCACAACTTCTCGGAGAGTTCTGGGCTGCCGATTTCTATGCCTGTGGGCGTTTCGCAAAACACTCCTTTGTTCGGTCAGTTCTTACGTCACGCGCGCGCTCTGTCATCTTGTGTATTGACGTCGAGGTATCCTGGCAGGAAACGG
This sequence comes from Haemaphysalis longicornis, assembly GCA_013339765.2. NCBI lineage: Eukaryota > Metazoa > Arthropoda > Arachnida > Ixodida > Ixodidae > Haemaphysalis > Haemaphysalis longicornis. Next base: position 80,067,761 of record CM023457.1, on the reverse strand, counting down.
CGCGGTGCTAATGTAGTCCGCGCTCTTTGGATATGAAGGTTGCTGTTGAGATGAAACGCAAGGGGAGAATGGGCAGCCCCTTCGCAGTTCTTTTCATATACTTCGTCATGAAGTCCTGAGCCCGAAGGCAAGAAATAAGCCCCTCTGAATAAACGTCTCTGAGTGGCGACAGGCAGTTTTTCTTTTGTGCGAAGAATTCACGCGAATTTTTTTTTAAAGTGAAGTCAGATGGAGTGTCGCCTCGTACTTTCGTGGCGTGCCTTCTTTCAAAACGTTTCGCGCAGCTTGGCGTATAAGTGGAAGACTGCCATGTCATTTGATGATCATTACTATAGGGTTCTCCTCAAGGACCTGCGGTTTGTGTGTCCATGTGCACTTCATCGTCCTTCTGATGAATTGGCGGTTCTTTTAAAGCTATCCTGAGATGCATCCCGCGTATTTTCGAGTGCATAGTTGTCCGCACTCATCAACAGCTCTAGGAGGAAATGGCTGCTTTCACTGCGGCCCTGTTCTTCGTGACCTTCGCCGCAGTTGAAAGGAAAAGAAGAAAAGGTGAACTGTCGGTTTCTCACCGGGAGATAGGTGTAGTCATCATCAGGATGGTTGCCGCCGCTTCCGTCGGCGTCCTGGTGGCACATTTCGAAGCTGAGTTTGGCAAGTTGTATATATACTGAAGAACTCTGGCGGTTGAGCGCAGTTCAGGCTGCCGAAGACGCGGCAAAGGACGTTGTCTCAGCAAGCGTGCTGTCTATAGCTCGCACGTTCCCGACCAGGCTCTTCTAGTGGCGAGAGCTGCGCTGGCGAAGACGGCTCATGGACTCCTGACCACCACGTTCAACGAAATGTTTTCCTCCTCCTCCTCCATTTCGACGAATCATCAACGGTAAACGCGACGTGCTGGCGAGCCTGGAATAAGCGCTCTTTTGCACTGACAGGAATACGTCGTCGGCACCGACAATGCGACTCGGAAGTCTCAGCGAGGCACAATCCCCGACGTGTCTCTTCGCGACGAGGACACTTCCCCGCCAGAGTGTGATGAATGCCACGTACCGATCAATCAAGAGCACATGTTATGGCTATGCCCCAACGTAGATAGAAGCAGTATCCGCAGGGAGTGGCTGACTCAACCGGCCACGCTAGAGCAGCAGCTATCGTTCGCAAGCTTTGTCCAAAAGACCATAGGCACCCCGCCTTCTCGGCTAGACCCCTGGAAGACCAACTAACGAGGAATTCCAGTGGCCCCCTGGAATGAGGAGGCCTTAGCCTAAAGGGCAAATAATTTTCTCTCTCTCTCTCTCTCTCTCTCTCTCTCTCTCTCTCTCTCTCTCTCTCTCTCTCTCTCTTCGCGACGAGTTTAAAGCCGTGCCTTGCAGTGCTGTCCTCTGGGAAGCTACGTTTAAAGTTCTCCTATGACGTCACTTCCGGTTGTAGCCCACTGCTTTTGGTGCGACGCGTAACCTTGAAAACGCGAAGGCGAACTTCAGCCCTTTCTTCTCCCTCCAACCCTACATGGCGTTGCGCAATCGACGTTTTGCATGCGGCAGCGTACGACACTTCCTCCAGCCTGGGAACAAGGAATTCGCCTTCATGGTGTCTGTCCCAGAGCGGCTACGCGCGTAATTAGTACGCCTGCGCCGTGGAGCATTCGTGGTCGTTGCGACCTCGCAGCTCTCCACGGAGAAGGTCCTTGATCCTGACCGCACTGCCCGGCGGCGCGGGCGCAAAGAAGGCCTTGGTGTAACACCCCGAGGGCATTTGAATGGGAAGGAGCAATTAGACGTGCAAGGAGGGGCGCCGCCATTCGCGTGTCGAAAAGGGATCGCCCGCAGACCCGCGTCTGCTTCCCGGTCTCTCTTCTCCGGCGGAGGGCATCCCCGGAGAAGATGAAAGGCGAAACCCGAGTAGTACTCTCTGGTGACGTAGAAGGGGAGGGGCGTTGAACCGGGCTCACAATACGGCGAGTCTTTGTCCCATGGCTACTGGGGGCTGCAAAGACCTGCGTGGTACAGGTTGGGATGCGTTGCCACGTGGAAAGCGGCCCCGTGCCGAGCCTGGTACAACTTGCTACTAGTGCAGCGCATGCGCATTGGCGCGGAACCGGCATCGAAGCTTGCACGTAGGCGGTCATCTAGTTACGTGCGCGGTATTGGAACCGATTTCTGAATTTGCCACCACTATGTGTAGTTTCTTCTAGTCGTTTCGTGTCTTCTTATTTTGCGCGGCAGAATTTAATGGCTCGCCGTTAAAAAACTCGTTCGTTTGGGCTGTAGTAATTTTGGTGTTGATCCGGAACCGGAATCATGTTTTCGTTTGAATTCGCTTGTGCCACGTGCGCTTCGTTATTAACCCTAATAGTGTAATCACTCACTCACTCACCTTCTCATATTCTCTGTCCCCACTCACTCACACTCCCACTCTCACCGAAGTAACTTCCACACTCCATTAATAACTCGCTCGCTCATTTATACATTTTTGGCGGGGCGTCAGTCTGTCCCGTGTTTTTCGCCTGCCAGGACACCAAGCCACGTGTCGACGCTCGTATCCGCCCAAATCGCCATGCAGAAAATCTACGCAAACTTTCTTTTTCGTAATTACTATTATTTTTCTATCTCGAGGCACTGGTCTGCTTGAGCTTCGGGACACGCTGTTTCAAGGACTCACTCTTGTAGTTGCGCAGGCCTTGTCAACCGCCCTTCACTCTCCCTGCCTTTGAAATTGGTGTTTTACAATCACGTTCAATCTCTCTCCCCACCCCCTCCGAGCAGCCCACAGCGAAGCCCCTCAACCCGCCCCCTCCGTTTCCCCGAGCTGCGTGGCGCGCTGCAGTCGATTTTCTTCTCAGGGCCCGAGGAATCCGGGTCCCCGCGCGAAGGGCGTCCGCCAATGAACCCAAATTGGCCTCGGCATGCGGTAGCTAGCGGCCGCCGACGACGCGCAGCTTCTCGCAAGAGAAAGCTCGCCGCCTTTAATCTCCGAAGAGAGAGGAGGAGGAGAGCGAACAAAGGCCTCTTCCGCTTCTTTTTCGCCCCTCGCTGCAACGTTGCGGCCGTGGTAATAAAGCCGGGCCCCGGCGTCGCCGTCTGGACAACGATCAAGCGTGTCCTCATCATCGCGTTAGCGTCGCGGCGGGTGGCATTTGGCGGGCCCGGAAGAGGCTGCGGCTGCTGCTGCTCTCCGGATGGAGGGCTCTCTCGAAGGCGCGGTGTTGGGAAAAAGATGGGGGAGGGGGGAGGGATGGGTCAGCTACGAATAGTGAGCGATGTGCACTAGCGGTTATCATGGTCGTCTCAATCCGTCACCTTGGGCAAGTACGGGAGAAAAAGCAATCCCTAGCTTTGCTGTATCGGTGCAACTCGTGTAATCGTGGGTTCCCCATTCGTATGCAGCCAATTCCAAGTGGTCTCTTTTTCTCTCTCTCTTGCTTGCTCGCTCGCTCCTTTGAGTGAAAGCGCAGCCTGACGGCACCTGGTTTCTTTCCCTGCTGAAACTTCTGCCTTCTTGTTGTCCTCTTTGCGGATGTTCGTAATTGGTTTTGAATGTGAGTTGTGGTAGGGAGTAGAGGGAGGAGGAATGCCTTTAATGATGAGGATTTACTCAGTGAGGGAATTGAGACGGCGTAGGAAGTTAGATACAGAATACGGACGCCATCAGTGGCGTTATGAAGAGCGTTCGCGTTAACAAAAGGGGGAAATGTAGCAGGAACCGATTAAAACGTCCACCTTCCCGTTTCCTTTGCGTCGCTACAAAGTTTTGTGGCTCCCATCCTTAAATAGTGTTATATAGCATTATACTTTAATGCATCGTAACACACGTGTTTACAGGGCATGACGACAAATCTGCGAGAGCTGAGAGACGTATTTGCGTATTGTGATTGGATAATAGCCGAATTTGCGGGTGCGTGCAACCTTGGCGTGCAGGGGTCGGGCGCATTCAGGACTCCCTGGGTTACTTCAATGACTTCGCTGCTTAGATGGACTCCGCAGTACACGGAAACGGCGAACCACGCACTCTCTTCGTTTATCCCTGAATTTCATGCGAAGCCTCTGACGAAGCCCATTGTGGTCTCGCGTTTCCCGCGGTTGCGTGCGAGCCGAGTAGTTGTGTGTTAAGGGCGGCGTTAACCACTCATGATGGATGCACTTGACGAAACCTTCTTCTAGGTGCAGGAAGGTATAATTTGTGAGCGCGAAATTGCGATAACGAGTTAGTGTCAGATGCAGCGCGCAAGTGTTTGTGGGTCTGTTATCCGGAACCGACGAAGACGTGCTATCCTTGACGTCGCTGCTTCTAGACAATTAATTCGTCTGCCTGAAGGACGTTGGTCTTTTCAACGAATGAGGGACAGTGGGCCTCCGCGGCTAAGGTCGAGCATGACGTCACAACCGGCCACTTAGAAATCGACTTCCTCCTGGAATGTGCGCACGAGCTAAGTGGCTTCCGTGTCTTTGGTAAAGTAGACGCATGAAAGAATATGTACACGCACGGTCACGCACACACACACGGTCACGCTAGCATGCACATGCACACACATACGGACTCAAAAGTTTTATGTCCCCACTCCACTGCACGGGGCGTAAATCATAACCAATGTTTGAACTTGTACTAGTTGGTTCTGCATAATTGGATTGAATTGAATTGAATTGAATTCATTTTACAATCATGATACAGGAAGGCCAGGGAAAAAGCTGTTGAAACAGCTTGAAGGGCTCTGGCTACCTTACACACAGATCGGGAAGCCAAGCATGGCGAAAGGAATTACAAAACAAGCGTAGTACAGTTACAAAACAAGTGCAATACAAGACTAGTGTGATACAATCGTCAATACAAAGCAGAGTAATTACGAATGTCGGGTGCAGCCTGAAAAGAAATCTCATTACGGCGCATTGGGCTTACAAATCATATCAAGCAACTGTCTGAATGAAAGCGTTCAAACGGCGACTTTTCTTTCAATGAAAAACAGGCGCACGCGATGTTTTCGAAGCCTGGCTGACATAAAAGCGTGCACGGCGAAGGCGGAGTGAGCGCTCCTCCGGTAGCCCTCTACAAAAATAATTAAAGCCGTTCCACTCAATGTGAAAGCTGTCGGAAGTACAGAGCAGTGATTCGTCATAATGGGCTGTAGCGTCGTTATCCGCTCAGTGCTAACCCAATGCAATTCAAATTTCCCGCCTCCTGCCTGAAACTGCGCCAGCGGGAGTTCTGTTATTTTTGTGCTTCCTTTTCCTCCTGCAGGTGCCGGCGTTGCACTGGCACTTTTTTTTTTTTCGCTTATAATCGTAAAAACCAACCCAACGAGCGTTCCGAAATAAATAAACACGGGCGATGCCGGTTAATTACGTATATTTTGCCTCAAATGTACCTGCAGTTTTCTTCGCGCTAAGCAACGGGGAGATGTATGACAAGCGTCAGCGGTTCACGAGTTTCCGAATGGTTATGACTATTTAAACCGCTTGGTTTTTTCGAATCCTCTGCGGGACACGCTACGACGGGTACGCCGGGCTCTACTTGGGTCCGTTATCTCGCTGCGCGGCCTGATTCCGGCCGTCGCTTGACATCGAGCGTTGCAGCGAGCTACGACGACAAGGCGAGCCCCTAAAGTGCTCTGCACGTTTTTTTCTTTTTTTTTTTGGCTACCTAGACGCGGGATTTGCTGGGACGGTGACTCTGCAGAGTGTGTGTGTGTGCCTCTGCTTCAGTGACGTATATCTGACGTCGCTCTTCTTTTTCTCTCTTTATTGCCTTGTGCAATAAACCAGAGTTGTACTTGTTTAGCGCTGTTTTTGTCAAAATAGTACGAATATTATAACCGTTTTTAACGAAATACCGCTTACAACGAAGTAAGTTTCCTCTTTCGACTACTTCGTTACAGCGAGGGCTTCTACTACATCCTAACATAGCGCTAAATTGTCATACCGCGCGTGCGTGTTTAATTACGCCCGCAACTGTTTCTGTGATGACGTTTCGGCTCCCGCCCGTCGTCCTGCTCTTTTTTGTCCGGGCGGCGTTGTTCATCTAGTTCAGGTCAGCGACCTTGGCGCAGCGAGCGTCGACGACTTCCGTTGTCTCCCGTCGCGCCACGTGCGTCGTGTCCCGGAAGGGGGCTCTGGTGGTGCACGCTGCACACAGACCGCGCCAGCAGCAGATCCCCGGAGCTCGTTCGGCGTCATTGATGCATACTGAACAGATACACTCTGTTGAGTAAACATCGCGGGAGGGCATTTTTTAAACGACTTCTAACCGCGTGTATAAACACGCGCGGGTCTTTATACCGCGCTCACGGTCGTCGACCTCCGTTTCCGCTCGCTTTCCGACCTCGAACGGCTTAGTTTCGCGCGAAAAAGGGTGCCTTCTGCTTCTTTTGTTTGATTTGGATTCGGCTTCGTCGTAAAGCTGCCACAAAAGACGTTTAAGCGCAGTTGGAAGCGCTTTTTCCGTGATGTACGCACACGCATGCGCGGAGCCTCGCTTGGTGTGCGCGCGAGCGCCGGAGCTATAACCGCGAGTTTGTAAACACCCGCCTCCGTCGATGGGGTGGATAACGTCCCTTTGTGACGGCGACCCGCAGCAGCTCAGGCAACGACCCCAGTCCTGGTTCGTGCTGTTCGTTGTCCCTGTCAGATGGGAGAGTTTAATGGCCTGTTGGTCAAATGAGTCACCTGAAAAGGCCATTTGAGACACAGTCGAAAAAATGAAAAATTGCCGTGTTGTATCTGGTTTCCGACGTTGTCTATTGCGGGAATACTCGATGTGTTCTGGTTGATTTGCTGACTCACAGCTTATTTCCGTTATTAGGAAGTACTGCAAGCCATGCATCGGATGGCTTGAGCCGTAAAACTGCTCAGAATAATGGGCGCCTTTTTCTACGTTGATAGCCGCTTTATCCTTGCATGTGGCGTCCGGATGGATTGATTCGATTTCAGAGTCTTCCTAGAGCTATGCAAATGTTCGTCTGATCGAGCCACCTACTAGGTCGATTTATTTATACGCTTTGGTTCCCGGTCCCAGCATAGCCCTGAGCCCTTCCATCCAGTGCTGTGTTCGGTATTAATTTTGACTGAATTTAGTAAACGTTTTCTTCCTGCGTAGCTGGAGTGAGGGACAGAAAAAGATGCTACTTGTTTGTAAGCCCCGCGACAACTTCGTATACATCCAAGGTCTTGCGTGGACGTAATTTCAAGAGTAAGCGACGGCTGCGGAAGGCTGGCGCGGGGACCCGGTTTGCCGTTCCGAATGGCGACATAAGGGAAGATGCGTGAATTACGTCTTCGTAAGAGGGAGAACGGGATATTTAGATTCGGAGGGCGAGAAAGCGAATGCTAGCAACCAAAAGTGTTAGCGGCGTAAACGTAACGTTGGCACCCTCACTCCTGTTCACCATGCGCTTCGTGGGCTGTAGGTTAACGCCGACGGGGTCGTAGTTCTGTTTTCATCTGAGTTGAACGTTGAGGAAGAATCGTGCACTTGAAAAACCGCTGTGCGTTGGAGGAACCAACCGGTACTGGGGTCAAAACCACCCAGCAGCCCCTCTGCCACGGCTTCGACGTCATGCCCCAGTTGGCCCGCCAAGCCACGCTGGCGACAGACGTCACCTACGTACGGGTGCGCGGCAAAACAAAAATTAAAGCACTTCCACTCAACGTGAAAGCTGTCGAAGCGCGGAGCAGGTGATTCGCCATAGGGGCTGTGGTGCCCTCCCTTGACTGGTTTCAGTATCAGCCTGGCGTTGATACCGAAGGTAGTCAAGGAGAGCGCGGAATCCCGTGGAAAGGCCTATACAGAGACACTGGATTGAGTTTTGGTTGAGTTGAGGTAATAATGCGCTAATTGAGGATTTGTTCGTTATTTTATACTATTGTGTTCTTACTTGCGGCCTAGCAACATCAGCCCTCGGGGCAACGCACAGGGCAAAGATCACCCTCAACACTTTGAATATACCTTGTATTCACTGGCGAGGCACGTATGCAGGCAACCATGTGAGTGTGCCGTAACTGGTTTCGTCGGGCTCCGCGGGATGGCGGTGCTTGTCCGTGCTGAGCACATGGTGTGGGTTGGACGTTCCAAACTGTACCCCACCGAACGCAAATTAATGCCTCAAGTCCAATGTGAGTGCGAACAATAACACCTCTGTTGACACCACCGTTGAAAATCGGGTTGAAACGGAGCAGACGACGCACGCCGGTGTTTTTTTTTTTTTTCTTCTTCGGCGTGCGGGCGCAGTGGCACAAGCCGCGCCATGTCCGCGGCGCATCTGTCATGTCCGTGGCCGTTTCCAGTGTTGCCAAGCGAAGAAATTGACAGCTAAACTTTTCAATGGATACCACCTATAAGTAAGGTGTGGCTCTATGGCGCAATGGGATCTACATGGGCTTCGTAACGCGAGGAACCCGACCAGGGTAAGCGGTGATCTTTTCGAAGCCTCTGTTTGGGTGCGTGATGCTGTGACTACGGTGGCTAGATACCGTCTCCCCGGACGAGCTGCGACGACAATCCGGGTCCATAACGTGCTCCGCACCTAATAGCCGATCCTCCTCCGACCGTGCAAGAAGGGCGTCGGAATCGTGACTTACTCGTGTTCTCAGGCACGCGCCTGATAGCAACGCAGAACAATTCGGCAAAGGGCGCAGCTAGGGGCCGATGATGGTAAATAAACAAGGAGGACCCTCCGCTGCCACGGACGTACATCCACGTCCCTCTTGTCGGGGCGTTTCTGTCGGCAACGTGCATAACCCGAAGAGGCGGCCTCATGCTGTAACGTCGTGCCCTTCCGAGTCGACAATGCATGACTATTCATGGTGCGCCGGCGTTGCGCGCGTGTACTTCGTGCCTCATGTTGAGATCCCACCAGGGGTCACCGCTGAGCCGCACGTGATCTGTGGGCGGGATGACCGGGTGATGCGGCCGTCATGATGTGTTGCACCTGGCATCCAGGCGGCTGCAGATTGGGGGATTGGAATCCCCTTCGTGGAAGTATACGACCCGACCCGCCTGGTGGTATCGCGGAAGAGCTGGACGAACGTTAGATCGTCAAAAAGTCGCGGCACAGCATGGTGGAGCAATCCATGAACTGTAGCTGTGACCTTTAAAACCTGAATACCCTTCCCGTGCACGTCGTGAGCTTGCTCAAAAAGTAAATTTTCCGGGCAAAAAAACTCATAGGAATGGAAAAAATTTTAAGAGCGGTGGAACCCAGGCCTTGAAGACGCCGTACATGATGGGAGAGTAGGGCAACACACACGCTGGTGTGTGTGTGTGTGTGTTGTCCCGGCGTGTGTGTTGCCTTACTCTCTCCTCATGTACGCGTCTTCAAGGCTGGGTTCCAGCGTTCTTCAAGGTATGGGACAACAGGCCCAACATCACTCTTCTAGGAATGGTCCATACTGTTTTCTCCCAGCCCGCTGTGGTGACGTGGCTGGCGGTGTTGAAGCCGACCGAGCTATCTATTCGGCCATCCAAGGAGGTTTCTATGAAAAGCAAAACTCTTGGGCCATCACGTGTCTCAGGCGGTCGCCATATTTTTGAAGCTCAGGGCGTTCGGCTTGTACCGAGGAGAACGGGATTTGTATGCGCCATTGACGAGGACTTCGCATGGCGGGCGTCGCGTGTAAGTGTGATAGGTACGCCTTGCATCGCGTTGTAATGAAGGTCGTTTTTATTGATCACCCTTTATTAATCACCGCATTTTCTAATATCCAGCCATATTTTGCCGGCCCTCTTCGCCCGTCTAGGGCACCTTGAACCTGTCTCGGTGGGTGCACCCTCGTATGCGTGATAATCAGCGCGAAACGTTGATTGTCGCTCCTACTATTTTGGGTAGCGTTATAGGCGTTTGTTCACGGACAAAATAGTGTTTTGTCGCTTAGATAGTCATAAATTTAAAAAGCATAATTTACTCCCCATTTTTCTCTTATGTAGGCGACGTAGAGCGAGGCTGATTCGTCGCTACGCTTTGCTCCTCCGTATCCTCCGTCCGAGACCTCGCCTCGATTCGGATATTGATCTCATTCTACGTCTCGGCTAAACGTTTCGTACGGCGTTGGAGTAGTACAGATGGAACCGTTCTGAAACAAAAGAAATACGACGGACCACATCTGCCTGACGCGCTTTTCCCGTTCTTTGTTTTCTGTCCTTCATAGATGACCCCTTCAATAGGACCGGGACTGCCCCATGTGTTGGAGGGTTGCGTCGGTAACGGAAGAGATCGGCGCGGGCGCGTTTTGCCGGAGGGTCGGACAAAACGCGCCGCTCGCGCTAAGTGCCATTCTAAGTACCATTTGCTCCGCAGCCTAAGTACCACTCGCGAGGACCATGCCTTCTTTTGAATTGCAAAATCGGCGCGCCGTCTCTCGTTATGCAGACGCGTTGTGCAGAGGTCTTACGCGTGCACGCGTTAGGTCTTCGAGAGACGCGGCGTGCATTAGGCTGTGTGTTTACAAATGTTAAGCGTGGTGGGAGAGCCGGGGAGAGAGGGGGTGTCCTTTCGCCGACAAAAGAGACGGAGACGTCGGGTCCAGCTTTGCAACGCCGCTGCGGGTGATGAATGGGATTCAAATGGCGGCCTAGTTTGGCGCCGCTAGACGAACGCGATCCGAATGACGGCGGGTCAAGTTCGCTGTCCCTCCTGGCGGTGACGAATGAGGTCGCGCGAGTGCGCTCTCCGCGGTGCAGCTTCCTTCGCGGCCACTGGCATCGCGCACGACGCGAGCCAAGTTCATCGTTTGCGATGTTTGTTTTCCGTCGTCAGGGGGGGATTCTTTCTCCGTCAGCCTTCGCCGCGGTCGGCCGTTTTGTTTACGGTCTCCGGATAATTTAGAAAGCGGATCTGTTTCCGTTGTCTTATCGCTGGTGGACGAAAGCCATTTGTCTCTCATATTTGCCTGTTGTCGGCTCAGAAGCGGCAGAGCGCGGTGCCGAGAGAAGGACACCGTCTAGATCATGAGGCTCGTTTGCCTCCTTTTCGTCCACGAAGTCACTAGGCAAGTTCTACCGACTTAGAACTTCTGTAGACACCGCCTTTGCTTCCCGCAGCCCTCCAAGAGATGAAACTGTGGTTGTCACGTGTCTGGTTTTAAGGCGACGTACTTAGCTAGGCCTTTTTTGGGTAGGGGGTGTGTGCCGGGCACCATTTTCTTTACCGGGAAGGGCATTGTTCCCACTCTAAAATGTTGTTTGCGCCTATCCGGTGACTTGTATTTCGATTCGCCTGCACTTAGAGATGTTGTCTGATGGCGTGGCTTGTCTGGCTCAGCGTCATTGGCCTATGCGTTCGTTCAACCCTTCTTCGAACCACTGTACAAACAGCCGCTTTTTATTTTTTTCAAGCCAGAAATTTCCCCTTTATTCTCCTTTCTTGCTTGGCCTACCAGGGGTGCGCTATGATATGGCGGAAAAGCTTCGAAACTTGCGAATATTCGCGATAGCGAGACCGCCGGTAAATGGAGACGGGAAAATCTGAACCTGCGGTTACGTGCCTCAAAGTTTCGTCACAGGTTATTTCGTGGCGCACTAACATTCCAGATTCCGTGCTTAGTTGTTTCTAAAAATAAAAAAAAGAAAAGGATTGACCGATTGTGCCCAGAGCTCAGTGACCCCCTCACGTGAATCTAATCCCTGGCTCTCGCAAAGGAAAGACGAGAAATAGTTGTAATAGGTAATTGTGTAATCGATTACGAGAAAAATTAATTTATTTACAAGGATAGTTAGTTACGATCCAAGTAATTCAATTAATTTTCTTTTTGCGGAAAATTATTTCATAAAGGAAGAAATTACTTCATTTAAGGAGTTACCATTCGTTACTCCTTAAAGGAAGTAATTGAATCGCTTCAAAATCAGAGAAAATGCAATCGATTACAAGTCAGTTATTACTTGTAACGCGTTGCGTACACGTCTGAATGACACAGCTGGCCATTTCTGGCGTCGCCGTGCCCTTGCCAGCAGCCGTCCTCTGTGTGTTCGGACGCGGCGTGAGGGGGCGTCCATTAGGCCGTCCGCGTGGGCGTGGAGGGTCCTTTTCTGGGCGCTCTGTTTGGCCCTGGTCATAGCGCCCCGCTTTGCCTATGCATACGAGAGCACCTGCGGCCTTGAGAGAACCTTTGGCAAGCCGACTCAAGCGCCCGCGACGGCGAGGAACCTTGGGATATGACGTACACGCCTTCTTATACGAAATGTTCGAAGCGGAGGTGATCGGAAACCCACGGGTGGAGTGTGTATCATTTCAACCTGTACACCTTGATGGGATTTTGGCAAGCGCTTGTAACTGTATACTGCGCGCGCGCAGTTCGATATCAGCCTTTCAAGTGGTCTCTCCGCACTTTTAGCGCCGCTATTCTCAGCTATAACATTGGTGGCGCCTAGACCAGTCAGTAAGGCTAAGCCTATCTTAGAATGGACGGAAACGTCGCGCTGATGCTCAGCATGTCTAAACGAACTTGGCGCAAACGTCCAAGCACGGCGGGTACTGCAGCTTAAAGTTCTGCTTCGATGAGAATAGCATTCTTATCGAAAACCTGTTTTTGATGTCAGCTGGGCGCAGTTCAAGGAGTGCTCGAAACAAAGCACGTTTGTTTGTAGTTAGCGATTGAGCATACTCCCTAGCTAATTAGATGAATGCAACTTGGCAGGGGCTCTTCCTTTCCTTCTCCAGTCGTAGGCGTCTTACTGTCTGTGCCGTTTGAACACGAAGGATAGCAGTCTGCTCGCGTCGGACCGTGAGACATCGTTGTTGAAATCTCTCACCAGCACAACGGCCATGTCACCGGTGGTGGTGGTGGTGATTTATTAAGAAAGAAGGGAGGAGAAAAGAGCTGGGTATATTGTTGAAGTCAGTCGGGGAGTTCACCCTCATACAACCCAGTCCAGGGAAGGGAAGGGGGTCTCAAAGGATAGGAAGAGAGAAAGAGGAAGGAAGGAAGAGAGTGGGGCACAGTATATTGTAGCGTTCGTTTCGTCCAAGGCGCGAGGGCTACAAACGCTGCACTAGTCCTGTCACAACTAGGAAGTTGAGGAGCGTGTCACCGGTGAGCGCATGATGTCACCGGTGAGCGGATGAAGCTCCCTCTTCCCCTCCCACCCCAACCCTTCCAGGCATAAAGCCGGTAATGTGCGCGTGCTTAGACTAGAAAGACACCGGTCAAAACGTCCTCCGAAAGCTCGTCGAGGTGCTCGTGTCTGGACGGGAAAACACCGGGCAAAACCCCACGCCAGAAGCCCTTCAAGAAGGCAACACAAAACACCAGCTCTGGAGAGCTAAAATTTCCCTTCTAGGCGATTAAGCTGACTGACAGCGATATGTGGAAACCGACACGACAACGCTCGCTGTAACCAAAACAAATCCGCTGGCTCCAGCGCGCAGACACAGAGGCTATCTTGGAAGGCAGACACCGTCGATTGTCCGCAGAGCCGCGCTCAGATTCCCTCTTCCCGCGGCGGCCGAGTAGATACAGACTATCCGAGTGGTGACGGAAGCTCAGCGGTTTTTCCTTCGCGAGCTTCCCACAGCGGCACCGCGTCTTGGCCGCGACGAATTGCGCAATTGGCGTCCCGCGGCGCCATCGCCCGGCGGGCCGTCCGTCCCCCCCTCCGACGGCTTATAGCGCGCGCGGCGTACAGTGCAGTGCGGAAGGAGCCGTCTCGAGTGTCGGCAGATGAGATCTTGCGCAGCCCTGCGAGTGCCGAGTGATTAGATGGGTGGAGCCGCGGCGCTGTTGTTGTTGCACGTGCGTGTTCTTCTTGTGGTGCAGTTGCGCGCAGTGGAGTTGCCGTTTGGAGCCCCCCGGCGGTTACTAAGCCCGTTCTACATGGGGCGAATTTCGCCTGCGAATTCGCAGTTGCGGCGCCGCCCGTGCGGCAAAACAATTTATTTCCTTATTTTCACTGCTGCGACATATTGCCAAATGCTAAGCGGCGTTAACAAGAGAAGTTCGACTCTTTCAAATTCGCCACAGCAACGAGAATAGATCGTTTTGGTTCACGAGCGGCGCCGCAGCTGCGAATTCGCAAGCGAAATTCGTCCCATGTAGAACGGCCTTGGCGAAGAGACAGACAACCGCTGTTTGGGCTGTTTCATGTCTTTCCCCGACATTATCCCCTTTCATATAAGTAGACGGGTTCACAGCTGAAATTTCACTAATGAGTGCGAATGACGAGTGTTTGTTCCGAGGTGGAGGGGCCTGAAAACAAGACACAAGTTTGGTTCGCTAAAGAGACCACTTTGTTCCGATGACAATTGTTTGAATTTCATCGCAGGCTTCAAACAAATAATCTCGACATCAAGGAAAACCGCTGAAGCAGTGTCGCTCCCACAGCCACTTTCCGGCGATTTCGCTATGACGTCACAGAATCTCGTTTGAGGGATTGGCGGCCACCGATATAAATAAATAAATAAATAAATAAATAAATAAATAAATAAATAAATAAATAAATAAATAAATGACTGTGGTAAGTCAATCAATTAGTCAATTAATAAGTCAATCAGTCGATCGATCCATCAGTCGTTCAATGCGTCAATCGATCAACTGTTCCAATTTTTTGCAGCGCTTGACTGGTACCAGCGTCGCAGCGAAATCGCTTTAGGCTGTGACTTGAAGAAAACTGCTCGAGCGTCGACCGTCAGGTAGGACAGACTGACAAAGCAAGTGTACAATCTTCTCTGTGACTGAGCCTCAAGTTATGCACCCTCTGGAGAGAAATGCAGAAGTCTGCAGGAATTGAAGACAGCTGGGTGGGAAGCAAACGCATCTTCTCGCTTATCACTAAGGCCTAAATGAGCGCTTCCGCGGACGAGTGCGCAGCAACCACTTCGCCGGTTCGCTAACATTCTCCAGGGAAACGTTTCGATGTTTGTTGCAAATACGCCGATCCATGCAGAAAAAGGTTCACCCCCGAGTCTCCCACGCTTCAGCCTCTTCCGGCTACTCCGAGATAAGTGGAAACTCGTGATTATTTCTGCATAATCGTAGCCAGGAACTTGGAAGTAAAACCACGAAGAAAAAGAGCGAGGGAAAAAGTGCATCTGTTGTACTTGTTGGCCTCGTTCACCCCTCGTTTCACACCTCGCCCTGTTTTAGACGTTGTTTTCGTTTCCTTCCAAACTCCGACATACTCCTATCTTCAGAAATACTGCGCGGAATAAGTGGTCCAGAGAGAGCATGAGCTGCACTGTGGCCGTTTTTGGTTGTGCGCGTTTCTATGTCGCCCCGGAGGAGTATACACCCGCAGATTCTATGCACTGGTCGAGGTGTGGGGTGTACACGAAGTCGCCGGGGCGTGAGATAGCGGGCGTGGCGCGACACCCAGAAGCACAAGGCTGCGAATAGCTACGGAGTCGCGGGGTTGGAGGCAAGGGTCGGACGTTATGAGATCCTCGTCGCTTCCTGGGTGCGCTTTCGTCCCGCGGGAGTGACAAAGTTATTTTTCAACGCGCGCGGCGTTGGGCGCTCCGCCGTCAACGAAAGCAGCTTCCTAAGTGAGAGGGCGGAGGTTATTAATCCGTCAGTTCGCACGGTCTGTGCCCCCTCCTTCGGTGCAGGCGAAGACAGGAAGCCGTGCGAGCTGACACCGAAGACGCGTCGAGCTTTGCCGCGCGCTTACCCGATTGCGTCGCCCGGCCCCCTCTCAACGCTTGCTGCGAAGAATATCCCGAGCACGACGACCCATAAAGCTGTCTGCGAGTCTGGGGCGAAGTTTTTGCAGCTGTAGTCGGCGGTTATGTGGGTTTAATTGGGAAGAATTTGTTCACACGACGCTGGCGTGGGAGGGGTGAGATTGACGTCGACGGAAGGTGGTTATATTCAATCCACGCTGTGAGTGACTACGGGGGTTGAAAATTAAGTTGCAGTCTCAGTCATCACTAGCAGAACCGGCGTGCCGCGAAGGTACCATCTGTGTTTCGTTTCATTCATTGGTCAACCTGGTTTGGTTCAGCTTCTTTCGCGATACCCTGGAACCGGCAAAGTTAAAATAGAGATCTATAGCTAGAGAGTTACGGTACGGTACCCGGTAGGAGATCGGCGCTACTGCGCTTGCGCAAACGCGTAAAACAGGTTGTGCGCATGCGGAGGTGTACCAGGTACCGTACCGGGACCGGTTCTTCCGCTCTACTGTAACTCTCTACTGGCATGGTAACAGTTTTGTGAGTAGGGAGACATCTTCGTTAGCCTTCGGCATAATGCAAAATAGTTGCGTACTTTCTACTGTTCCTGTTTGCCTGGTCTGCTGCGTAACACCACAGACCAGAAGACCAACGGAGTTTCGTATTTACATTTTCTAGAGGGAAATCTGTCGCTGCAGTAGCATGCCGGCATGGCAACCGCCATAACAGCTGATAGTGTTCCATGCTTTCCTGACCTGGCTTGAAACGTGGCTTCTCGTGGCCCGTGACGACCGACGCAACCAAATGGGTAACAGTTTTTTTTTTCTCGTTCGTACTGCATGAGAACTTTAAAAAATTGCTTCATGCGTTCGGCGCCTAGCTGATGCGAGTCTCCTTCTTAAGTAGCCCTGCACCATAGCGCGAAAGCGTGACTTGTACCGCTCCTCTCTTCGAAAGATCTCAGGACCACCCGGACTGGCATCCGTCCGCGCGCTCGTTTCTGACAGACAAGCAAGCTACCGCCCCGAAATGCAGGTACAAAAAAATGGCTGCGGCTTAGCTCAGGTAACCTTGGATATGCAAAGCAAAAGCTTGGCTTAGTCTGGTTGAATCCTGGTTTCGCTTGGTTAAATTTTTGATTTCGCTGTATTGCCGACCACGTCTCAAAGTCGTTCGGTTCCGTGCAACGCTCACAGGAGGAAGCCGAGCGAACGCGGCGTTCATTCATGGCGAACGCACCGTTCCTCTTCGCCGGGCGCGAGACGAGTCGCGTTGCCCGAAAAGACCCAGCGCCGCATGCATGGGAGGCTGCGGGGGTGGTTGGCTGCCTCGGCCGCAGCGGCGGTGGCGACCGCTGTCGGCACCCACAGGCGCCAACAGCGGGCCCGGCGAATCACGTGACGCGCTTCGAGGGGTGTGTCTCCGGTCAAAGGGTCATTTGCGCATCCTCCACGAAATCGCTGGACGAAAATAGCAAAGCTTTGCTTGAAAAAGAGAGATGCGGGCGCCGCCATTACTGAATTCAAGTTGGTTGAAGTTTGTCCCTGCACATGGTTGCCAACAAGGAGGGCCAATTGCCGCTCGGACTGCGGCGAAACGCTGCCGTCCTCAGCCACGCAGCTGCTTGCATGTCATCCGAAGATACTTCTTGTCTTAGGGTGCAGCCCTTGCTGGTTCACCCCGAGTAGGGTGCCACCCACGTAGAGCGCACTACTACAGCCGCCTCCGGTTGGCGGATCTAGTACGAAGAAGCCGGGTAGTCCCTGTTTACTTTCAGCCACTTGTACACACGCACACGCGCTCACACACGCGCGCCCATACACCCACATACACACACTCACGCACGCACACAGGCTCACTCGTATGCAGTCACAGTGATGCCTCGCCTCGCATCTCATGCATGCACGTCTCTAAAGCGTATTTGTGTTTAGAACGAAGGGTGTGGTTGAGAGACTGTGAAGCCCAGCTGATGCAACAGGCTTAAGTCTCTGCCAAGTATTCCGAGGCGGCAATTTTATAACTGCACAATCATCCACACCTCGGATTGCGCTGTGTTGAGGAGCTTTAGATGGAACGCGCTCAGGCTGGGAGTTTGAACGACACTGGCGGCTTATTATACACCTTGCTTGCGGCCTTTCCCTGCGTGTACACGTTTCTTCGCCTGGCATTTGTAGTCTTCCGTGTTTGAGTTCGAGGGCAGACAGAGGGCGCCTTTATATTTCAAGGATGCAGCTTAAACACCATTGAAGACAGCCCAGCCAGCACTTCATCCCCGGCCAATCCCCCCGAGTGGGTTCGCGCCAAACGATTCAAGGACGTGGATACATCACGTGGATGAAGTTGGCTTTGCCGCAAGCGTTTCGGCCAGGTGCGAGCGGCGAGCGAGCGCTGCGCCCGAGAATGGAAATCCCCGGAGGCGTTCAATGTATAGTCCCCCTATAGTTTCATGTAGTGTCCCCTATAGATCCCCTATAGGGGATCTATAGTTTCAGATAGATCCCCTATCAATGTATAGTTTCCAACAGGGGCGCCCGTCACCACTTTAGTTCTGTCAATCCCCCGGATTGGGTACTTACCAAACACTTCAAGGCATCATGATCTCCATTAGAGCACGTGGATAAGGTTGGCTTTGCCGCAAGGCGTTTCGGCGCACGCCACTACCGACGGCGTAAGTCAACCAGTACAAACTTCGCTTGAAAATCGAGACGAAGACTGCATGAACGCATATTGCTATTCCAAAAACAGCTTTTAATCGTTTTTTACCAACGTTACAGTTTTCACGGCCAAAGCCCAATTTCGAGCTTGTTCGCAAATCAGTGGCCATGGAAGACTGAAACTGCTCAGGTCCAGGGCGTGCGCTCGTGGAAATGCGGCTCGCCCGGGCACGAGCGCCAGATTGCTTATTAGTATGAAGGTGCATTTGAAGATAGAGGTGTCATGCAAGTCCGCGAGTGCAAGTCAATCAAGGATTACACAGTTTGTTTTATTCGGTTTTAGTGTCACACCTCACAGCACGCTCTAAAGGCCTTCTGGCCTATTTGTCCTGGATGCGGTAACTTTAAAGCGAGAGCCTTCTTTGTTGAAACCATGACGTTCTGTCAAAAAAACTAGTGCACTTCTCCAAAGACTGGTTGGTCGACCAGAAAGCTTTGATAAGATCTCTGTACACGCGGCGCGTGCGTGAAACCGGAACTCCATTGTGTCAAAACGGTTACTCGGAAATCGCGAAATAGGAACGGTTCTAGATAACCCAATGCACGCATCGATCATGAAGGAGTGCAATAGTACACCTTTATCTTATAACCTGTATCGGTGGACATTTAGGTCGTTCGTAAATGAGTCTACTTAGTGCGGGAAAAAAACGTCGCAGGAGTTCGTTCTTCCTTTGCCACTGGGGTATTCGAAGGTTGGACTAGTGTCACTAGGTAAGGTATCAGAGTCAGCACTGGCAGCCATTTTGTCGTTTATGAGTGTTGCGATATTTCCGCTTCTACTGCCTAGCCGCTGACTTCGGCGGGGTCGTTTGTTAGCAACACTACCGAAGATGCAGCAAAACGACATCTTTGGACACACTTCTGCTGCTGGAATGCTGTGACACGCGTTATCTTTGATTTTCGTTCGGAACGATGTCAGTCGCGCGCAGCCGTTGAGGAGGGAGGACAAGCTAAGCCTACCAGAGTTGACTGACTAAAACGCATAAACAACAAAATGGCGGCGCCCATGAACCGTCGCAGTGGAAACAAATGTCACGTGATTCTAACTGACCAATGGTCACGTCGGCGGCACGGAACAATAGGAGAAAAGAGTGCCGATACTCTGTACCCTTGTCTAATGACACTAGCCCAGCGCAAGCGACAAGCCCGCCGAGACGACGAGAAACGTTTCATAGCCTGCTCCATCACGATTTGTAGTGGTTTATTTACAACAGCTTTTCTGGACATCCACTTTCGCAGGGCGGGATGTCGACCAATTTTTTTTAAATGGCTATAGAATGCGTTCAATACTGCAACTGAAGGAATGCCGGCCAATAGCCGCTACACCACTGCAATGACGTAACTGGAGCTGTCGAAGAACGCGCCAAGACTGAGGACAGAGAGAAAAATCTTTTGAGCTTGTTATCTGACGAGGTAATCGGAGATTAATGGGATATGCCTCTGCCCTGCATTGGGCGTATATAGTCTGCTGCTGCTGCTGATGGTGGTGGTGGTGGTGGTGGTTGGTGGTGATGTGATGATCTCGGAGCAGTAATTTTTAGCTGAGTCACTTTGTGACCCTCCTAATCAAAGTATTGGATGGGTTTGTTGACTACGTTCTGCAAGCATTTAAACTTCCAAAAAATGTTGAAAAAAGGGTTGCAGGGTCCCTTTAAATCTGCCGTATTTTGTCTTCATGGTCCCTTCACACGGGCCGGGGCACGCCTGAATCGGCCTCCTTTTGCGCGCCCGTCTCGAATGGGAACGGGGCGTGGCGGCGTTCGGGCGCGGAGTTCGCACCCTTGGTCGCGCGCCGGCCGGCCGGTCGGCCGGGGTCAAAGACCCCTTCTGAAGTTTAGTGAACGCTCGCCTCCGCTGGATGAGAGGGATGCCGGCGGGCCGAGTGTGTTGGGAGTCTGCCGCCTCCCTCCTCTTGACTTCCTCCCGACAGCGGCGGCGGAGAAGAAGGTGCTCTTCTTTTCGGGCGCTCTC
The DNA here is from genome assembly GCA_013339765.2 of Haemaphysalis longicornis. Classification (NCBI taxonomy): domain Eukaryota; kingdom Metazoa; phylum Arthropoda; class Arachnida; order Ixodida; family Ixodidae; genus Haemaphysalis; species Haemaphysalis longicornis. The sequence goes on along the minus strand of CM023457.1, from coordinate 80,047,490 downwards.
GAGCGACGCGCAAGCCGCCGTCTCTCACTCTCTAGCCGGGTCCCGCGTCAAACTTCCGCGAGGCGCCGGGACGCTGGCTCCTTCCTCGGCTGCCTTCATTACTGTTGTCGTCATTTCTGTTTTGACGCGTCGTGATACGTGGTCCGCACAATCGAGGTTCTGAGCGTTGCGCCGCGCTTTGTTAAATTACTTTGTGAAATCCGAGAAGCGCGTTTCTTTTCTTTTCTTTTTTGACGGGCGCAGCCTTACGACAATGAAGGTTTTGGTTTAAACTTAAGTGAAGCTTGGTGTCGGGCCTAGTTGGTGGAACATCGCTGGAGGGGATTGGCGGTCCTGAATACGGCGCAAACGACTTCCGATTTAATATGCGCTACTGGTTCCTTTGTGAACTCGATGTGAGTTAAGGAATCGGTAAGGGCACTTTGGGCTGCGAACAGTCAGTAACTCTTTGAAGAAATTATTTTGTGGTTGTCAGTGTTTTTACGTTTTTGTTTCTCGTTAGGCTTGCTGTACACCCACTGATTTTTTTTTTGCATTGAAAAGGCAATATTAACTTGACGTGTTCTTCATTGTATGAAAAAAAAAAAACTCCTAACGGCGGAGTTTCTGCCTGGAAGGAGGTTTAGAGAAGCTTTTTTTGAAAATAATGTGACTGAGAAATGGGCTAGAACGAAACGTGTAAAAAGGCGGCGACAACTGTTGGTAGTTGCCTCGGAAAAATAGGATGTTTTGGGGCTATATACTGAGCTGGGCACCTTGCTTAACACTCACTGTGTAATATAAAATCGCGCAAAAGGTATATCAATGAAGAATACACGGGGCGCAGCGTTTCATTGATTGATTGATTGATTGATTGATTTTATTTGATAAGGAGGGTCGTAGCCCAGGGGGGGGATGCTGCAATGAAAGTTCTCCATAAAAAAAAGCTCTTGTTCCTTCGTTCACGCCCCGTCGTCCCTCTGTGAGAACAAATGAATATTTCCAGTGTTCAACGGGGTTCCTCAAGGTTTAGTTTTGTGCCCACTCTTATTCGTATAACGATGCATATTATCGGAGCCGCGGCATCCGTTAAACGCCAAACTTGGAAGTTTAGCTTACATTGCTAGAGTAATGATTTGGAGGCAGCAACTGTCGCAATAGTGGGCGCCAACCGGGATAACATACCGCAGCCTGCAACGCGGCTTATATGCCTGTAAAGGCAGCAGTATTATCGTCAAGTTCTTACAGGTGCCGAACCTTTCACTGTTCGCTGTGCACAGTCCCTAAAAAAGCCGCTTATGCGTGTCCAAATGCGGTAGTATTGGAGTAGAGCTCCTACCGGCTGCGAGCATTTCTCTCTTCGCTCTGCGCAGGATGAAGAGCGGCTTATATGCCTCTAAATGCGGCAGTATTGGCACCAAACTCCGTCTCGGAGCCTTTCTCTCTTCGCTTGCCACTGCAAGACGAAGACTGGAGGTAAAGGAGGGGGAGGGGGCTCAGGGGCGGACAGATAGAGAGGCGCCAAGCTCCTAAGAAGTCAGCCGGAGTAGACGAAAGTGACGAAGGAAAACAACGGACCCCGGAAAGCGATGGAGGAGTCCGCTCGCGCGTGTCTCTCAGACGGGGGGAAGCGTGAGTTGTTTGGGTTTCGGGAATTCGCTCCGCGCGGAGTGCTTCCGTGTTTCCCGACCCGCCGTCTTGTTTGCGTTGACCTGCGCTAGCGAGCGGAATTGTCTCCTCGATGCGGGGCCTCCTCGTACAGTGGAGAGTTGCTCCTCTTCAAGTACTTGCACTGTATAGAGTGACTGTTTTCGAGAAAAGACTTTTTTTCCTTTCTATAGCGGCGTCGTCGGGGGTAGGCGGGTTTGAAACGGCGAAAATTAAATGCGTAAACGCTGATATTTTGACACCTTCAGGCGAGTGGTTCCTGGGGGTTATTTGGTGTCGCTGTTTGTTTAGCCTTTTGATTGCGCACCATCGTATGGTTTGTCTTTTTCACTGTCCGTGTCCCCCGTCCAAATATGCAGCGCACGTTATTATCGAATTGTTTAGCCGTTTATTAGCAGTCGGTCAACGTACGGACAAGGTTACGACGCCGTCTCGAGTCGCAAAACTCGGCAATACGTACGAATGTGCACGGTACCGTTGAGAACGCTCTAACTCTAGGCTATAAATTGAAGTCCATACTTTCCCGCTAAGACTATAATGGAGGCGTTGTTTCACGGGTTTCATCTATTGTACCCAGTGGAATTGTGATGTGTATAAATCGTAGAAAGTTGTTACCAGACCTTGACACGCTGCCTAAGCGTGACGGTGTTGTACAGCTCGCGTGAAAACAATTAGCATGTCATTTCCGGCTGTCGAAGTAAACTTGTCCGCTGTACTTTCACGCAGGCTTTAATAAATACTTGTATGAGCACACGCTAATAAATAGGGGAAGTGTGGTTGTTACTAACGCGGAAGTAAACGTGTCTTCAAACAATTACGTATATCAAGTTGCATGCTTGACCCCTCAGTTATAAAGCCTTTTTTAATCTCTTTCGTTATTACAGATAATTAGCGGTTGCAGGAATAGGACGAATTACGTAACGTCGCCGCTTCCGTAGCAGTTTAGGCGGCCTCCCGGTGCTCCGGGGGGGGGGGGGGTGAGGCCGTGAAACCAGTTACGATGCTGGCACTAAAATAATTTACATGTTTCCCCTGGGATAAGTTCGTAACACCACAATGCTTTATTAGTGTAATCGGCTGAGAAACATACTTAGCAGTCATTAAAAGAACGTTTCTATTTTAGTATAATGATGACAGACAGTAAATATATGGAAGGTTGCTGTTTTTATGAGCGTGCCTACGCGGACGTGGCCGCCTATAAGCGTGTCAGATCAACGGCGTGCCGGATGTTTGTAACGCAGCGGTCACCATAGGCTCGAAAGAATCCACGACGTAGGGTCAATGCAACAGTCTCCGGAAAGCATTCCCAGTGATATTCGGGGCACTGTCAACGCCTAAGTAGTCACCCTAAAGAAGTCACTGTCATGTCAACTCAGAGTGTCACCTGCACGAGTTCTCCGCGCGTTCGATAGTTGACGCCTTCGATTCCTGCTGCAAGCTTTGTCGCAGATACAATCGTACGTTCTTCGAGGCACGGTCGTCATCGTTGCTGTCATCTATGAAGAGTCATCAAATGTCTCTTAGTCACCCGACGAGGTGCATGCACTAACCGCGCATGTGTGAGCTATGCGCGCCAAGCGCGTCCTCTTAATTGGCTTCGCTTGATTGATTGGGGTGGAATGACTTCGGTGAAACCCGCTCATACTATACTTGCAACGGATGAATTGTAGCTGACTCAACTGTTACCCGAAATAAAATTTTCCGTTTGTAAAGGTTTCATAATCCCTTCCTCCCGCCTTCTTGCATAGGCTTATTAATATGTAAAACGCGGAAAAAATTTCCGCGTCATAGCTCCATGTACGGTCCACATCGTTTCCACGTTGATGGGGAGGGTTGAGTTGATTGGTTTGTTCACCTGACTAGGCACACACATGCTATTTCACAGAGTGGAATATAACGCAAGCTGTGGGCTCGCGACCAAGTGTTGTATTAATGAAGCTGCGAAATATACCGTGGAAATATAAGAAAAACAAAATTTCCGGAGACTATGCAGTGGGCATTGTCAGATAGTGCTTATCCATGTGCGTAGGCATTCTATCCAGGCGCTCGTATCTGTGCAGTCGAACATCGTCATAACGAAGTGGTATCGGGACAGCAAATTAGTTCGTTATAACCGATATTCGCTGTAGCAGTACGAGGTAAGAAATCGAGCTATACCAAATCAACAATCTGGCTCGCGCAAAAATACTTGATACGAAAATGCATTTTATTAAGCTTCGAACCACCATAACAAGGTAACCCTTACTTTCTCCTTGTTGTATTTCAAAGCTCAATGAAACGAACATGAGTACGTGAAAAAAACAGCAGACAAAGTTCACTTTGCAAAACAGGACTGCGTCCTTAATTATTTGATGAAGGATGTGATCTTCGTCTGGTGGCAACTCACACCACTGAGCAAAACGAAGTTTTCCACTGTGTTAAGGAACAGTGGACCCTTTATGCTTCTGCAGTTTCGGACTACGGGGGGTTTTTCCAAGTAGCTTGTTAGCCTCCTGATCAAATATTTGTTCGTTATATATCCGATATCGCGATCGGCTCTTCATGGTTTCAGTTTCGTTATAAAAATAAGTGTCATTGAAATAAAGCGTGACCACCCAAGTTTGTATTTTGTTCGCTATAGCCGATAATTCGTTATATCAGTGTTCGTTATAACTAGGTTCAATTGTACAGGCACCTTTACTTATATTAAATCGAAGCCTTCTGTGTCTCACTGACGGCGTTTGTCGCGTCGAAAACGCACTGCAGGAAAGCCAACTCTCTCTCGATCTCACGACGACGACGACGATGATGATGATGATGATGATCGGGGTGAAGTGAAAGAAAAACCACTTCCCTGGTCGGAATCGATCCTAAATCCCTCGCGTTATGAAGCCGACGTCTATCCATTGCGCCATTCGACACGGTCGAAGGAGTTTGGATTTGGAGAGGGGCGAATGGACGTGCAAAATTAGACAGAAAAATCATGCACCCCGCAGAGTAACGAAGCCGATGGTTGAACGCGAAGCTTTCTTCGTGCGAAATGAAAAGACGAAGGGTCAGGAGTCAGAGCCGCTGCGGTCAAAAGCCCAAACTACGTGCGAGCCAAAGTCAAAGCTTGAGGACTCAAAGTCCAAACAGTCTGCGAGTCATAATCACAACTCAGACGACAACCAAGGAATCCCTCACGAGAAATTAGGCTTCGCGTTCATGACCATCATATTCGTTGTTAGACAGGGGGTGCATGATTTATTTGCCTTGGAGGCCTTCGGGCCTACGACTTCACCAAACACCCCGTATGGGCTGTGCTTATACTTACAGAACGAATGGTACGTGTAACGCGTTATGCACCAAGAAACGGGCACGTTTCTCTTTTCAGGATAGCCGCAAAGACCGCTACCGTGTGCTACAACGCGACAACAAAGGAAACCAGCGTTATGTAGAAAGGTCATTCCTTCGACCCTGCGCAAGGTGAACGCGTCGTGCTGAGACAAAAAGCAGCACAAACGTTAGCAAATTGTATCTGAGATTATCCGGTAATCGCACCCCACGAGGCAATCTTACCACTCTCGCAAAGTCGAATAGAGCTACTCGTATACCCGTCATTGATATAGGCTGCCGGCCTACGCACATGTCTTAGGCCTCCCTTTATGTAATCTGCTTCCTTTATTGTCCAGGAAAACGTATCTTCGTGTCAGCATTACGGCCGTTTTATCAAAAATAGGACGACATGTGCAGCCCCCGCTGCGGTGCGCCGCTAGATTTGAGCAGATGGCGACTCCTTTTTGATTATATTGGTGCTCGCTGTCCCTTTTGTTTGTACACCGTCCGGTCTGCCCTATGTACATCACACGTCCACGTCTGAGGTGTATCTTGCGCACGACCGCACATGATCAGGTCACAGACCTCTTGTTTGGCCGAGCACGTTGAACGCAGGCGGCCATTTTTTCCCTTGCGCCCGCTTTGGACTCTCGAACAGATGTCGCCTGCTGGCCCAATTGAATTCGAGTAATCTCTTTAAAAAATGCCCGTACGTAATGTCCAGACGCAAAGGTACGCTGTCCAGGGAAATAATAAATCCGGGAAATAAGACGGGGCCCTCATTTTAGTGAGCGCCAAGAAAATTGCCTCGTGGAAGCCGACTAACCAATCATGTCACTGCGCATAGTTCGCGAAAAAAATCGCAGAAAATCAGGACGAAAGAAACACACAAACGACAGGATGTAACGCTGCGTTTCATCGTTTGTGCGTTTTATTTTGTCATATGTCTTCCGGGCTTGCCTTTTTAAATGTGAAGGTTCACCAACTCGCTTAGCTCTCTTTTATGAGAGATGTCTTTTGCTCAATACAGTGCCGCTTGTATATAGTTATTTTTATGTGCGATGGGTTCACCTTTCGCAGGCGCAAGGATTTGCCTTTTTATAGCACATGTTTGCTTAATAAATAAAACAGTACTGATAGTCAGCGCTACGTCATTTCTGATTTCGCCCTTGTTCTCCGTTGGCGTCGCACTGTATGGCGATTAATAATTGTTTAATAATTATAGCATGGTGATTAATTATTGATCAGACAATGTCGCCGCGCTTTCAAGTATGAATACGCATTTAAATAATAGTAAATAACGTACGAATGGACGAAGTGTAGATAAGAATAATTACACCCGGTTATATAATTAGAAAAATATAACCTATTATGGCTTCAGTGCATACTTTTGAGGTGTTCCATTTTTAAATGAGGTGGCTGGTAAACACAGGTGGCTGTGTTTCTGTTTGCCCTGTTTCGAGCATTTTTATTTACATTCTATTCTTGCTTTTCTCATACCTTGGCCTTCGTCGCCATATCCGGACAATACCTGTATGTCCACGTATATACCGTTCATATGGTTTTTTTATTCATTGTGTTCTAGGTTGCCTCTAAGACCGCAATGCTTGACATACTAATACCTTTTCGTTTGCCGGCCGCTAGGGTTTGCGATGGAAAATAACTGAACGCTTAATGTCGGCGCAGAAATATGGCTCTTAGCGTGACAAAATCCACTACACGATCCGCATGATAATCCACTGCTACTCATGTCACTACATGAGTGACAAAATCCACTACATGATGGCAGCCGCGCTTAAAAGCGCGGTTGTCGTGAAAACACGGGCTTTGTCGGTCTCCACGCACGCAGAAAGCGCGCCTTCAGTACCGAATGGTTTCCGCAATTTGTTGAGGCCCATTTTGGTAAACCGCGTCCCACTCACTGTCTATCCGATACTATCCGATACTATCACAAACTTCGACACTATCACAAACTGCGCCCCGCATGCATATTTTTAGGGGCGAAGACCCTGGCGCTGTTGGCGTCTCCTGTCGTCGTCGTAGTCGTCGTCTCATGTAGTCACGGTACTAAAAACGCCTCGCGCTAGAACGTAACGCGTACTAAAAAAACACCGGGACGCTCGTTTACGCATTGCGCTGGAACGATTCGTAACGGCGTACTAAAAAATACTTTGACACTCTTTCACGCATCACGCTAGAGAGCTTCGTGAGCTAGAGAGAGAGAACAAGACACTTTTACAGCGAAGCTGTGTAGCTGTACCCGCCAACGGTTTCACTTCCGTTGACAAAAACGCCAAGGCGCCAAGATAACACTATAACTTGCATTCTTCGCCCCTCCCAGGCTTCACGTTAGTGGAGATGGCCCGGGATTTTTTTTTTTTGTATTTGCTAAGTGTCCGCGCAGAACTACAGCAGGAAGCGCAGGTATAGCGCGAAAAAAATCATTCTTGATGTATGGAATAAAATCTACAGACCTTCACACATGGCTCAGAAAGTTGGCTTCACCGGAATACTTGCACTGCCGTGAAGGTGCTTCCTGTCTCCCGCGGTTCAGGGCTCGCAAATTTGTTCTTCGGATTCAGTCCTCTCAAAGTGCCCTTAACACCATCAGATGATTGTGACGAGTTAATGACAAGACAGTAGCGTGTCTGTCGTTTCCTGTCGTCCTTCCCTCAAAACATGCATGCCCAGGAGTTATGGTTAGAGAGTTAACGTTTATTCTCTCTCCTTTCGTTGCTAATGGTGCACGCGCGTGTGGTGGCGTATAGTTAGCGCTCCTTGCAGAGTGCTTCGCAAATTCTTCGCGCGAAGTCGTTTGCGCTCGAAACTAACGGCAGATCTATCGCCGTCGGTCCTTGGATTGATGAATATACCCCGCTCTTCTCCCCCGCGAAGATCTTTTTGATGACCGGGCTCGTCCTTTGTTTGGGTTTGCTAAAGGTCGCGTCGGGGCGGTTTCATGTATACAGTACGGCGTCGTATAAGACCGGGGTCGTCGGCGCCGTTACGGAGCCAACGTACTTAACCCTCGTGGGCGCGGTGTTTATTCGTCGAAGCGTCGTGCATGGCTCGGCTAATAATAGACGACTATTACGGAAACGGCGTGTACATAGTCGCACCGCCTTTGATGTTCGTAGCCTGGAAAATCAAATTAAATGAAAGTGGGTGGGGAGTGAGAAGCGGAAAAAAACAGTCAACACATTCGGGGCCTTTGGTACTGAGTGGAAACAGTTTACAGAAATGCAGTTCGAGCGTGCTGCTTTTAAAGGCTGTAAGCTGAAGCTTTCGAGCAGCGAGACTGCAGCGTGGTTTTAGTAGTTCTATTTTTTGTCTGAATGTACCCAGCTGGGTGCGGTTGATGAAGGTTGATGAAGCCGCACTCGCCTTTTGAGTAGGATGGGTTGAGCGTCGTCTTGGGGTTCTCGCGGTACGGTCTTTTGTTTTATTGAATGTGGTCACGTCTTCATTATGCGCGGCCGTTTTGGTGTGTCGTGTTTTGAAAAGCTCTTGTATTACTTAACACCGTCGTTGTCAGCTGGTACTTTGCCCTAGCGTCGAGACTGGGCGCGGCAGAACAACTATCATTAGCAAGTGAGTACAGAAAAATTCGTATCTCAATAAAGTGAAAATAATCACGTTAAGTTACCTGTTTCTTTCGTTTCCTCGTGTAATAGGTAAAATGTGAGAAATGAATCGTTTGTATTTGATGACTTTAGCGAGGCACTTCTGTATGGAAATGCCTGTACGCGCGGCGTAATAACCGGACATTAAAACAGAGCAGCCTTTAACGGCACCTCCTTTAGGGTTTCCTCAAGCTAAAGCAGTTACGCGTGTCGTTATGCGTGCATCAGCAAGCCCTATAATTACGTACCGCACTCCGGTCTAAGCACGGCGAAGATGACGTTTCTGCTACGATGCATAGCACAGTGGCTGTGCGTTCGATGTGTACAAACGGTTATGGTAATGCTTGCTCTTGCGAGCGTAATTTTAAGATCGTTAACTAACCCCCTCTTGCGCCTTCCGTTGTTCACAAAAAAACTCGACAACATGTTAAGCGTCTTATCCTTTTTCGGTGCCTCAGGAAAGTTTACCAGTGCTATCAGAGATTGGGAATGTTGCCGGAAACGTTCGCTCGCTTAAGCCAACAGAACAACCTGCGCGGAGAACTTTCTGCAGCTAAAAGAAAAGGGTGGATTTAGACATGTTAGACCAGTGCTCAACACCCATGATTTCCGACCATAATAAGTTCCCAACTCCCCAGGTTGCGAACTCCCCAGGTTGCGAACTCCCCAGATTGCAAACTCCCCAGATGCAAACTCCCCAGATGCAAACTCCCCAGATGCCAAACTCCCCAGATGCCAAACTCCGCGGATTCGCAACGCTCTTAATTCCGACCACAATAAATCCACGGGGATGGAAAGGAGGCACTGGTGGGATGCAGCCCAGGGATCATGCGGGCCCTTGGAAACCTTGAAAACTCCTGAACCTCAAAAATATTCTTTTCAAGGCCTTCAAAGTGCTGAAATTGTTACATACCCCTGGAAATCCATTTAATTTGTTGAAGTCGCCCCTGTAATAGGCGTGAAATCATTATGACGATACGTAAGGACTGATGTTACCTGGGTGATTTTTAGCGAGTGAAAGTTTGCATTTCGTAACCCACCAAAAGTGCTTATCTGTGTAACTTTAACGCCCAATTGTGGTAATTCTTTAAAGAACAAAATGTCACTGGGGCCATTGTTCCGACAAAACGGTCTGGACTGACAAGGGGTCTAGGCTCTGACCTTGAGACAAACGTTATTTATGACGATTTCTCATAATTTCAAGCGTAAATCTTCCCCTGAATGTTGGTCGTATCTAGACTTGTAACAGACAGTAGAGGTCCTTGAAAACCCTTGAATTTTATGTCATATAAATAACCACAAACCGCGGAGGCTAAAAACGGCGGGTGGAGAAACGGGATGACATAGACACATACTGATCGGCTGAACGCCATCAACAAGAGAAACATTTATTCCATCGACGGACAACAGATGGCAAACAGTAATAGATTCTCGCGAACGAGCAGGCCAAACCCTTTAGATTTGAAGTTATCAAGAGTACGTGTTTAAATTATTTTCTACGGACAAACCTGGATTAACTTTCTCCCCTGTGAAGTCCGTCTGTGCTCCTGGACGTCTACATGGAAGATGGAAAAAGGGTCATTGCATTCTGTCAGCTTCGGTGCCCCGTCGTGGCTGTGGGCGTACCTGTCGCAATGCCATCACCGCCGCACGCTGTGTCACAGCCCCGACGTGTTTTGAAGTGTCACCTCGCCCCCAGGGCGAGCGGTCCGCAGTTAGTTTCGTCGAAGCGCTGAGTGCATTTGCGGGGCTGCACTCTGGAGCCGCTTTTACGTCGAGGGTCTTTATCGCACTGGGCGCGCCGTCTGTGTGCGCAACGTTACAAATGCACTGTGTGCAAGTCCTCAGGTGCGATCGTGAGAACGCTTAAGTGCGTGTGTGCTGTCCAAGGAGAGTGAGTGCAGGAGAGGACAGCTGCGTCGGGGGAATGATCCCTGGAGAGGTTGGAATGGCGCTCATTCGGGGTGCTCTGTTGTGTTCGTGTACACGGATGCCGTACACTGTAGCACCGTGAGCCATTTTGTTTTCCATCGATGGTGTGAGCTCTGCGTGAACGGCTTTGAGGACGTGACAGAGAAACCTATTGCTACTACCCTCCGTGATTTTCTTTTCCCTCGCTGAATGAGGGATCAGTGACGGCATTTTAGAGCGGAGGCTTTCTTAGTGGGATCATCGCGTCCTGTCAAAAAACTATTGCATTTCTCCTATAGACGGGTTGGTCGACCGAAACGCTCTTGACAAGGTCTCTGGACACACGACACGTACGTGAAACCTGACTTGCACTGTGTCAAAACGGTTACTTGGAAATCGCGAAAAAATGAACGGTTCTGGACAAGAAAATGCACGCATCAGTCAGGAAGGAGTACAATAGCAGTATACCTTTGCCCATAAACCACGCGTCGGTGTACATTTAGTTCGTTCGTAGATGCGTTTACTTAGTGCCGGAAAAATCTTCGCATGGCTTCGCTCTTTGTTTGCGACTTTGTTTGTCTTTGGAGGTTTCACGATCGGTTGGACGCACTTTCAGCTAAGGTTGGGCGCACTTTTAGCTTTTCGTGTTTCTCTCAACTTTATATAGGAAAGGAATAGTAAATTCATTGTCTTTTTTTCATGCCTCCATAAGTGGACGAAAATCCAAATCCTGATTTGTTTCTCGCGGTCTTTCTTTCTCGCTGCGCTCGCGCGTGCGGTTTTTTAAGGTGGGGGATACGTGTGACGTCAGCGTCAACGAAAGACGCGGGTTCTCAAGTGCAGTGTTGAGCGGAATGCCGAGTACGGGTCGGACTACAGTTCACAGAAAAACCTTACGACGATCGAAGCAACGTAGGGTGACGGTGACCGTTCAGTGAGGCTCTTTGTCGTCGCTTCAAAACTTCCCGGCGCATCTTACGTCCAATTCGCACGCATTTGCGGTGCCCTCTTTGCTCGTCAAACTCTACAAAAGCGCAGAAGTCCGATGTACCATCCCTCCTCGGGGTTTTCTGGAGCCCAAACGGAGAAAAATGTGTCGGGACCCAAGAAAAAGGTTTCGCAAGCAGCTTCAAAACGTAGCCCGCATGAAGCAACAGCCTTTAACGAAGCACAGTCAAGGACGTGGAGGAGGAAGCAATGAGAGTGATATTAACGGGCAGTAAGGCTTGGGGGGGTCGTGAGAAAGAGAGAACGGGAGTTATTGGATGAACGGCCATCACACAACGTCACGTTTTCCGTAAGGCACGTGAGTGGGTATCAAACGCCTGGGAGAAGGTGGGGGAAATAGTGGAGGAGACGAAGGCAGTGAACGGTCATTGCGTACGCATTCGTGGGTCCTTGCCAAGATTGGTGGCGTCTCCGATTTCGCGCCGCGCTCTATAAGCGCCAATTTCTAGTGAGATTTCAGGCCGAGGGCGAATGTTTAGGCACATTTGTGTGCGCAGTCCGAAATACGTAGGGGACGCGGTCGAAAACGTCATAACGCGTCGCCATCCAGTGACGCCTCCACCTCGCACGTTCAGCAACGCAATGGTTTAATGTAGATAGTACAATGAGACATAAAGCCGAGAAGATTTTTCCGCGAGGAATACGGGAGAGAGGAGAGCTTCGCAATCACTCGCTCTGACTGAATGTATACTACTCACCGGATGACTAATTCGGTTCGTTAACCCATATTATGTTCTTCGCCGTTATGACATCGCTCAATGACTTTTCTCGCTTACTTCTTCGTTCTACAGTGGAGTCGGATGGTGCGGAGGACACCGTTTAGCGCACACGATCGCTTCGTAGCAACAGCCGACACGTGCTCCCAGCTCTCCTTCCTACTGAAAGTACGGAGGATGCAGCAACAAATACGTTGAAATGCATCCTCCACTGAACCACCACCCGCTGTGGTGGCTCAGTGGCTAAGGCGTTGCGCTGCTGAGCACAAGGTCGCGGTTCGATTCCCGGGCCGCGGCGGCCGCTTTTCTGATGGAGGCGAAAAGCAAAAACCGCCCGTGTGTACGAGATTTCGGCGCACGTTAAATATCCCCAGGTGGTCAAAATTAATCCGGAGCCCTCCACTACGGCGCGCCTCATCGCCTGCGTTGCGTCGCCGCGTTAAACCCCACAATCAATCAATCAAACGCCTTAGGCTGCGCGGAAGAGAGCGGAGAGAAAGAATTGCATAGTTATTTGTACGGCATGTCAAGGGTGCCAGCTCATTAGCATAGAAAAAATTATATGGCAATGACTTTTTTATGGTCGCAGAGTGCTATACAGTGAGGTTTATGATGAGTATGTGCAATGCGATTCTAACATGCCCCTGAATGGCCTCTCGGTAATTTCGGTTCAACCCAAGCCCAGTTCCATAGGAAATGACATTGCCTAGTGTGGAGAGGATGCTGCAGGCTGTGAAAGTGGACGGAGAAGGCACGCTCGCGATGCGCTTTGCTCGCGGACGTCCCGCATCGTCGCGCGCTTCTATACGCGGCCCCGGAGGATCCGTCGTCTTCTATGTTGCGTAACGGCCGTTGCCTGAGGAAACAAGCCGGTTGCCTAATTTCCGTCTCCGCGCCGTCTCGGTAATGTCTTACCATCGCGTTCCTGGAGCGCCAGTCTCATTTTCTTCCTGGAGCTGTTTCTGTTCTTATACTCTGCCGGCCGGCGATCGTTTTCCGTTCAATACGCTTCGCTTCGCTGGTCTCTGCGGGGCTCTGCTGGTGGATCCAGAAGTAGACCAAATAGATGATTCGTTTGTGCAGGGAGGGAAACTGGGCATCACTGAGATAGTGAGGGTGATACGAGCGTTATACTTCCCTAAGAGCCGCCAAAAGCCGCTTTTCCCGCTCTTAGAGATAACCGTTTGTCCCCGTCCCTCACAGAGTATGCGGGTGGGGGGCAGTGGCGTAGTTTTTCCTTCTTTCTTGCACAGTCTTTCTGCTTGGTTCCGCCTGGCGGCACAGGGACACACGCTCACATGGCGTGGAGAGATTAACGCCCGGATACTCCCGGAACTCTGGCCGCCGTGGGAATCTGCGCTTCTTATCTTAATTGCCACCGCCAGCTGAGATGACTCCGAGAGGGAGATAGCTTTCCTTGGAGAGCGTTTGTTGTCATCACGTGCGGCGCTCCAATTGCTGTCCGCGCCAAAGTGCACGTTCTTCCTTTTTTTCGCGCGCTACCCCGAGTGTTTGTTGCCAGCGGGTTTTTTTTTGTTTTGTTTTTCTTTTTTTGAAACTGGAACTGTGAACGGAACGCGAAGAAAGTGGTGCCATATTGGAGGGTCGCTCGCGCGTGATAGTTTATCTCGCAGCCTTATACCGTAGTAGAGCGGGACTAAGCGGAGCTCTGCGCGGGTTCTGCGCTCGCTCGACGATCGCCGACCCGCAAGATTGTGCGCGACTGTTGGTCATTGCTCGATGAGAATGAAAAATGCGAAGCGTTTTTTCATTAGCAGAAAACCTTGTGTGTTCTCAGCTTCAAAGAAAGAAAGCAGTAACGTGCTGGCTTTGTCGAAAATTTCTACACCGTGCCAAAACTTAGCAGGGCACAAAGAATTGAACCGCTGAGATGTCCTCCGAAATATAACTAAAACGTTTTGTGCCAGAAAGCTGGCGAAACCATTCTCCATTTTTACTGGCATCTAATAATTTGGTCGCACCTGAAGGCGAAGTTTTCCACTTGAAGCTTCGAGTCATTTGTGGTCCAGAAAATGTTGGCGTTGCCTAGAAAATTTTGACAAGAGCTGTACGTACAATGTCCCTTCGCTGCAACTTCATCACGTCCAGTATCGTCTTCGCAGTACTGTACCGGCTAAGGCGAAGAAGAGTTGGACTGTCCGACTGTCCAGCTATTACGCTGCACCACGAGAGTTTGCAGGTTCGGTTCCCACCCGCAAAGGCTGATTTTTTCTCTAAGAGGACTCCACCTCCCTCCTTCCACCTTCCCGTCTCGGGCAAAAGAAAGGCGTTTATTCATTCATTCTCCGTTTCAGTCTATCGGCAATGTGGCGTCGGCAGCTATACCAGTTCAATCCTCGCGCCCCCCAAAGTGAACGCTGCTGACCGACGGTTGTCGCTTCTCGGCACGCTCTTGCTCCACATAGGTCGCTTCTACGTTGACGCATCGCCGCCTCTTTCCAGTACAGTCTCATCGACGGTCTAATTTCCACAACGATTCCTTAGGAATCAAATATATGACTTCTTTTCTTCGCTCAGTGAGTACTAAACTTACGAAGTATCGGGTCTGCAATTGTTCTTCGATATATCCCGGTGAGCCTCTATTCATCCATACCATGATGTCATCCGCGTATATCGCATGTTTCGTACCTTCTATGCTATTGAGAATTTTGGGAAGATCCATCATCGCTAGTGTTGAATAGGAGCGGCAAAATTATCGAACCCTGAGGCGTGCCTCTGTTCGCAGCACTTGTTTCTTGCGATTCGAGGGAGCCGAGTGTTAGTGTCATGCGCCGATCTCTTAGAAAGCTCCTCACGTAATTGTACGTTTTTGCTCCGCATCCATGTTGATTGTAAGTTTGTCAGCGACAGCTGACGTAACGGGCAGAGTTGGCCCTCAGCTCCATACCCGGAGCCCCGGACTAGGGGCACCTCCTTTTAATAAAGTTATTCTCCCTCTATGTCGGGGTCTGCGCTGCGTACCGCGGAAAGAGCAGAGTTGTGCCGCCACACCGAAATCCATTATTCCCGACACTCAACAGCCTTGCGGCTTCGAAGCATAGCGGACTGTCAGATCTCTGAAATGAGACTGTTCTTTTGGGTATACGTAAGAGAAAAAGTTTTGGTCTGTTTGTCTGCCGGTTGGTTGATCGGGTCTAGTCAAGCAGTTAAATCAGTCGAGTTAGATCAATCGAGTCAGCTCAGTCGAGTGAGATCAGTCGACTCCAATCAGCCGCAGAGTGACGAGGCTCGCTGGTGACCGGCAACTGTTGCCCCGCTGGTTGAGGCCAGCGGCGGTGCGTGCTTGATGACCTGTCGCTGCCACCGGACCGCTGCGCGTGCTCAGGCATTGATTCACGGAGCGGTCTTTTTCTTTGCGTTTTAAAAATGCGAATGACGCGATACGAAATGCTTACAAATTCGTTGTGTTTAGGAGACTTTTCGAGGCTTCTGACGCCACCGACGCTAGTATTTTCGTTCAATGGGTCATTAAGGCTTTCACAATAATAGTTAAGAACCCGTAGGCCTGACGGTTCCGGTGTAGGCTGTAAATGTTAGGAGAGATTAAAACGCTCGTCTTCGGCACGTGCGAAGCAAGGAGGCGCGGCGATCACGCGGACGCAATCACGCCGACGTTCGGTCCCTGAAGAGGTCGGCTGTTAAGAAGGGAAACGGGGTGGCATCGAGTTTATAAACTCCACAGATCGGAGGAATTAATGGCAGCAGCGGTAGTCTTTAATCGACCTGCCGCTAATTAACGCACGCTGGACGACGTCAGGGCACCGCGCCGAACCAGGAAGAAAACAGCGGGCGTGTCGTATAATGTGCGAAGAACGGGCCGGCGTGGCGTACAGGTGCGAGCGACTGCAATTTGCCGAGAAGCGAGGATATGTGAGCGCTGAGCCAAAGGCGTGTTTTATGTCCCTTGCGAGGACCCCCTTTCTGCTTCCTGGTTATGCGCCGGGCTCTCGCTGCCGTATGAACAACAACGGGGACAGTGTGGGACCTTGCGGAATACCCAATGTGGTCCTGCCGCTCTGTCGTATTAATTAACGGTATGTTTGTAAACCAAATTCGAGGTTAATTTATTTTTGAGAAGGAATGGTCATAACGCGAAATATGGTGGCTATAATAATGTCCTTCTCGTCAAAAACGCCTGAGCTGGCGTCACAAACGACGAGAAGTAACCCTCGCAGCAGCCTAACTAGGCTTCCTGGCGTTGCGTCACCAGGAGGAGTGTATCGAGCCTTGGAAACTTGTTGGCGTGAGAGACTTGATGAGCGTCTGCGGAACGAAATCCAGGAAATTAAAGTTTCTAGATCAACACTTTTATGTTTCGGTTTCATGTTAAAGATCCCCAGGTGGTGAAAATTAATCCGGAGCCCTCCACTACGGCGCGCCTCATCGCCTGCGTTGCGTCGGCGCGTTAAGGCCTACAATCATCATCAATCAACTCAATCAATCAATAATCAATCAATCAATCAATCAATCAATCAATCAATCAATCAATCAATCAATCAATCAATGTTTCAGTTTCACCTCAAGTTCAAGTGTTATATGGACAATAGCGTACCTCGAGCGCGTGAGAAAAGAGCATGCAAGAAATGTTGATTTCCGCGGCTTACTTCGTGGGGGGCTGTAAACTCTGTGCGTTTATGGAGAGTCCTTCACAGAGTGGGAGTAAATTGAGAGGGGCTAAGTGAGACATGGAAATGACAATTAATGCCACACGTCTCACTTGGGGCAGGAAAGTACCGTCGTGGATCAGTGAAGAAATGTGTGGAAGGCATTTTTGGTCACATTCAAGACGAAAAGTGAAGTTCGCCACAACGCCATGGTCACATTGCGTGTTCTGAGAGCGTAATCTCTGCCGAGTACCGACAAAAGGTTCGCCGCACCTATAACAGGCTGAATATCGTAGGGTGAAATAAGAAGTACATAAAGTCCGATGACTATACGGGGGGGGGGGGGGGATTAGATAACGAAGTTTAAGGGGCAAATAGTGAATGTGATTGACCGTGATGTGGAGGCGACTTGTAGTCATTATTGCTGCGTGCTGTTGAGGACATACTGCTGATGGATGATGATGATGATGAATGTGATAGCTTGTAAGGGAGGAGGAAGAGACTTCGGTTGATGAGGAAACCATCGTGGTGTTAAAGCTGTGGCGGGACTCAGGCCCTCTGCAGCTGCTCCGATTGCATAACTTAATCTCGGCGTACTCTCGCGTATCCGGATTACCGTTTCTAGAAGTGCGTACATTCCAAGTTCTGCAAAAGCAAGCAAACAACCAAGCAATGCCGCCTTCTTCTGGCATTAAGCGAGGAGGCACATTTTTTTCCCCCTCTTCTTCGGAACACACCCCGCATCCCGGTACTACCTCGTTCGTCACGGCTCTCTTCCCTGACAGCGCGCTGGTTAGCGCAAGGTTGAATACACGCGTACACTCGCAGATAGTCGTGTACACGTACACGCGCTCCCGCGAGATGAATGCGTGCACCACTGATAAGACATCCCAATGTGGAAACTTGAAAGATCAACTAAGGGTCACGGCGCGCAGGGTGCGCGCCCATGTACAACATTAACCCTTTCGAGGTGGGGAAGCTTCGCCCGCAAACTTCCGCGTGCATTCGCAGGGCGTGTCCACGGCCGGTATACACACACACGCACACACCAAAGACACGGCACAACGCAAGCTCTCGAGAATGCTGCGCCGTCAACATCTACCGTCTTATCACTTCCACGATGCTGGCTATCCTAACCGTCTAGTTCAATCCACCTCGTGTCGTTCGTTTGACTGTTCACTCGCACCGAGAAAGGGCACTACCCCGAGTAATGACCTGCTGTGTATTGTAGTGTGGTAGGTGTTGGTCGGCGGGAGCGTTTCTCGTGCGCTTATGCAAACCTCTTGCGCGTGCGGGGACGCTTCGATGTTATCGTCACCCGCCTCCCGGTCGCTTATTTTGCTCGCGTAATCTGTCTTACGTGGCGTGGCGCGGGGTTAACGTCTCGGCCGTTGGTGGAGGGGTGTTAGACGGACTAAGATCGTTTATGTAGGCCACGAGGGAGAGGAGGAGATGTGCCCTGCGGTAAGACGGAGTGGCTTCCGGTGGGGTGAAGCAAAAATTGCCTGTCCACGTCCGCACGCGCGCACACCTACCGTCGCGCGTTTCGGCACCTCGTTAGGCCTGATTGTGCGGATAAGGCGGAAGCCTGGGTCGAGAGTAAGAGAAGAAAACAATGGGGACGGGAGGTGAAACGAAAGGTGCGGTTGCTGTCGTTTTTTCCCGTTTCGTTTTTGTTTTGAATTTTCAGCTCCTTGCTCTAAGTTAACTGTTCCCCTGCTCTTTCGAGTAAAAGCTACGTGGCGTTGCGGTTGATTTATGCGACTCACTGACTCCGAGTAGTAATTCGTGAAGGGGTTAAAAAAGAAGAAACGCGCAGCGCAGAGAAAGAAAACAATGTGGAGCAAAAATTTTAGGCTTTTTCGGAGCTACAATTAAGAATCACACGCATTGTTTTATTTTATTTTTCATTGATATTAATTTTATTTCCAAAGCATGGACATGATTTGTGAATGGGTAAAAAAGCACTTGGGAGGTCCCAAGGTAAGCACCGCAGGCGAGATGTCCCGGTATAATAGTTAAAAAATGAATAAATAGCCACAGACAGCAGAACACAGAAATTAAAAACAGCGAATACATACTTAGCATAAAAAAAGAGAAAGATGGGTACAAAAACCTCAAAAAAAATATTGCAATAAGAAATAGGTACACTGAATAAGTATATTCATACGTTGTATGTCTGCGTGCGAGTGTCTGCGTGCGTTCACATACGCATATATTTATGCATCTATTAGGGCTGAGCAAGTCGTGCGAGGTGCAAATCCTGTTAGCGCATTTCATGCATCTATGCTGCTTTCGTCCTCAACGCAACAAGGGATCGATAAGTCGTTGAGCATAATAGTTAGCGCACGCGCTATTTTAGCACCGGCCCGTGTGCGCTGATAAACCACTCTGCTGAAGCGCGCTTTTTACGCGGGTTAACTGGATCTGACCGGAGGTAACCTAATACATCTTCATTCATCTCGGCTGCGTGACGGGGCATTATGCAGGCATTATCGGCCGATCTCCCTCGTTTTCTTCCGTTGCACTTGTGTTCATCCTTTAGGGCCTAAATGCCAGCTATTGTGCGTTAAGGAAACAGGAATAAAGCGCCACACGGATGCTGGCGAGCGTCATCGGTTATACATGCATATAAACAACAGCTCCTCCCCCTACCCCCCGAAGTGGCAGGGTTATCGCGAGCGGCATTTTCTTCCGTGCCTAACAATTGATGGCCACGCCGAGTTCATTAGTTACGAGCGAAGCGCCTCTCGCTTTCTGTTGTTTTTCTGCCCATCCGTTTAAACTTGGCGCCACGAATAGGTTGCACAACCTTCTCCGGTCGTTCGTTGTATAACCGGTATAGTATATGCGCTCAGCGTGTTGTTGATCGGGGTGCAGCGCGTATGGTTGGCTCGTTTCGTTCGCCGCGGTGCATGTGCACGTCGCCGGTTTTTGGATGGTTTGGCGCGTCTTGTTGATAGTGATCTGGATTCGTGCTTATGATTGCTTGCGGAAAGGCGAAGACAGCAAGCCGCACCAGCGGAGGTTTGGACTGAAGACGCGACCACGAATATTCTCGCTTCAACCGCATTACAGGGGCAATAAAAACAAAATACAAGTCGAAAAGTTAAAACCCCCGTGTGTTCGAGATTTCGGCGCACGTTAAAGGGACCCTGCAGCACTTTTTTCTACTTTTTTTTTTTTTTGAGATCGTAAATGCTTCCTGAGGGGAGTCAACAAACACACCCAGTACTTAGATTAGGCGGTCGCAAAGTACCTCAGCCAAAAATTACTGCTCTATGGCCATCAGATAACTTTTTCTCTCTTTTTTTTCTCTCTCTTTCGGTCTTGACGTTCTTCGACCTTCGAATTACGTTACTGAGGCCATGTAGCGGCTATTGGGCGGTTTTCCTTCAGTTGCAGCAATGAACGCTTTTGGACAGCAGCTTTAAAAATAAAGCCACAAAAACAAAGCAGAAACGGAACGCGTATCTGCCGCGACGAGCAAATCACGCAGTGCCGCTCCGCGCTGGCGATAACTTTAGCTTACGCAGTGCTTCCAGACGCGAAGGAAAGACTGAAATAGTTCATCCAAAGTGTTGCAGGGCCCCTTTAAAGATCCCGAGGTGGTCAAAATAAATCCGGAGCCCTCCACTACGGCGCGCCTCATCGCCTGTGTAGCGTCGACGCGTTAAACCCCACAATCAAAAACAAAGCACAACTTTGTTTAATTTGAAGGAGCTAGCCCTCGGTAACTGACATTAGTTACAAAAGACGTTTTTCAACAAAAAATAGCACACAAGAAATAATGAAAAAATTTAATATTTCGCGCTACCCTGACGGCGAATGTCCAGGAGTAAGTATCATGGGTATGCACTAAAAGCACAGTGATAAGTGTGTCAACTGGACGTTAATATTCAAATGATACGATTAAACAGAGCCAGAGGCAACACTTCAATTTCCCGGTCATGTTTCTCGGCGGTGGATTACGTCGGCGGCTGCCAAATCGCTCAAACAAGGGGCTGTGACGTCATAGTGAAATCACCGGAAGTTAGCTCTGGAGTCGCCACTGCTTCGACTGTTTTCCTTAACGTCTCCGTTATTTGTTGGAAGTTTGAAACAATTGATATCCTTGTTATCAGTACAAAGCTGTCTTTCTAATGAACCAAACCTGTATTTTGTCTTAATGGCCCCTTTGAATTTCTCTCTCTCTCTCTCTCTCTCTCTCTCTCTCGGATAGGGAATCCACTTTCCTATCCGAACCAGGGTTAGGTTTGTTGATACCGTTTCTGAAGGGGAGGGAGAGTACAGAGAAATGCAGTAAGCTCTCCTTATAACTATTTCATCAGGAAGGAGGAAAAGATTGTTGTAAACGGTAGTTTTATATAAACGGTTGTGATGCCTAAGGTGGATTTCAGATGCGTGGAAGCGGGCCCAAGTTGACGTTGTGCCAAGTCATCGAGTGCTTACTCTATGCATAGAGAAGCTTTAAATATCAGCTGTTAAAATGTGTTCGAAAGAGTGATACAAAACACACCCTCGGCACAGACGCAGCAGTGACACAAAGAAGCAGTGGCTGAAAGACCACCTGTGTCGAGGCTTAGGCGCTCATAAGTTTTTCCGAGGTATGCAAGGGCGCAGGGTGCCCAAAATCCCAACGTGCATTTTCCCACAATCCTTCGCTGATTCGGTAACGTCGGCGGTCACGAGACACTCCTAAGCCTACATGGCGTCATTTAACTTTCACGAAAGCGTTTGTCCAGTAAGAACTTTGCGTGAACAAACCAAAACCGTCATTTACCATCAAATACATCAACATCGGAATTTTGAATATGCCGCATTTTTGCGGATTCTAAGCACCCCCACGATTCTACCACCCTCCCCTACTTTCGGTGGAAAAAAATGAAAAAAAAAAAAAGTTTTCATGCGAATCTAAACACCCGCTTTTCTAAGCAACCATCGCAAGGTGGATTTCAAACGCGTGGAAGCGGGCCCAAGTTGGCGTTGTGGCCAAGTCATTATGAAGTTTTCAATTACAAACCGCTTCAACGGAACAGAAGACGGCCTGCTTGGGGTTACTGAGAGCGGCGGCACAAGCGGCCCAACAGATTCAAATGGCAGTGAGGGTGATTGAGGACCAGACATAAAGTGTGGATTGACTGTCTGTTCCTATTTCTATTTTGAATCTTGCCAAACAGAACACTATTCCTTGCGCCCTGTCTCGTCGGGATACGGCCGCAAAAAAAAAAAAAAAAAAAAAAGTGGCCGGGGGAGGGGGGAAATTTAGTTTTTTTTTTTAAATCTAATCCCCCTCCCCCATTTGGGCATCGTGATCGTGGAAAAAAGGGGGTGCTTAGGATCGATTAAATACGGTATATATACTGGGAGAGCACATTACACACCATTTCAAACCAATGTGACGCCACTGCTACATTTCGCGGCCTGGTCATTCGTCGGACGTTCCTTGGACGTTCGTGTCCCCCATGGCCGCGAATGGCGCTGCCTCAGTCACAAAGTGATTCCTTGGCAAGTTAGCTTCCGTGCCCGTTAAAACCCTCGGAATAACAGGCCCCTTCTCGGCATTGACGGGTATACCGAACCGTCCGCGGCCGTTCATTATGCATGCGTTTCTTTCCGTTTCCGCGGCCAAAGCACCGCTCGCGGATCCTGAAGGTCTCGCAACGCGCATTTATCGAGTCTCCGAAGTCGGAGAGGAAAGGGAAGGGCCATTGTTGCGCGTCGTACGCGACGGTCGTGCCAAGAGCCTCGGGAGAAGGCCGGCGCGTGTTGGAAAATGGCGTCGCTCGTCCATTTGTCTTTGCTCCCGTAGCGCCGCCCCTGGCGTCTCGCGCGCCTTAATTGCGCCGCCGTTGCGCGGTGCTAACTTACGCGAGTCAACCTTCCAATTAAGCGTCGTAAATTAAATGGCGGCCGGGGAATGACACACTCAATGGCTCTATTTGCATGCGCGCACCTTTATGCGTCTCCAGGCAGCACCCCGCCGAACGCCGGCCGGAATGAAAAGGCCATACAAGCGTTTCTACAGCTTCTGTGTTTGATTTTAGTTGCTGTCAGCTGATTGGACTCCAGAATCGCTTGTCCGTAACGTTTATTGCTCTTATATTGTCACATGAATCGTGCATAGGTTCGCGACCGCACCGTGATAACGTCGTTCCATGGCCTCGCACTATGAGTGGCGTTTGATGCGTGTTCTCGGCCGGCCCTGTACTCTGTACGGGCCGTTGCGGGAGTTATCGTCTGCTTCTTCGTCTGCTCTAAGTGCGCAGGGCTTTCTCTTGCTATCACGGACTGAATGACGCCATATGGGGCCAATTTGGCCGACCAAGACCCAGTACCGCCCGTGAAGGACGTGATCTGGAGATACTAGCGCGTTGTCCGAACGCTAATCGTTTCAAAACTTACGCAATTTGGCGTTGCCGATGAATGTTCGCGTGAAGCAGCAAGCGCGTGAACACGGGTTATGTCAGACGGCCGTTCGCGGGCTGCCGAAAACGTGATCGTCTGCTACGTGCGTTAGTACACGGATGGTATTCTTCACGCAAGCCTGCCACCGAAGCCAATATATGGCGCAACGTAGTTTGCAGTTGTGACATTTGGAAGCCACTCCCTCGTTGCCATAGAGTTTCACACTAATATATACTAGAGGAAATCTGGCGCCACTGTCTAGGCGAGCCGCGCTTCAGCGAGTGTTCTGTCATGTACCGGGCAGGCCCGTTACACTTGTCCTTGGCATGGCTCACGAACAGGCTCAGAAGTTGGCTCTGGCTGCAAAAAAGCAGCAATACTACTGTAGAAGGTTAATGATATTTTTTTGTTGTTATAAAATCGAACCTCCAAGAAGATTAGTTTGTCAGTGATTATGTATAAGCTTCATACACGACTGAACAAGAAAAAAATGTTGCCCTTTTTTGTTGATTTCGGCTTCGAGACAAAAACGAAGCCATATGGCTAGCTAAGCCAAGTAGGCGAGGAACGTCGCTAGCGGAAATGGCGCCGCCTACGGCGGCCCGCGACTGCAGCGACAGATTTCCCTCTAGTATATATTAGTATGAAACTCTATGCGCGTTGCTCGCTTCGATTACAGGTTCAAATCTCGCACAAGTCGTGTCGTTCCTCCGTTGCAGTGAAGTGTGCGAATGTACGTCGTCCTATCACTGCGGCCGAAGCGATGAGAGCGTCGTTGAGCACGGATGCATACGAAGCGGTTGGTTGAGGGAATGGCGGCTTTGGTGGATGAAGTATAAGAGCGGAGTATTTTAATTGGGGTGTAAATTTTTTGAGCCCATGGAAAGATTAAACGACACACTTATTTCTACGTGCCTGATTTAATATCCGCTTTGGCAGAGTTAAAATAAATTACGAAACCGTGCGAAACGATTGAACACAGTGATTAAAATTTTAATTATATCGCTCAGGGCGTAAATGAACACCGCTACGGCTATATAGAATGCCTACCGAGTGGTCAAATTGCGCTACGTAGTGTATGTATTCAAGTTGTCATCGGTTACATTGGCACGATGGCTCAAGTCGCACTCTAAAAGCTGCATTTCAGGCTTTTGGTGTGATACCACCTTTCATCAATTAAAAGGCAATTTAAGCAGTGCCTGACGGATCCTTAACGCGGCGTTAGTATTTGGCCAGCTTCACTCGGAACCACCGTTGAGTGTAATGAGTCGTCACGGAAGAGAAATCACTAAAACTTGAAGTTGGCCTAGTTGGGCACACATTATTGCTTGAAAAACATCGCGTAAAACTCGGACGAAGTAGAGGGCAACCACAAGAGATTGTGGCTGTCCTCTACTTCGTTTTACGCGCTGTTTTTCAAGCAATAGGAGAAATCATTTTTCAGGTAGCGCTTTATTTCTTCTTTATCGGCCAGTATCAAACCCGGCTATAAAGAACCCGGATAAAGCGAATTATGCTATATATCGAACAAAATAATTCAGTTACGGAAATACATGGGAAACATATTCCTTATAACGAAGTTCACATCCGATATATCGAACTCTGCGCGCCTAGAATGGCCGCCGAAATGCATGGTCTCGGAGCGGCGATTGGGATGTGGATTGGCCGCGACCACGGAGCAAGAGTTGCGACTTAGACATTGCGCCTCGCACGGAGCGACATGACGCCCGACACTTTCCGTAACTATTTCCGACGCGCGGGACTCACGACGGAACCCGCGCAGTCAGTGAGTCCGGACCAAGACAGCAGCATCGGTGAACTGTGGGAAGAGCTCCCCACATTCCCGATGATCTCGCGAGTGAAAGCCGTCCGACGCTTATAATGAAGCGCTTTCGGCAGTCAATGTGCTCCGCCAATGCTTCTTAGATTTTGAGGACGCGGACTCGAACTGGTCAATATTTAGAGAATGCTAGCTATTTGAACCCGCCAAAAAAGAAATTTAAACATGCCGCTTTTTTCTTTGCAAGGTAGGCAGTTCAGGCGGAAAGTAGCTTTAATACTTGCAATAAATGATTTTGGGTATGGTAACGCTACTTTACTGTGTTCGTTTTGCATGCGAATGGTGTGAAGAGGAGGGGGGCTCCGCGGATTGCGAACTTGTAACGATAAGTTCGTTATAGCGTTCGCTATATCGAACATTGTTATCGAATAAGGCGAGTGCACATTGCAATTCGCTATAAATGGTTTTGACTGTATTTACTTCTTGCTGAATCTCGTACAGTCTGGTCCAAATAAAGTTTTCTCCTCTCTTCCTCCTCGTCCTCATCGGCCAGTAATCTGGCCTTCATCAGAGTAGGTCTTGCTCTGATAGAGGCCAGTCCACGGTCCGATGCAAAAGTGAACCTAGTCGACGTGTTTTGACGTGTGTCCCATTCTCCATAATGCTCTTTTCCCGCCTTCTCTGTGACCTTGCTTTTTTTTCCACGCTATAATGAAAGTAAGCTACAGCACGGAATTCATTCGCTGATTCGTGCACAAACGAATCCTAAAAGGGTCATCTCCATTTTTTTTTCATGTCCTGCAGGAGGTTCCCCGCTGCCGCGAACAAGGCCCGTGTTCCCGGAGCCCCTGGACGCGTCACCGCGGCCCGCAGAGTCCAGGATGAGGCGGCACGCGAGGACGGCCAGCCGCTGGCAGGGTGATGCCGCGTCCTCCTCACCTTTTTCGCCTCCATTCTACTCCTCGTCATCGGCCAGGTCGTCGGGTCGGCGACACTCCCAGCGACCGCACCATGACCGGAGCAGCGACCGCCATCCGACCTTCTGGCGCGTCGAAGAAGGCCTCACCCTGCGGCTCTGGAAGGACTCGAGCCACGTGTCTCCGACGTTGCTCGCGCTGCGGTACCGGGGCGCTCCCGGAGGCATGGACGCCCGCGACCTCGTGCCGCTCGGGCGAGGAAGACTCCCAGAACAACGAGGCCGACGGAGCAGGCGACGTGAGGAACTGCTTCTACTCCGGAGACGTGGTCGACGAACCGGGATCCAAGGCGGTCGTCTCGCTCTGCAACGGAATGGTAAGCGCATGCGGTTCTTTTGTCTCCAAACACTTAGTCAAATCGCACTGGCAACAGGTCGTGTTCTTCTCTCACGCGTGCGTTACCTTTGTCGATTAGGATAGTAACTAGATCTGGTGGCTGTGATTTCGGGGTTAATACTCACCAGAATACCATGGCGGAAGATTGAACGGCCTGTGACAAGTGGAAGATAATTTTATCTCATTTATCGCGCCGTCAGAACAGGCCGGAAAGCGTTGCGCAGAAAACGGTGACGTGAGCGTGACGTCATCCCGTAGGAAGTAAAACAAGGTGACATAGCTGAGCATCTTCGACGTGTTCCAGGAACTCCTGAGGTCATTTCACACATGCGCGTCTCAGTGAGTGGCAAAATAGCTCTGACAGCGATCACGAAATGATGCACGTAGCCTGAGCTTGGAGCACAACGCGGTACAGCCTTTAATATGCCGGGAGAGAGTGAGAGAATAAGTATTTTTATTTACCGAGCAGAGGCTGATGTATGGGCCTCGCCCCGTGGAAGGCGTCCCCAGTCCGGGATGCTTTGACTTCGGCTGGCCGTCCGTGCTCGGGTCACCAGTTTAAGCTGGGTGTCCGGGTCTTGGCTGGCAAGGGAAGCCCTCCACTGCTCGAAGGGGGGGGGGGGGGGGGGGACTGGGGGCAAATCTGGCTGGGGACAGTAAGCGCAGAGGGAAGGTTGTTGGATGGGGAAGAGGTGGAGGCAGGTGGGATGTGGGTAGTAGGTGTTCGTCTGGAGACGCCGCCAAGTTGTAGCTTCCTGTCTGGAGAGGCGCCGTGTGGTGGTGGGATTAATCGGCCGAGAAATCACTTTCGTGTTTCTTCAAGTGCCAGTTAGGCAGTCTGTGTCCGCGGAAACGTGTGAAGTATGGAAGGCAGGCACCTTATTTTCTGGACTTGTCAAATATATTACGCGCGGTGCCGCTCTGCGCTCCGGTGAAAACGAATGAGTGGGCGTGAGAGATGGATAGCAAGGCAACACGGGTGGTTGGTTTGTTCGAGGTTGCAAAACTTGTCGCCCAACAGCTCGGTAACAATAGAGTAGAACTCGTTACAACGAAATTACTATATTCGAATTGTCGCTGTATTCAAAGATTTTCGCATCCCAACTACAGCGCTGAAAGAGCCAATTGTCCCCCTTTTTTTTACGAAGGACCTTTGATAACACCGTTACCAAGGCGTGTAGTATTCGCTCTGAATAGCCATTCGCGAAATTTTCCACGCGCTCACAGCTGCGTAACACCCGGAAAATTGCTCACAATTAAGAAAAGGAAGGCCGTGGAACTACAACAAACAACCTCGCTTTTAGGGAGGCACCGCTGGTAACGAAGTCGATTTCCTGTAGCAAAGGCTATGTCGTAACGGGGGTTAACTGCTACATGTCTACGGACACGATACGCCGTAGCGCGCCAAGCTGCAACGGACAGCGACCTCCGGGTGACGTTACCGGAGAAAGTTGTTCCCCGCGACGCAGCCGGGAACGGCTGAGTGGATCGCGCGTGACACCAAGTGACTTGTCCCTACCCACAGGGTCGCTGTCGGCTGCACAGCTAAGCGGCCAGGCATGTAACGCGCAGCAACGGCCTCGCAGTGCGCGACTCGCGGGCGCGTTTACCCTCGGTCGGTCGTTTCTCCGGGACGTGTCAACGAAGGTCAACTGCCGCTATCCGCGCGTTGCCCGCTGCTGGCTCTTGGAAGCTTAGCGACGGCGATGACGACGGGCCCACCGCAACCGGCGTCATGCGCGTCCTCCGTGCTTCAACCTTGTGATAGTGCATGGCGTCATCGAGTAGGTGCGTGTGTGTGCGCGTTCTGAAGCACACTCATATACGCGTGCCTCAAGCATCTCGTTTGGGATTGTTCCTTCTTTTCACGGCGGCGATCAGACATCATTACTTCTTTCGACGCACCCACAAGCACTCAAGTCGACTATTGTTCCGTATAGACAAATCTCTACTGCATCAGATGGGACTATTTTCTATCAAAAGTGGCCTAGCAGGGCCTACTGTAGCTGGGGTCGACTCTGGTCTCTGCGAAGCTGCATGCCGCGTCCTCTAGGAAGGACGCTGCATACGCTCCCCTTCATCGCTCACAATCGCCAAACCTGACCTTTGGCACGCCCTGTTCTTAAATGTGTTGCTGCTACCTACTTTTCAGGGCTGTAGACAGATGGATACAAGTTAGCTTCGTTGTTTAGTGCGTTGGGCATTTAATCCTGAAATAAATTACAGATGTTTCGTTATTAAGCGAACGGAGGAGTAGGAAGAAAAACGAACGGAAAGGCCGAGAGGTTATCCAGGCTTAGAGCCCGGATTGGGGTGCGCGTGATAAATATCTACCAAAACACTGCCCAGAAGACAGGGCTGTACACCTTATGCCCACTGATGTGATTGGCTAGAGACGGGCCCTATATTTTGGCATACTCACGATTACCCTCTTAATCTTTGCCACCCACACCAGTATGGAAGCCTTCGAATAAAACTGTAATAAAACTGTATTTCCATTAAGCCATGTAGGACGACTACCTAGTAATCCCGGAGGGCATTAACGATAGTTTCGTCTTTTTCACCAACGAAGGCGTTCAGACGTCTTACGGCATCTTTGACTGGGCTATATTATAATCTGACCCTCTTACACTACTTTCTGGACAGCTTTCTGAACTTCTCTGAACATCGCGGACATCTTCGGCACCCACTCTCGGTGGAGCTTGCATCTCAGGTCCGAGATAACTGCACGTGCGGCTTATCGCTCGCGTTCTTACGCCCCGTCCGCGAGAATAATAGAGCGCAAGTGCAAGTGATTGCTTATTCCGGTCTGCACACGTCGTCCGGAGAAAATTGCTCCTTTGAGGGGGGGGCGCGCTTCCCGCGGCGTAACCGCAATCTACCGATCGTTTTCTCGCCACCTATTGGCTATCGAGGTCGCACACTGATCAGGCCCGGGGGGCGAACGAAACGGAAGGTGTCTCCGAGAACAGTCAGCACAATCGGCTTAAACGCGCGCAATTGTGCAACGAGCGTGTCCGTGCCGCTCGCGGGGTGAGTTTGAAGCGGCGCGTGGACTCGTGAGCCCGCATATATATATAGGACGTCTGCGCCCAAGCCAAGCGTCAGGGCTATATGCCCTTTCTCTCCGTTTGAGTATTCCACGAGCGGCCAATGCGCGCGCGGTTGCGCATACTTGGACTGCTGTTTGCGCCGAGAATTGCGACGTGTCGGAAGATTAATGGAGCGAGACTGAAATGTGCCGACCCGGTAGCAGCGCGTGGAGGGGCCTGCTGGCGCCGCTCTCCATAACAGGCGGCGCTGCAAAAATGAGGTGATCCGCATTTTTTTTTACCCTAAATGCAGGCACCGCCCTGCTACGTATCCTTGGCTGTTGACGTTTGAGGACTGCAACGAGCTACCTGCACCGCTACGCTGGCTAGCGTATCGCGTGGGTTGAAATGACACCACAACGGGACACAGGCACATGGGCGTACTCGAAAAGGATGTTCCATTCATCTCTTCATTCTCTCCCCTTGCCTGTACATCATGTAAAGCAGCCGTTCGGCGGACAAAGTGGTTGGAGACTAGGTTAATTCAGCTCTGGCGAAAGGATGTACCGTGGCGCCCGAAGTCCCGCGTTCACTGACTTTTTAAACAGCGAAGTTGTTAGAAAATCGTCATTTTTTGTGTCCGCAGTTAAAAATACCAAGAAAATGCCGATCATAGCTACTTATGGAGATTGGTTAAAAATGCCGAACATACCCATTGAGGGAGATTTGCCAAGATTTGCAAGATTGGTCAGAAAACAAATCCATTGCCGTTATCGTGGCAACACTTGCTCGGAACGAGAAAGACACGTCATAGCGTACGCCCCTCCAAGTAATGTTCAGTGATTATTATTTCAAAAGAAAAGAAAAAATGAGGGAGCTCACCACTTATAGCACCAATGATGGAGCAAAGGTCGTTGCGGCAGAGAAGTAGTAGATCGGCTGCAATCTTGGACTAACCTTCGTGATGGTCGTGAAGGTCGCGTACAGCTTCGCTACTTTCAAGTCTTGCGCCTTAGTGCGAGCTTCCTTCATTCTTTTTAATAGAGCGTTCCGTGTGTGGGGCTTTTCTGCAGAGCACAAGCGCGGCGCCAAACGGGACGTGTGGAGACTGGGCCGCAGGACTCAGATGCTCTGCGGCGAAGCCAATATCGTGCCACTGCCACGCTGTGACAGGACTCGGTAAAAAGTAGGGTTAGCAAGACGGGTTTCACTGCTTAGTGTGAGGGATGAGGTACAGCGTTGCCAAAAGTTTACTATGGCGACTGAGGTCTCACTTTCGTTGATTTTTATGAAGCGTTTCGAGGGTGCGGCTTTTCTGGAAAGCTGTAGTGCTGCGCCAAAAAGTGCTGTGCGGAGGCTGCTGGAGAGAGAGCTGGAGAGAGGAGAGGAACTTCTTCATTCAGTAGAGCCTTGTAGGAGTGGAGCCTTCTTACAGGTAGCCATGCGCCGTCCCGGATGCTACCGCTCTCTCAACCAGCACTTCGACGCATTGCGGCATAGCCAACACTGCACCGCCGCCGGGGTGTGAAGCATGAGGGTTACTGAGACGGGTTTCACCGTTTAATGAGGCGGCACGTGAACCATCTCAACGCCCTAGCGGCCTGTTAGTATAATAGCAACGGCCTGGAAGTGTGGATTGACCTGATTTTTCCTGTCAGGAAGCAGGGTTTCCCTCAACCGAAAGGTTTCGGTAACGACAACACCGAGGGGCTGCGAGTGTCAGCGTCAGCCGAGTGATTGATTGATTGATTGATTGATTGATTGATTGATTGATTGATTGATTGATTGATTGATTGATTGATTGATTGATTGATTAAAAAGTCACGATGAGTCGAGCCGCCCTTGAAATAAAGACTGCCGCGTACGCCGCACGAAAAATCCAAATTGGCTTTCCAAACAGTTTCCTTACACCAAGCGATCCGCCCTCGACTTCGGCTTTGCGGCGTTCTTCTCCCGTCACCTTCGCCCCTACGAACAGCAAGATCTTGGCGACGCAGTGTCGGTATTACCTATGCTAACCTCGCCCTCTTTTTGTAATCAGCTTCTTTTATCACGAACCCTACTCGCCTCGCTAAGCCTAAGAACGTCTTTTCGGGGTCCCTTAGCCAAGGCTCACTTTGGATTTCAGCTAATTGCCCGTTGGCAGAGACGGCAATGGTAACCAGGTTTTACATGTCCAGACTGCGCGGAGACCGGACAGCTTCCCTGAAGCAGCTGTACGAGGTTGGACATAGGCGTCGGCGCAAGAAAAAGGCAGAGGCTGCAGCCCTTGCGCTCAACGAAAAATCGCGCTTTTCGATTGAACTTCCGTCTCCGGATTACTCCGCAGCGGCGACGCAGCGCCTTGGTTCCTTTCCTAAGCGGGCACAGTCCACTGTACGCGCTATATGTTGACGTCAAAAAGCGGAATATAAAGTTACAAAACACTGACACTCAGCGGGGGCTCAGTGCGATATAAGGCGTTGTGCTGCAGAGCCCAAGGAGGCGGGTTCGATTCCCAGCCGCGGTGGCCGCGCTTTTCTGATGGAGGCGAAAAGCGAAAACGCCTGGTGCGAGATTAATCCGGAGCCCTACATTACGGCGCGACTCATAGCCAAGGCGTAGCATATCGGCGCGTTAAAACCGCACGATCAGCTCAAATCTTTCAAAACATTGACTTTTCCCAACAGGATAGAACAACAGATAAGATGTTCGGCGGCTATGCGGGCCACATTTTCTGCGTCAAACTGACTCGTATACGAAAGACGTCGGAACGCTGTCCCTGGCTTTCGGAGCCTCTTTTCACGAGAAACGGTGTTGCATCGCTCGGAGCAGAGCGTAGAGTCACTGCGGGGTGCTCGACTCGAAAGAACGCATCTCATTTCGCGCACTGGATACACTGTATCCAGACGCGTTTGATGTAGTACTGCTGCGCTGCTGCCGCTGTCATTGGCGACAAATGCGTCCGTGTCGCTCCCCTCTGCGAGCGCTCGCTTTCCCCGCGTCATGTGACGGAGACGTGAAGTCTCTGGATGAACGAACCCCCACCGGGGCAGATGAGGGGAGGGCGACCGTGTCTTCAAACGGAAAGGGAGACAACCGGGGGAGGAGAAGGGGTCCTTCTAAGCAGGAAACCCGGCTCCACTTGCGGCAGCGTCGGGAACGAATGGATGTGCGGTGGTTTTCAGCACTGAGCAACCTGGACTCTCGGCGGCCGTTTTCGGAGGAAGTTCTATGTCACTGGCCTTATGTGTCATCAGCTCAGGAGGCGACTACGCAACGCTTACGCTTCGTGCGGGTGATTAACTTATTAAACGCCACACCTAAAAGCCTCCACCCGCCGCGGTGGCTCAGTGGCTAAGGCGTTGTGCTGCTGAGCACGAGGTCGCGGGTTCGATTCCCGGCCGCGGCGGCCCCTTTTCTGATGGAGGCGAAAAGCAAAAACGCCCGTGTGTACGAGATTTCGGCGCACGTTAACGATCCCCTGGGGGTCAAAATTAATCCGGGGCCCTCCACTACGGCGCGCCTCATCGCCTGCGTTGCGTCGGAGCGTTAAACCCTACAATCGATCAATCAACCAAAAGCCTCGATTGGCCATCACTGAAACTGAACGTTCTGCCCACTGCGGTATAACTGGGAACGTCAAGGCGGACACTGCGGCATCGATAGCGCATTATCTGCACGGGCCAGTGATACCGATACCGTTCTCCAGAAAAGATGCTTCTGCCCTTGTGTCCAAGGCTGCCTGGAGATTTCAGCGATCTATGTGGGCTGTTGCGGCGCAAAATTATTCGCCGCTTCACTCCATAGACCCGCACGGGACCTTTAGGATGCCTGACGGACTTCCCAAGCATGACGAAGCGATTCTTCACCGCGTGCGGCTAAATGTCGCTTACACAAGTTATTTTCGATTCAAGATGAAACAGGCCGCTTCCCCCTTCTGCACCCTTTCTGACGTCCGCGAGGACTTAAACCACGTATTATGTGCGTGTACGCGGTATAAAGCAGCTAGAACGTCCCTTTTAGTGTCCTTGGGTCTTCCGCATTCTAGAGTCCTAACTCTAAGTGACGTGCTAGGCTCGTGGTCGAACTCTAAACGGGCATCTCGAGCCAAAAAAGCTCTATTGTCTTTCTTGCGAAGCACAGGACTTGATCAGACTCTGTAAACAGGACTCTATTAATGAGCGTATCATCTTTATTACAGTCATTATCATCGTCTCTTCATCACTTTCATTTTTTCATACATCTGGTGTAGTAAGCTAGGCGCCTTGGCCAGGCTGACCTCGCCGGTATCATTAAAGACTATTCTCTCTCTAGTGCTTCAGCGCTGGGCATACCGGTCTGCTCCAACTTTTCTTCATTCTTTGTTTTCTCTCTTTTGCCCATTTTTCCTTTCCCGCTTGCAGAATGGGAATCTAGGCTCCGGTCCAGTTAGCCTTTTTTCCTTTCTTCCTTTCTTCGTTCACTTCCCGCAGATAAGGACGTCATGGGCAGAAATATGATGATGATGATGATGATAGTGGTGGTAGGTTTTTTTTTTTCACTCCCTGTTTCTGCCTTGCGGCATACGAAAGAAGGTCTAAAGAAGGTAAGCGAGGAAAGCAGGAAAGTAAGGGTGAGAAGGGTATGAAAATCACACGGTGAGGAAAGCCGGTCTAGCCTATAGGTAGTCGTGTAGTCCACTTTCACGCAGAAAGGTCAAAGGCGACCCGCAATATCCGTCTTCCTGCAGTTGTAGTTCATCCAATTTATCCTACCCGAGATCAGCGTCTCCGAACATTTATTTATTTATTTATTTATTTATTTATTTATTTATTCATTTATTTATTTATTTATTTATTTATTTATTTCCAACGCTGTTAGCCCTTTCCCGCCTGGTACAGGGTGGCAGGATTCACACATTCCATCGACACATCAAGCAAGGAAACTAGATTGTTTTCTTCCTCAGTATACGATGCTAAATAATCTGGTCGAATTGAGCGGACTCGCCTCCGCATTTCACCGGTGAGGGCGCCAAGTAGAGAAACAACGTCTTTTGAGTCTTTTGGAGCGCTTTAAAAACCGCCCCCTCACCTCCCTCCCCTCCTTCACACACACAACATCTACTATTTCTCTTCCTCTCTCCCTGCTCCATAACACATCATCTACCTTCATATGTACTCTCACTCTACACGGATCTCATTTACTCCCACCACTCCTCACCCATGCACCCTCTCCTCTCGGCTCTCACCATACTATTAGAGGATGCTAGCTAGTTTCCTTCCTTTAAACGCGCTGCTCCATATAACTGCAGTTATCCCAATTCAGTCAGTGCGTTCCTTCTACGTCTGGAACCTACTTCGGTGCACTGTACACAAACCGCTTGTTCGCATTGCTACTTAGTTAATATTGAAACGCATCCGTGTTTACATTTGCTTTCGCCCCAGCGAAACGCGAGCGGCCCTTACGTGTGCCGTTTTGCGTCCGTGTCGCTTTAAAGGGGCCCTGCAAGCACTTCCGATAAAACGCTTTCCACTCTTTGCTTCGCGTCCTGAAAGCACTGCGAAAGCCATTGTTACCGCCAGCCGGGAGCGGCACTGCGTGATTTGGTCGCCGCAGTAGATCCGCTTTCCGCTTCTGCTTTTTACTTTTGTGGCTTTCTTTTTACAGCGGCTATCGAATGCATTCATTGCTGCAACTGAAGGAAACATGATGTAAAAACAGCGCGGTAGGACGAAATACACGGGAAAGAAACCAGACAGGACGAGCGCTCGTCCTGTCTCGTTTCCTTCCCGTGTATTTCGTCTATACCGCGCTGTTTTTACATCATGTCGACGTACCAACTCGCCCAACTTTCCATCCTAACCGAAGGAAAGTCGGCCAATAGCCGCTACCCCGCTGTGATGACGCAATTCGAGCGCTCGAAGAACGCCAACACCGGAAGAGAGAGAAAAATCTTTTGAGCAAGTTCCCAAGTTAGTTGTCTGATGGGCACAGAGCAGTAATTTTGGGATGAGGTACTTTGCGACCCCCTAGTCTAAGCACTGGATGTGTTGGTTGACTACGTTGTGCAAGAATTTAAGAACTTTGAAAAAGAGTTGGAAAAAAGTGTTGCAGGGTCCCTTTAATGGAGGATCGGAGTAACAGGTGGCATTGCTGCAAGTGTTGAAAAATCTTCATTTCGCCGTGTATAGATTGGGTGCTCGCATTACAAGTTGACAGGCACTAGGATGTTAGCTCTGTCGTGTGTGGTCTCGGCGCGTCCACTCAGCGGTCCTCTAGCATGTTTAAACCCTCATAACGGTTATTTCGCGTTATGTAATCGCCTTATTCGAATTCTCTCTTATTTCGAAGTTTTTCACTGTACTAGTTGTAGTGCAGAAAGAAGCAAACGTCCTCGCTTTTAAGTACTGCGTCGCCTCAACGAGACATCACTGTACATTAAAAAAAACAAAAAAAAAACACCGTTGGTGAGGAGGTCCAGTAGTTCGTTCTGAACGTTCGCGAAGTCGGCCAATACGGACGCAGCCAGGGCTCAGAAAATTGCCACCAATTAAAAAACAAAAAGAGAAAAGGCGGCCATTTTACGACCGTCCTCGTTACGCCGGCTCTCCTCATCTTCTCAAAGGCCCTAAATCCACACCCGTGTCTGCCGCTGCTGCCGTCAAGGTCGGCCGGAGGGCGCCAGGCTCAACAGTTGGTGGCCCGTCGTCGGCTGCCTGGCGGTGATTTACGGCCGGGCCTCCTATCGTCTCTTCTTCCCCGCTCTTGGCCTGAGCGCCACACCCCTCACCACCTCCATCCTCGAGGAGCTCTCTGAACAAACGGACCTTCGCCGATAGGGGGCGCTTGGATACACAGTCTCCACATAAGTGATTGCGTAGTATACGCGCTCTCGTTGCCTGCTTTCTTCTCGGCTTACCTTCTTACTCCGGTATTTGTTTACCGCACCACACTTGCGCGTTTCTTCCCGCGTTTCGAAACTCCCATCCGTTCCCCTGATGGAGTCGTCTGCCTTTTCCAAGCTGCCACAAAGTATTCAGAGGCTATAAGAGGGGTTTCGGGGGGGGGTTGATATACGGATAAAGCTAGCCGTCCTATATCTCAGTCAGAGATGCTGCTCATACGCCGCGGCCACCACCGGTGCGGCTAATTGCGCCGCCGACGATAATGGAAGAAACGAAAGGCAGAAACTGAGCTCAGGGAATGTGGACGCTGCAGGCATTCTTCCTAGCTCGGACTCTGTTCTCAAGTTTGGGTCGCTCACTTTCCCCGCTCTTCTTCTTATTCTCTGGTATATAATTCGTTCTGTCTCGGCGAGTCGGCCATGCGTGTAGGTTGCGTCATCTGTTCGCTGGGTGTACATAGTGGCGCCGTAAATCACTTTCTCCAGCGCGCATTAGGACTTTTCTTGGCTGGGGAAGAGGAGGAGGGGCAGTGTTGGGTCCCTCCCTCCCTGCCCTCTCATTCCCACACGCGCCGTCTTTACTTTGGCTTGATTTATACGTCTCTTAACTGTCGCACTCGCTGCACCGTGGGAACTTTCCACTGCGCCAGTTGAAAGAGGGACCTTGTCTCAGCACTGCTCTCAGGAGGTACTACGCGAACGTTCTTCGAGTCACGCAGTAGGGCATACAGCGCTGTGAATAGTGCTTTGCAGTCGTGTCCTTCGCAGCCTTTGAAACCGTGTCAGGCTGGCTTTGTGTCTACGGTCTGCGATATCGCTGGGGAAGGATATCGCCGGCTAGATTATAGGCCGAAGCTACGGTTTGTAAGGTTTAGGCAACCCTCCAAAGCGATCAGCCTACGCGGACTTAGAGCAATGTTATAGCGCCCACAGCTCGGCGATAGGTTCGTTGCATTAGACTCCTGAGCGCTGAAAGCTTCGTGAGTCTGGGGATTACTGTAACCTCTCTATACAGTTCGCCATTTTTATAGTATCATAACGAAACCTTCGGGCCAGGAACTTAGAAGCGATGCTTCATTCAACCAGGTACGATTTCCTCACTATGTGCTGCTGTTGCGAATAGGAAAAACTTCGAATAAAGCACGAATTCAAATGAAAGGATTTCGTTATACCTTGAAGTTTATTAGAAAAAGAAAACGTTTTTATAAACGTTTCGGCAAACTTTTCTTGTTTTTATGAAAACGTCGTTGCATTTATAAACTCTCTTGGTCGAAGTCAGTTCATACTTATTGTCGTGCGTTTTCCCGACCAGACGGGCTTCCATCCCAACTGCTTGATTACATTGGGTACTGAAAATCAAAACATTCCGTTTACAAAAGTACCTTGTTTGAAAAGACGGCGGCACCATACGTGATGCCGTCCAAATCCACCACTGTTCCGAAATTGCTGCTTGGCTGAAGTTTTTTATGTTTTTTAGCGATTATAAAAGTTCCTCAGCTGTCTCGCAATTCTCACTTACTAAACTAACTAGTTTAAATCGGTATAAATGGGAATCACTAAGCCAAGTTCTATACAACCTCCTTGCACTAAGCTCACATGCTGAATTGTTTCGTTGTCTGCGCTTGTGTCGCGCGGAGGTGTAGCCACGAGTTAGCACATCAGGATGGCTAGGTTCCGCTGTCTCACCCTTCGAAAGGACGCTCCTCTCCGTTTTCTTTCTGCCGACGCACGGCCGGGCTACAGGGCGGCGTCCGCCGCTCTAGCGCGGCCGTGGTGCTGCGTTCGAACGCCGCCCCCGCGAATTCCAGGTAACGGCTGGCAAAATCTCTCGTTTCAGTCTTTGTAGAGCCACGTGTTTGGATTCAAGTGATGTTGCACGGGCAGTTGTTGTGGGTGTTGCTTAAAGCTTTGCTTTCCAACCACCTTCACAGCGTGGATTGGAACCATTTTTTTTTTCATTTTGTTTTTTCAATGTTGCACCATTAACCCCGTCGAAGTGGGTTCGTGATGGAGGAGGCCATGTTTTATGACCTTTAGTTTCCCCTCTGACCCCTTCGGCGCACCTGCTTCTTTCTACATCAGAGATCTTAGTTTCATTTCCCTTTCTCTACGGATACACGTTCCCTTTAATTTACCACTTTCTCGCTGCGGGCGGTTCCTATATCTCTCCCTCTCCACGCACTTGTATTTTTACATCGACCCGTCTCTGTTTTCAGGCGAGTCGGGGCATCTTCGCTATTCGGCCGTACACCGATAATTGCCGCGCTGTAAAGGCCGCGAGGATTCCTCCCGCCCGTCTATATATAACGGACGCACGCCCACGGAATTCGTGCCGCTAAGTCAGCGCTCTGGCGAGAACGCCCGTTTGACCTGCCGGTGCGTCGATAAATAAGGGGCGCCTCTTTGCGTGGGTGGTGCGGCGGGCTGTTGTGCACGAAATTTTGCACGCTGCGATGCGCTTGGCGCTTAGAACTGTGCCGTATTTTGTGGGTATAAATTTAGCGGGATTGAAAAAAAAAAATTGAAGTGCCATTTTTTGCTGATTTGATATAGGCGCGTGAACACGGATCCGTTTCAAAGCGGATAGTCTTTTTTTTGGGCTAATCAACGCAAAAATTTGGTCTGTCTTTTAGAAAAAGTTTATTTGACAATACACACTAAGCCTTAAACTACAAACACGGGTCTCGGAAAGTTTATGTACAAAGCCTTCAGGTATTTACACTGACAATTGCCGGCGCTAATGCCACTATATAATGCAGAGTACTGTCACTTAGGCACGCAAGTGAGCAACGGCGGCCATTTTGTTGTTTATCAGTGTTGCCAGATTGCCGCTTCTGAGTCCTCACCGCTAACTTCAACGAGGTCATTTGTTAACAACACTGCCGAAGACGCAGCAACACGGCATCTTCGGACACACTTCCGCAGCTGAAATGATGCGAAGCGCGTTATCTTTGATTCGCGTTCGGAACGAGTCCAGTCGTGCGCAGCCGCAGAACAGGGAGGACAAGCTCAGACTATCACAGTTGACCGACACAAAACGCAGAAACAAAATGGCGGCGCCCAAGAACCGTCGCAGTGTAAACAACTGCCACGTGATGCGAACTGACCATGATGATGGCGGCGGCACGGAACAATAGGAGAAAAGAGTGCCGATAGTCTGTAACCTTATCTAGTGACACTAGCCAGCACAATCACGTTAACTATGTACAGCAGGCGGAATGCTATTGTATACAACCACACATATAGCTATGCACAAGGAGAATTGGAATACATGTCACAGGAGAGAATAAATTATGTCACACTGGTCTGAACGCTAGGGCTACGCTCCCTTTTCTGTACAGAGAAAAAAGCACATGACCACTGCCTGAGGAACTTCTCCCCCAACACAAAAAAAAAGCTCCTCCGACAGGCAAGAGAGTCCTTGTCTCTCACTCGGTTCAGTTGCCAGGCCAAAATTTGATAGAACGCTGGAATAAGGACTAGATATAGGCAAAACTGTTCCAAACTACTCGAACCGATGACATACCTGGGGGTGCACGGTTAAGCCTAATCTCAACTCCCCCGTTTTCGATTTCGGAACGGGAGACCGAACTCCAGGGGAAGCGGGCTACAACCAAATAGATGTGGGCTTTATTTTTGCGATTCAAAACAGAACATGAAAGTGCCTTCTAGGCTACGGATGGCCACACACAGGTAACGCAGCTCACACCGCTCGATCTCAAGACCCATTGCAGCAGTGTGGAAGGCCTGCACGATATCACATGCAAGGCCACTTGACCATACGACACGAACATTTTCCGGAACTCTACAGACGACACATTCCAAAGCACCCATCATACTTTTTAGACCGAGTCGTTTTCGTGTCAAACATTTTAAGTTTAGCAGCGAAAATTTTCGAGCTCTTGTCTTATCACGCATGACATCCTGGCCTAACCAGTCATCTGAAGGTTTTTTTTCGTTCACTTTACTTTTACTCCAGGTTTCAGTATTTAGTTACATCACTCACTAAATAACTCGTTCTTTGCGCTCTTTGCCCTTGTTCGCCTTGCGCCATTAAACACCAACCATAGTCAATTTTTGCGACAGAAAATCAGCAAAGAAAAAAACGCGTTGAAACTGTTAAAAAAAAACACGCATACGAAAGAGTTCGAGCTTGCGTTCGAGGCGTTCCGAGCGGGAAGAACAAAACGATGGCGCGCGACCAGTGCGAATGCGGAAAGTCTGAATGAAGAAAACCTACAACGCGTTTGACGTGGGAAGAACGAATGAGGAGGGGATAAGCGTAAAATGTGGCAGGCGTGGTAGGTAATAGAGAAGATAAGGTGTTACGGGGCAGGGGTGACGGAAGACTTTTGATTACATCTGCAACCAAGAAAGCTGATACGCGACCATATTTTCTTTAGTTATGTTGGGACACCTTGAGTTCCTTTTAATCCGTTTTTGTATGCTGCTGAGACACCTTCGTTTGCTTTAGGATGATGCTGCTTCGTGCAACGCGCCGATATGAGTGCTAAACATTGCCATGCGACCTCATCCTTTCACACACGGCGGGATTCCAGTTCGAAGCCCCCGCGCCGGCGCTCTTCGGATGACGTCACGCTCCTCCGCTGCGCATGCGCGTTTTGGAGGCTTCACTCGTGACGACGAACGGAATGTGGGCCTTTTGTGCTGACACGTTATATTAATGCGGTGCGGATCGTGTCTCTGTAGAAAGGCCGGGGAACAGAGTTTCTGCGGCTGACAGATTCATAAATAATCCTTCCGATTGCTTCGACGTCTAATTTTTTCTACTCTTTCTGAGCTGTGTTCGCTTTTTTTTTTTCAATTTCATTCAAAAGAACCATTAACCCTACAGCTTGTTTGTTTAATCTTCATGATTGGTTGCGCGAGATTGTGCTGGTGGCTGTGCTAGATTTCAAGATGAACGAAGACTGAGCGAAACCCAGGAAGCCTAGAAACAGAGCGGTACGTGCTTGCGAGACATGTATACTGGTCCAGAGCTCAATACATTTAGATGATGTCGTGCCGTTAAGTAGGCACTCGAAGCGACGGGCGAGGGAAAAACCGAAAGCGCCATTTCAACCTGTTTTGTGTCGACGAAATTCCCGTTGGTCTTCGGTATCCGCGTCTGTCGCAGAATGGATGGCCATTTCTTGTCTGCCAGGTACGATAAAAGAAGAACAGCCGTATTTTTCAACGGACAGACTTAGTTATCCCGTTGCGACACTTCTCTTTTCTTTTTTTTTTTCTTTCGGGGGCACGCCTCGAAGATCTCGCATGCAAGGTCGCCCGCGTCACAGCTCGGGCATAGGAAGTCGGGTCTGGTCGCTGTATACAGGCGGAAGAACCGACTCTCGCGACCTTGTTATCCGTCACTATTATCAGCCGTTTCCATCTGGCGACCTTGTGCGGAACGACGTCGTCTGACGGTGACCAGCCTACCCCAAGTATATCGGAGCCCCACATGCCAAGTTCTCCGCCAAACCGCTCATCACCAATACGAACGAAGTATGTTTTTTTTTTCTTTCTTTGTTTCTGACAGAATCCGCAGCATATGATGGCCACTACCCGGAGGCGTCATTCTGTTTCGGATACTATACAGAAGTACTGATTCGCTCTGAATATTACGGCGACACTTTTTTGACCGTTTGCTAAAGAGCACCTACCGTTTGACGTTGGAACGATGTACCTTTAAGAAAGAAAGAAAAAAAAACTTATTGAATTTGAGGTGGTCGTTTTTCTATTGCAAAGGCGTGGGTTCGATCACCCGCTATCATAAGTGTATGCGTTTTTTTTTTCATGAGAAATGTTTTCATTTTTCATTTTTCATTATAAATGTTCTTAATGAATACTTGTACCCATTTTTTCATGAATAACAGCGGTTCGGTATCTTTTAAATTACTTAGGTACAGCGCGTAGCCTATCACCGCGTTTAATTTATGATTTGCGTCATTCAGGAAGGGCCGCTTCTGTACGGTTGAGGAAACGGAAAGCCGCGGCCCGGAGCTGCCGTCTAATGGGAGCGCCGCACCGCGCAGCGCGACGATCGTCTGCTCCGCTTATAATAGCAGACGACTATACGCGTCGCACCACGCAGACGAACCGAATGCGCCGTGACGCATTCCGATCGTCTGCACGGTGTCGTCTGTTTGCGCATTCGTCCTTCCATGCTCACATGCTCGCAAGAGAGCTTACATGGGGCTCCGTTTTTGGTTTCCATTCGGGGAAGACCTCGACTCGTTCTTGGCGGTTCCGCGAGAACAAGGCGAAGAGTCATAACTCACCAGTCTTGTACACCGGAAACAATTACGACGGCCTTCCGTGGTATAGCGGGCACTCCTCGACACGGCGCACACATGTGGGGTTACGCCTCGGAGCGCTGGTCGCTGTATTCTTTTTCTCGTTCTGCTGGGATGCTGATGACTTTGAGGAACGATGAATTGGAGGCGCGGACGCAGCTGACAGCTTGCGTCGTTGACGCATGCGGAACTGTCAGCGCCCTCGTTGACGGGGCATTGCTGATGCGACTTTGTAAGTCGACTGCA
Source organism: Haemaphysalis longicornis (assembly GCA_013339765.2). Classification (NCBI taxonomy): domain Eukaryota; kingdom Metazoa; phylum Arthropoda; class Arachnida; order Ixodida; family Ixodidae; genus Haemaphysalis; species Haemaphysalis longicornis. The sequence continues at coordinate 80,004,720 of CM023457.1, read as the reverse complement.
TCGCGTCTTAAATGTGTCGATATTAATTTCCCTTTGGGCGCGCTTCGAGTATACGCTGGGAGTGAGATATACGGCTTGCAAATGTATCATTCTTGTTAGATCGCAGCGAAGAGGTCGTCGCAGCAGCGATCTTATCGCGGTCTGTCTGCGAATAGCGGTCGTTGAGCCGTTGACTCGGCCCGGAAGGGTCGCTCGAGCAAGCGAACGCGCTTCCCGGTTGCTGCTGACTCACATCTCGCAGTGCGATCATCATACGTGAATAAGTGCCTGTAAAACGATGTCGCCAGGGCTCCGAAAAAGGGAAAAGAAACATGCTGTTTGGTTTCAAGTACGTGATGACCCAAACCTCGATGCAGGGTATACCAATTCGTGGTAATTGGTGACGACGCGCGCACTAAACGATTAATTAGCTGACCTCATAAACATCTACTTTTTGGAAGTTGTCACTCGTGTCCTCTTAAGGAAATGATAAATGTAAGCGTCGTACGTGCAAACTTATTTCAGGCCGCAGACGTGGCGCCGATGCCATCATTTCGAGCTTTGAAAAGTAGGAACGCGTTGACTCAAAAGTGCAACGCTACTTGTCTGGAACGTATTTCGTCTTCCTTATCAACTCAGAACCGTTTTACCAGCGAAAAAGAACAGGGCTAGTGATTGTCCTGTTTGCTTCTGTCTAGCTCCCTGTCTTTTTTTTCGCTGTTAAAATGATTCTAAGTCAACACCAACTACCCCAACTTTCAGCCTTAACTCTTATCAGCTCATCGCCTTCAATAATTTGCTGAAGCCGCACGCGTTTCTTTTTTTTTTCAATGTTCCTCAATTCGACCGACAACCAAATCTCGCACACTTTTTTTTTTTTTCGCGGGTATATTCACCATTCGCCCACGTGCGATCTTTTACCATACAAAACAGATTAAAATTCTTAAAGGAGCCATGAATAGAAAATACAACTTCGTTTAAGTTGAAAGAGCTAGGATTCAGTATGTCACTCAGCTCCATTACAGCCACAAAAGATGTTTTTTTAACGAAAAAAAGCTAGAAGTATTTAAAAACTTTCACATTTTGCGCCACAGTGACGTGTATGAGCAAGAATGACGTCATACGGGCCCAACAATAGCACATAATTTTCAGTGCGTTAACTGCACGTTAGCATTCAAGTGATGCGGTCAAATGGAACTAGAGGCCCATTACAGACGTCCAGTCATGTGTCGTCGCGACAGGTCAGTTAGGCGGCCGCCAATCGCACAAACAAGGTTCCGTGACGTCATAAAAAAGTTGCTGGAAAGTGGCGAGGGGGTCGCGACTGGTTCACACGTTTTCTTTAATATCTCCGTTATTTGTTCGAAGATTGCGATGATATTGGTGTACATTGTTATCGGGACTAAGCAGTCTTTCTAATAAGCCCAACTTGTATTTTGTCTTCATGGACCCGTTAAATACACATGTTCGCACACGCACGCACGCGAAATACCTCTGTGAAACACTCAAGATGCGTGGAATTCCGCGCGCTCCTCGAACGTGCTGGGCCGGCCAGGAACCATTTTTTCTTCGTCAGCGGCGTTGGAATGTGTCATCCATGGAAGCTTGCGTAAGATGGGCGTTTCGTTCGTAGTAGCAGGGGCCGTAAAGCAAATGGCAAGAAGTCCGGGGAGGGAAGAGGATCGACGATCCTATAAACGCGGCGATTAGTCGTGCCTCTTCAGGCCGCGACAGTATGTAGGCCGTGCGCCGAGGACATGTACGCCGCTGATGGTCCAAGACCCTGCCTCGGCTACAGCGTGTAGCAAAACTCCTTTAGTTTCGCTCGACCTCTCTTGTCCTTGCGCCCCGCGCTTTTTTCCACTGTCCTTTCTTATTTGTGTTAGTTTCCCTTGAAGAAAATTTCTGCTTGCACGGATCAGATTGAACGCCTCCTGTAAGAGGGCTTTCCAGGAAACAAACACGCGTCCGTCGTGCGCGCACAAAGACGAAAACACAGCGTGTCCGACTGGAGCAGGTGCCGGCGGTTGTTCATCGACGGGGCGGCGGGCACAGATGTGCCGTAGAGACCGCAAATTAATAACAGGCTGACCCCGCGGTTAGCCGTGGTGGCTTTTGAAGACCGGAGCTAAATGTGTCCGGTCGTGCACTTCGGAGGTGCGTGGCTAGTTCGCGAGCACAACGGGAAAAAGTAAATAGAAGCAAAACAGAACTGAGGTCCTTTTGATGCTTAGTTTTTTTTTTTCTTTTAACATCGGCAGGTTGTTGTCAGGCACACCGAAGCATCGCTTCCCTCTTTTAAAGACGATGGGCTTCTTGGGCTGCTTAAACCCGAAAATGTCTCCGCCTGTATGTGTGTCTCTGCTTGTCCCTCCATTTAGCCTTGCCTGCCAAAGTTAAAAAAACGTTACTTCAGCGTCGGGTTTATAAAGTAAGAACGTTTCCGATCCACCAGATCTGGAAACACACCCCATACTTGTGAACATTCCTCAGGAAAAATGAAGCATTACCCGCTGTGGTGGCTCAGTGGCTATCGCGTTGTGCTGCGGAGCACGAGGTCGCAGGTTCGATCCGGGCTGCGGCGGCCGCTTTTTATTGGTGAAGGCGAAAAGCAAAAAATGCCCGTGTGGGCAAGATTTCGGGGCACGTTAATGATCCCCAGGTGGCCAAAATAAATCCTGAGCCCTCCACAACGGCGCGCCTCATTGCGTGCGTTGCTTCGGCGCGTTAAACCCTACAATCAATATAATTGTCCAACCTTTGTGAAGATGAACAAGACATACGCCCAATATAAGGCAGAAAATCAACACATGAGCGATATTTGCAGTGTTCCTTTCTTTAAAAAATCATTGATGCTTGGCTTTTACGATAGCAAATAAAATATTACATCAACTGCAGAAAACCGTCGCCCGCTGTTGCCCGCGCTCCTGGGGGCATTTAAGAAATCACACGGCAACAGCAACGAAAGGTTCCGCAGATAGGTTCCTCGTTCCGATTGGGACGCTCGTGCAGGAGGGCATCGTGGTTCTATAAACGCTGTAGTAGGCTACCTCGATTCACGCGCGTCTCCGCCGTACGGCAGCGCTGGCTTCGAGGCACCCGACTTGGAGCAGTGGAACAAGGGAAATTTCAGTTGACTTGAACAAACCTCTAGCGCGTTATCTTTGGAGGAACGAGACGGGAAAGGAACGGCATGAGAGGTGAGCGGAAAGAGAAGGGAGGCTTTTACATGGCAGGGGCACCAGTCGAATATCGTCTTTCGCCACCATTTGCAACGAAAGGAGCAGATACGCGGCCATTTTTTTTTTCTTCGATTCAATTTACAGCGTTCGTCGTGTCGGCGCAGCGATCACGAAGCTTGCCTTTAGAGGGTGCTTCACGGAAAGCCCGCTCGTGCTGCGGGGAAGATAGCAAAACGGAGTGACCACTGTTGGAAATTATTGCAATCATTGGCTGTTATATGATCATTTACGATAACTATAGTAGTAATTGGTGATGAGTTATGCCGGTGGAAGCAAGAAGTGGCAAAGCGGAAAGAGAACGTCAGTGCTGAAGAATCGCCTCCGATTCGGTGTATTCGCAGGCGAGTTTGCTGCTGTCTGTTGCCTGTCCTAGATCTGTGTCCGCGTGGTGCGCACTGAATGCACTTTTTTTTTTTTGCGAGAGAAGTAAAGCACTCGTTATCCGTCTCCAGCAAAGATCAAGTCACAGACGGAGCATTCATCCAGATCGCCGCAAGGGCCGTGGAGTCGTAGAAAGAGGATGCCATGATTAAATGGGAAAGGAAAATGCAAAAGTCGCGTGATCTAACGCGTGAACACGGCTCTCCAAATCGCGTGAATTGAAAGGTATGTAAGTGGGGTAAGACATTCTAAATTAAGAGGAAGTTGTTGGTAAAAGAAAATATTCCGTGCCACGGGAAGAAATGTCCACTGCTGCCAAAGCCGTCACGGGCATACAGCCCGCGTAAGTACGCACGACGACTTCGTGCGTCCGGGAGGCGGGCTGCTGGACAGCTGCGGTGAAGCGAGGACACAAGCCTCGCGGCGATGTAAAGTCCGCTGCAGTCACGGTCGCTTGGAGCTTGTAGAAGCGAGATCCCCCAGCATGCGGGCGATTACTGGCGAACCGGAACTTTCTCTCGGCGGTCGCCCGCGGTCGAGCGCCCGCCACGAATGTGTTGGACGGAAATTGGCGTGTCCGACGGATGCCCATCGAAAGCCTCCGTCGCTCCAAAAATAAAATTGCCGAAACTCTCAAGCGGAATTTTTGGGATGATGACAATGCGCCGAACACCTTTAAAGTTGGCGTTACCACTACGCAAACGTGCATTGGTGGAGCGCAGTTTTTCAGGGGCGATGTAAGCCGTCTGATCTCGAAATGCGAGCAGTACAGGGTCTTATAATAAACACCTGCACATGACCTCGTGTATCCACACGTAAGGCTGTACACCAAGTCTCGTCGAACTCGGCTTCACTACTGTGCAGAAATGCATTCCTCGGGAGGGCACTATGGCTTTGATATTTGCATTTTCTTATGCTGTCAAAGCGTGACGCAGCACGCGTTATAGACGAGCAGGCGCATTTGCTTCACGGGGCGTCACGTGACCACATTCCTATAGGACTTACTAATTCGGGACCAACGGGATTAAAAATCATCGTGCATTAATACGAAACGGTTTACAAATTCATAGAAATGTTCCTAACGGCCTAGCTTGCTTATTTTAGAAATATGGCACTTCTCTGTTGGGATAAAAATAAACAACAAACGTGTTTTGGTGTATCGAGTTTGCACTAGATGGCGCTAGCTGTCTAGCAAGCAAGTTTTGTTTTTTTATTTCAGTACAGAAGTGACATATCTCTAAAATGAGCAAACTCAGCCGTTGTGAATATTGATATCTATTTGCCAAGCTTTCGTATTGGTGCACGATGGTTTTTAATAGAGAAGATACCACACAGAGAGAAGAACACAAGCACTGTCGCAGTGTCCTGGTGAACAGAAGGCTGGTCCTTGTGTTCTTCTCTCTGTGTGGCATCTTTCTCAGCGCAGTTTACACCATTTGTTGGTGACGTACGATTCGGCCCAACTGTCTACGCATGACTGCTCGATGCCAAGTTTACCGTCTTATTCGGACAACAGACGGCCTCCGCGTTCTCCACGTGGGGATACGTGACCGGGGTAGTATCCCCAATGTCGGCTGTAGCATCGCCTTTTGTAGCGTAAGCTACAAGTTTGAGCAGTTTGAGCAGTTTCGCGTGGAGCCTGACAGGCCGTGCTGCGCAAGCGTGAGGATCACTGGATTGGACTGGATTGCGTTGGATTGGATTGAATTAGATAGGATAGGATTGGATTTTGATTGGATTGGCGTACATTGGATTGTATTAGATTGGATAGGAAATCCAACCCAATTGGAGTACGGGTGTGTAAAGAATTGGGTCTGCGCGTCCAGATGAGTGACGTAATAGCCGCAGCAGATGCACTGCGCCGGCGCGTGCACAGCTGTGCGCCTCCGTTGGGCAGTAGCCGCTTGTTAGTCGTTTCGCGTGGCTCCTGGAGAGCCGTGCTGCGGGTGCGCGAGGAGCAGTGACTGGGCTGAACTGGATCGGACTGGATTCGGTTGGACTGGACTGGGTTGGATTGAATTGCTGAACCTTAGCCCACGCTACGTATATCCTGGCATAGCAGTGCTAATTCTTTTTTACTGTTCATACAGGTGTACCCTCGCTACCCCAACGTGTAATGTCGTTTGCGTGAGACAGCACCTGCTCCACTTGAGCCAATAGCCTAGAACGGCTGCAAGTGCGATTTCTCGTAACGCTTAGACGGAAAGTGGTTATGCTGGCGCAGTTCCAGGCGGCCCGGGGACGCTTCTATTCTTTGTCGTAACGGTCTCGGTAGCTCGGCGTCGCGTAGACGTCTGCGTCACCTCATTTTTCTTTATAAGCGCGTACAGCCACGTGTCTCATACTCTGTGGAAATCGCATCCCTCGTGTGGGTTGGTGTGCCTGAGCGGATGTTTCGTCACAGCCGTATGTTCGGCGTGCAGCCACGTGTTCCGGGTGTAACTGTGAGAATGTTGCCGGCTTGCAACTGTCATGCCGGCTTAAGTGTCGACATTTTCTGGGGCAATTTCGCCAATGGCGAGCCAGCGTATGAAGCTCTTTTAACGTGTAGCGTTAAGGGCCCAGTGTCGCCAGGGTGCGTTTACCGTAAACCGAAAAATATGCGCGAGCGAGAAATCTCGTAGCGCCACCTTGCGGCGCCCACTGAAACTTCCGGTATTGCAAGGCGCTGCCTCAACCGATGGCGTGCGAGGAGGGGCGGAATGTTTTCACCGCTCGCGGTCGCCTCCAACAGCACGAAGCGAATGATAATTCGGTGATATTGGGGCCCGATAACGCCATCTCGTTCCACGCTGGAACGCGAAGTGTAAACAGATAATTTTTTTTTTAAATTGAAGGTTATTTACGGTCTTTCTAAATTTCCCAATCGTATAATTTTTTTTTCTCCTATTGGTAATGTTTCAACGTGATGAAACTTTTCCTCTTCATCCCTGCCTAGGCTGTAGGCTGCTGTACGTTAGAATATTAATAAATAATTAACCACAGCTAACTTCATTAGCCTTATTATATTTCCAGTGCCTTGCTCCGAAAGTACAGCGCTCCGAAAGTAGCTCGTTCGTGGGTCGTACCAGACGACGCGCGCACTTTTACGCTCGAGGCGAAAGCGGGATCCTCGTTGGCGTTTCGAAATTAATTAACCCACAAAGGCGACGAATGGAGGGTAATGAGGCCTAAATTTATTACCAGGCCCCTAGGCACGGGCAGGCGAGGAACCCTCGGCGCGCAGCGTACGCTCCGGGCGCAATCGGAAAGTGGGACGGCGACCTTGTCGTCGTCGGCGGCTCGCAATGAATATCGACGCTGTGTGCGCGCGCGGCGCTCCGTAACTATGACCTCAAGTGCGTGTATTTCCTTACGGATTTCGCCCTTGGTAGGGTCTCTTTTTTTACGGGCTCTGACCCGCTTTCTTTAGCGTAGTGCTGACATGAATCGCTTCTACGTCAACGAGAATGTTTCAGAGCGATGCATCTTGTTTTGAGTGCCCAGGGTGAAGAAAGTGGCGTGTGGTACCAATCACGCTTCAGCGCGGTAGGGATTGCGTTGGTTACTTATGAGCTCGCTACTAGTTGCTAAGCATGGTGGCACAGAACAGACGTACAGATGTGCAGATCTATTGAAACGTGTGTGTGCGTGCGTGCGTGCGTGCGTGCGTGTGTGTGTGTGTGTGTGTGTGTGTGTGTGTGTGGTGAGGAGAGAGAGAGAGAGAGAGGAGAGAGGGGAGAGAGAGAGAGAGAGAGAGAGAGAGAGAGAGAGAGAGAGAGAGAGAGAGAGAGGGAGGGAGGGAGGAGGGAGGGAGAGGGAGAGAGATGCCATATGTTCCTACTCCTAAGCCTTGTCACCGGCTTTATGTATTGCCGTACGTATATCCTTTCTTTCTGAGGACACTGGCAAATTGTCCGTCGAGCACGCCTACACGGCTATGATTAGAAGAGGCCGGGTACCCGCGCAAGAAAAAATAAAAGAAACTGGCTCTCATCCCCATGTGACCATTTTTCTTTCTATACATCGTGAAATTGGTGGTATAACAACTCAGAACTTTTTTACATCGTTTTGATTGTTACGGCACGATGCTATCAAAGTCGTCATGGGGGTCATTAACATGAAATGGTTGGTATAATACGTGAACTGTACATGTTCACAGCCTCAAGAGCCAAGGCTTTGGGTGGAGCATATTGTTACTTCGGAAGTCTCGCGGTGACGTGTGTGGGGTTCTTAAGATTAACACTTTTTTTTTTTTTTCGGTACCTTGCGCGGCAGTATTCGTACTTTTGCGAGAACATGCAGCCCACGGCCGGAGCATAAGCGCCAGCGGCAGCGATTTTACGCGGTGGCCGCGATACAATTGCTGCTCCTAATGAGTCTAATTGGGCTGCGCAGCGAGCACGCTGACGTCGTCGTCTTCGCGTGATTAGCGTGAAAGTGCGCGCTCTCGAACACGCCGTCAAGTCGTCTCGGCCGCGGCTACTCGGGGGCCCGAGCGCTTCTGTCGCTTGATTGCGCTGACCCAGTTTCGGTCCCCGTCTAAGTACTGGCCGCAGTTCGACGCGAGGCTACCCAGAATCCATTTGCTCCAAGCTCCCGTCCCGGAGGCGCGCTCGATGGCGATTATAGCGGTAGCCCGACTTTGAGGTTCGACGGTCGTTTTCTGTTTGCGAGTTATTTTTGTTGCACCCGTCTTGCGTTCACGACTTCTGCTGCATTGTAATTTGGGGGCGCGAGCTGTGCTCCGACGGAAATCACTCAAACCTTGCTCTGGCCTCGAGTTTAGATGGTTATGGTAGTTAGGAGACATTTGTGGCGTGACCGTGGAACGCGCTCGTCGGAGAATATGCAAAAGAAAGGCACTGTCAGATGACAACGCTGGCGGCTGGGTCTGTCGTGTTGTCGTTTCGTTATTGATTGCTCTCGGCGTGAAGGACTCGGTATTGAAACGCCGAAGGGGACGGAACTGGGCGGATTTATGCCAGCTTCGCGTTGCGACCCGGAGGGCATAATTAGGTACACTTGGATTCTTGTCTTCGTTAGGGAAAAATTGGGGACGTGTACTTTACGATAATTTTTGGGTCACCAAGGTGTGGCCAAGGATGATAGGAACGTGAGTCAGGAGAATATTAGTCGGGATATTTTAGCGGGAGCCCTCTGGGTGGGGTACGTTTGTTGCCATGGCAACACAATTGTCATCCACTTTCGTTAGCGGGCGTTTAATAACGAAAACTATGACTTTCACGTAAAAAGAAAATTCGTAGTGGTCTGCCTTCTGTGTGTGGCATGCTGGTTATGTATCTTAAGAAAAGACCTTGCCGAAAGAGAGGAAAGACCTTTTTTCTTAAATAAAGCCAGAGTGAATCCGAGCGATAAATATCGACAGAATAAAGTTGCGACATCTCGAAGGCTGAAATACCGACTGAAAAAAAAAAAGAATAAGTACAGCCGCACGAGTTATAAATTTACTACGTGAAAAACGAATTTGAGGAATATAGCAACACAGTTCCGAAGTATGCAGTTCCTATGATGCGTCACTTTTATGTTGTCAGCTAAACTACTGTTGCGAAATACTTTACTCTACCGTTTCATCCACCCGGATCCGCTTTCGTACGAATATTAACTTTGTGTTCTGTGTTTCAAACACCTTTATTGGTGTTTTAACCCTTCGAGCCGTTCTTTCGAATTACATTCATGCAAAAGGACGAAAAAATTTCTGCCGCTGATATAGTGATACTGGTAATACGTGTGCAACGGAAGCGTTTTAATTTTTTTTTCTTTGCCGGATTTCCGCCGCCATCGACGCATCGTAAATGTTATCGCACGATTAAACATCGTTTAAGAACAGCCGTGGGAGACACAAGGCGAGGTGCGGCTACAATGCAAACAAGGCATTGCACTGCCAGAAAGGGAAACACGCCGGTGCAAGCGAAACTGCATCACAACAGTCGGAGACCAGTTTGAGTTGATTGCTCCCTTGGCTTCCGACCAACATTACGAAAATGTTTTGAATGCACAGCGCACTCAACGCCAAACTATCGTCACAGTTGAATGCAATGCCGAGACAATCAATCTCTCTACGCTAAGGCCCAACGTCAGCGACGCTTCACTTTCACGGAGAGACGTGCCGTCGAGATGCGAAAATGGTTCGGTCGACCGGATAGTTAATCGCTCATCCGCCCGTCTGCTCTATGCAAATAACGCTGTCCCGTCGCCGTTTCGGGCGCCATTGAAACCTCCAGCAACCGCGCGTCTCCCCAAGCTCAATCTATCAAACAGCGGGCACAATACGCGGCGTTAGTTTGCATTTTCTCCCAGAGAAAGAAAAACCCCGACGCATTTAACTCCCACGGTCGATGCAGGGTCAATATTCTCCACATCGTGATGCCATAAGCCGGTGAATGCGGCGTCGTCTGCAAGGTTGGTCGTCTGCTGCGGCCAACGCTCGCCTACGCGGCTGTTGCAGACGACGGCGACGCAGACGTTTACGTGCATTACGCACGTTACTTAAACGAGACGGACACGAATGAACGATTGAAACGCCCACATTGGGTTGAGTGGCACATTATCTTCGAGGAAATCACGCCGAGTTGGTGAGACCGTCTGAAGGCGGAGCTCTGTTTGTCGTTAGCACATTCCGGGGCTGGCCGCGTCGTCTGCTTTCGCGGGACGACATGGCCTCGAGCAGCAGATGATTGCGGGGTGCGCAGACGACTTCGGTATCCGTTTGACCGGTATCCGTTTGACACGTCCTTCAAGGCTACTGAACTTCAGGGCTGTCGTGGCAGCATTTTGGATCGGCAATTTATGAAGGCGAACGGGAATTTGTGAAGTGCCCCGTTGCGCGAAATCCCATAGTTGTCGTCGTTTTCGTTGTTGTTGCGGTCGGGTACACAAGATGGCCGCCGCTACAAAGATCAAACAAATGACATTTCAATGTTCGTGTGAAATTTGAACGTAAATCTCCAGAGTAGGATTCCTAGTGCGTTATTACCGCGCTTGCTTTGCATGTTGCCAGCAATAGAACAGAACTAGTGCGAGCCGCGTGGCGGGGGAACGTGATGGCGCGTGAGAAGAACAGGGGTTTCCCAACCCCGCAGAATTGTAGTTCTTGAAAAGCTTTGCCATGAAGTTTCCCCTGTCTGTCTGTTGAAATAGTTCGCTCGAAAAAACGAAAGAACGAAAGTGAAGAACGAGACGCGAACACGATGTAGCGTAAAGAAGTCTGATAAGTATGCTAAGTATCGCAAAATTTTCGCCTCCAAAGCACGCGAGCAGACTTCAATGCCCCGAGGAATTTTTTTCCGTTGTGGGGATTTGGTGTGGGTGTGTGTGGGTGTGGGTAGGAAGGGGGGCTTGCAAGAAAGATTTTGCATGCATCACCATGTTAAACCGCTTCAATTGAGAACAAAAAACGGGAGGTACTACTGGGTTACCTAATTAACTGCCAGCGAAAGTAATTCACGGTGCCCATTTCGTTAATTGTTGCTGTGATGTCACTCGGACCACGTCGCCAACAGGTTACAAGTTAGAGGCAACGCCTGGTAATAATAATAATAATAATGTGGTAATGGTGTGGTGGTAATGATGATGATCACGGTAATGTTGGACAAAAGAAGAAAAGGGTAAGGCCGGGTTCATACTGTTGCTGCAACTGTCGTAATATTAAAAAAAAACACGACGTCATTTCGCGTCTCAGCCAACCGAACTGCGTCACACGCCGTTTTTTTACGTCCATAGCTCACGATATGGCTGTTACGTTGTGAACGAAAAACGTTGCTGGCATAGGAACCACGGGTGTTTGCGGTTTTATTCATTGCCGCATACGGTCTGCTTTGTCATTTTTTTCTGGAGGTGACGGCGACGCCTCGTTGCATAACGATGCGTAGGTGTGAATTCCAAAGGCGGTGTCGACCGCAAACAAAGCGGTTGCGGAAGGGCAGCCCGAGCGTCGTGTCGCTACGCGCATCTGCGACCCAAAACAATTCGCGAATTGCGTGGGAGCCCGGACGCGCTGGGTTCGGTGAAGGTGGTTGGGTGGTAAGGCACGTTTTCCAAGCACGACTGCGCCGTTGTCACAGTCACGCTCCGGCGCGTTGGCTTGCGTCGCGTTAGCGCTGCTCGGCTCTTTCGTGCCCGCGTGCGTGGGGAGAGAGAGTGGGGGTTGCGCAAAACGGCTTGTTTGCTTGTGCCTCCTTGGGCGCGTGCGTGTGCGAAAGTGAAATGTAGGCCATTCGCGCAGATGGCCCATTCACTGCCGACCTTGAGGTGAAGCCCACAACCTGTAAACGGCTGTAGGTGGCAGCGCACGAAACTCGGCAAACGTGCCGCAACAGAACCGGAACGTGAGGGTGCTAAGCCAGGGAAAGACAACAGAAAGAGAGACAAAAATTCACTTATTAGAACTGCTTGTGCTCGAACCCAGGCCGTCAGCGCCAAAAGCCGAGACTCCACCCCTGCGCTACAAAAGCCGACGAGCGTACCCTTTTTAGCAGTACCTCAAAGCGGAACATCACCCTGGTCTTGTCCACAGAATTGGCGGTGAGATGTTTGAGTGGCGCCCCCTGGATCCTGACGTCACCATTGGGACTCGCGCCGCTGTCGCCTGCTACACTCCGCTTGTGATGAGCAGCAGTGCCTTGGCTAGAAGTTGCCCGTTTTGGTGCTTTAGTCCATTACGGCCGGCGTGTAGTGGTTTCAACGCCTCTCACGTCCATTTCATTCCGCGCCGTTGCCTTCGCGGGGCAAAGGCCAGTAGTCATGTCGACCGGCCCGAGTAATTACACGTGTACGCTTTCTGCGTGACTGACGTCTTCATTTGTCTAGCCGTTGCACGGAAGACGCGTTTGATAACTGGTGGACGACGCATTACTATCGCCACCACTGCCGACGCGGCCAGCTGTCCTCTCGTAATTACTTCTGGGCGCGCACGTCAGGCGCCGGCGTATTGAGATGCGCACACAAGAGACGGAACGTGCCCTATGGAACGTACACAAGGGGGGCCAAGGTCGATCCCTGCAGGACACCTTCCGCCGTTTTTTCTCGAAGGCCCGCGGGTTACGAGAGAATCATCACCTGCGCCCGCCGTGTTCCCTGGCACAATACACACCAGTGGCGTAGCCATAAATATTTTTCGAAGGGTGTTGTACGCTACCAGTAAAAAAAAAAAAAGAGCCTGCGCCGAAACAATCACGTAGTCATTTTTCCACTTTGATAAAGCAAAAGGGTTAGTATTCCGTTTAATGTAGTGTCTACATAAAAATATGAGTGCACTCAGGTCTCCGACGACTTGATTCTCTAAAAAAATTCTCACAAAAAGGCACTCGTGCGGGAGCAGTCTGAAATAGCGACTAAAACACAAAAATAAGACCCCCTGCTACTAAAAAGTACGCTACTAAAAAGTACGCTACTAAAAAGTACGCTACTAAATACGTAAAAGTACGCTACTAAAAGACGCTATAAAGAAAAGAAAAAAGAAAAAAAAAGACGCTACTAAAATATGGTCGTGGCAATACATGAAACTTCCATGAGTTGTTCTACTACAAGCTGAACATTTCGTTAAAGGCCAAAAGGTGGGGTTTGGCGAGACGCGCAGAGGAGGAGCAATGCATTTCATTGCCTCGTTGCTTCCGAGCCTGCTTGCGCGTGCCTTCGCGGGCGTACCCTCTCGTGTTGTCTTTGTCGTCGTCACCCGTCGTTTGCTCAGGCGACGGGCGCTTTCGACGGTTCGTTGCCTTGTAGCACACCTTCGCGTCCCGGGCACGGGGCCAAGAATTCTTTTCTCCGCCCAAGGACCCGTGGGCGAAACTTGGATGTGCAAACTGTGTTCTACTACGCAGAACGAGTGAAGGAGTCTGCCGCTTGCGTTTTTTTGAAAGCGCCGGTTCAGACGTGTGCTACTATTGAAAAAGAACGACGGACATTAGGGTTTAAGAGTGAAGTGTTGCAAGGCGGGTGGTGTGGGCACGAGCGCTTTATGCGCCGTCTGGCGTGTTTCGTCGAGGTCATGCTTGCTTCGCGCCTGGTTTTTCATAGAACTCAGTCGCTATTGAGTTGCCCCGCACTATCTGCATTTTCCCAGCCTACAACCTCGGTCCAGAAGCGTGTTACTTCTTCCCGATAGCTTTTACACGACGTTTTTTTTTTTTTAAGATTCGGGTAGTGCTGCTAGGTTTCTGGCGAACATTTGAAGAACAGCAGAGTAGTATTTGTGCGTTGAATAGGAGTTGAAGTCACGGTAGTCGATATGATAGAGGCCCCTGCGAACCGAGACTTTCGCGACGGCTATGTTCGTATTGCTGTTCTCCGATGCTGCCATCTACTGCCTTCCGGTGCGTGCTGCTTTGTACCGTCGTCGTATTTCCGTGGCGGGCAGAACCCCGCCGTTGTTTCGTTTTGCTCGGGTTCTTCAGGGCCTTCCTCTGCAAACTGTGGTTGAAGACACCGGAGGTAAACGGAAGAAAAATTACCACAGTATCACCTGCAGTGACGTCGAAAGAGATGCCAGGCACAATTGACTGAAGTATATGGTGCCCGACGCCTGCTAGGACCGTCGGTTAACGGGCCTGGACAAGTTGACGGAGACGATATGGCAAACGTCTAGCCTAATCTGTCGAGGTCGAGGTAACGCCATTACTTCAGGCGAAACCAACCCACACCTCACCAATTCGCTTTCCCCACCCACTGGTTTCCCCTTCAAATCGCTTTATTCGAAATATCGATTTATTCGACGCGTTTTGTGATACCCCCTGCAGTGCAGTAAAAACAAATCGCATCCTCTTTTAACGAAGTATCGCTTATAACGAATCCAGTTTTGTTTCCCGAGGACTTCGTTATAACGAGTGCTTACTGCCGTTGGATCGACATCGCGAACAACACGGACGAAGAAACTGCTTCTTTACGAAGAGCTCCTAACTAAGCCAGGCAATCAAGCCGCGGCCGTTCGCTCCGCAAACGCGCGCGCGGGCTTGGCGATATTTATGGAGATGGCGTGCCGCAAGCACCCGCTCTATCCCCCCTGCTTTTTCTATCGATACGCGCGCAAGGCGGCCGCTTTCTCCGCGCGTTCTTCGGCACGCGAGCTCATCGCGACCTCGCGTAAATTAACCTGTCCGGCGCTGAAAGGACGCCCGCGCGTGCTGGAGCCGTCGCTTGACCCCGCCGTGACCCCCCGCGCCGCTTCTTATGATGCTGCCGCTGCTGTTTCTGCCGCGCTCGAGGACGCATTGGTGCGGCTTTCCCTTTCCGCTGCATCAGGTGCGGACGCCGCGAGCAGCAGGCGCACCTGTTTCCCCGTTTGCTAACCGGCCCCTATTCGGAAAGTGGTGTCGTCGCACGCGCTCGGTTGAGAATAACGAGCGCGCTGTGGGGAAAAGCTGCCTCGCCCGACTGCGCTAGCTGCGTCGGAAGAAGTTGTTGAGCCGTGGAAACAGCGCTGGCAAGTGTTCCAAGCGAACAAGTGAGCGACTTGGGACTCGAACGTTCCAGGAGAAACGAAGGAGTGTTTCGCAGCGATAGCTTTGACTACCTGGTGACCCGGTTTGACTGCCGTGCCTAGCGATTATCAGAAGGAAATGCGCAAAAGGCCGTAAAGAAGGCTTCGCTGCCTGATCGCGTGTAATGAAGCAAAGCCAACTTTAGAAGAGATGTTCACGATGGGGGTGAATGTAATCCGAAAACGAGTTCTACTAAAGCATTTCAGCACAGACACTTTATGATGGGCTCACTAAGGCGAATATTCTCGGGAGTCCTGTCGCGAATTATAACAAATTGCACCGTAACACATCACCCGATGGAGGAATGAAATAAACTCGTGGTAAACTGTGGACTCGAGCAGCCGGTTGGAAGTCAATGGAGAGGCCGTCCTCCAGTGGACCTGAGTAGGCTGCTGCTGCTGCTGATGATGATGATGATGACGTCACCATGTGGGCCGCTGGCACAAATACTTACTGCAGGGCTATTAACCTAGGAAAATGAGATAGTGATGATGATGATGGTGTGTGTGTGTGTGTGTTGTGAGAGAGAGAGAAAGAGAGAGAGAAGAGAGAAGTAGAAGAGAGAGAGAAGGAGGAGAGGAGAGGAGAGAGAGAGAGAGAGAGAGAGCGGAGTGACAGCTTTAAAAGTGAAATTTGCTTCATAAACAACTCTACTTTGTTCATGCATTGACAATGTTAGAAAACGTGAGCTGAAAAGTGACGGCAGGGGAACAGCGTAGCTAAAGTGTTACGAGGTTGCTTAATTCCAGCGCTTGTAGGGTAGCTGCCCCTGTCTGGCCCTCTGCTTGGATGTGAGCTGAGCACGCCAACTGCCACACGCGCTTCCCATTACCTCTGCTTCCTTAGAAACTGTCTGCGCATGCAGCGTGGTGCATCAATAGTGCAGCGACATGCTTCGCGTTGCCTGAGCACGAGGTCGCGGGTTCGATTCCAGGCTGCGGCGGCCGCTTTTCTGGTGGAGACGAAAAAGCAAAAACGCCCGTGTGTTCGAGATTTCGGCGCACGTTAAAGATCCCCAGGCGGTCATAATTAATCCGGAGCCCTCCACTACGGCGCGCCTCATCGCCTGTGTTGCGTCGGCGCGTTAAACCTTACAATCAATCAATCAATCAATCAATCAATCAATCAATCAATCAATCAATCAATCAATCAATCAATCAATCAATCAATCAATCAATCAAGGCTTCGCGTTGATACCTTTCGCTCGTTTATGGTGCGAGGCATATATCCTGAAGGCATGCAAACTGGTTGGAATACCTCAAGGGGGGGGGGGGGGGGTTGATTGAGTTGAAAAATTCGAATTACACAATGTTTCTAATAAAGTGGTTTACTGTACTTAATTACCATCGCCGTTGAAACTCCTCATTGCACCGCAGTTGACCTCCGCCCGGCCTTCACATCCAGCCCCACGGGTACCGAGCGAAATGCTTGCTCGGATGGATGGGCGCCTTGTGGGTGGAGGAGCCCACCATCGTCCCTTGGCGCCAGTTTATCGTCGCACCGCCGGCAGCGCTTATCGGGGTCACTGCCAGCCTCATCTAACGGAAACTTGAGGCCTTGGACGTCTCGCCCCGAACTTTCTGTCAGTGCCTCACGCGTGCTGCCCGAGCGGCCGTTTTCTTTCTCCGGCACATCGCGCTGCATATCACTGAGGCCTGGGTATAGAGAGGCCGGCGAGTTGATAGCGAGTACGTCCGCGCTCTTTGATATTCGCCGCTTCTTTACGATTACTGGCACGGCTGTCACGACTGGGAGAAGGCCGTGGCGCTGTGGTCGAAGCTTTGCTCAGCTGAGTGAAGACTTCTCTCGGTTCGTGTCGCCATGTACCGAGTATGGTGGCGGAAAGCTGATATTTGGGCTGCCACTGTGGTGACTTTAGTGACTGACCATTCCGGGTTCCTTCACGAGCAGTGTATCGGGACCGTCGGCTTTCAGTTATAGTTCGCAAGAAGGGCAGCTTCGTACGGAAGGAATGCGTCGTCGAGGAAACAAAGCGTGCAGTTCTTGTTCTCGCCGCGCATGCGCCGTAGTGTTCCAAGTAGACGTACGCTTCACTTGCGGTAGATATTGGAGTGATGTTTTAGCTAAATCGTGACAGAGTACTAAAGCGAAGTAAGGAATAGCGTTGCGAATGACTCTCGTGAAAAATGCTCCCAAAGGGCTTTGCTGCAATGAGTTCTTCTTTTCTCATCGATCGCCGTCAAAGACGACCCACCAAAAAAAAAAAATTGAGCGGGCCGTTACAGGGGCACTACTTTATCCGAAACCCCCTTCGAAACCGTTCTCCCCAACGAAATTTCGAAAGGAGCTTCGGTTTGGTACTTGAGAAGATAAATAAAGTCGGGGGGGGGGGGGGGGGGGGTTCGTAAAGCTAACTTTTTTTCACTAGCTTAATTAAGGATGAGGCGTTCTACTCCTAAGCACAAGAAGGTCACACGTTCGGCGCCCGGTTATAGCAATGCGGTGTTCCAAATCGGTAGAGGTAAATAGAAGATAAGGCAGAATCGACCTCCCGTGGTTGTTCATACTGCCAAGCATTATTTTGCCTTCGAAGAACTGCTCGCTATTACCGCGCGTACAAGCTTTACTTCTTCGCCATACTATCTATACAGGCAATTCGGTGATAGGGGTATCGGCGCAAGAAGCCCTTCGCAAAATGGACGAACTCGCCACAGAATGCGTCGCATTAAACTAAAAAAAAAAAAAAAAAAGCAGTTCCACTCAACGTGAAAGCTGTCGAAGTGCGGAGCAGTTCGTCGCCCAGAGGGTCTGTGGCACCCTCTTTTGACTAGTCGTCCAAGGACGCAGGTTCGATTCCCGGCCGCGGCGGCCGCTTTCCTGATGGAGGCGAAAAGCGAAAACGCCCGCGTGCTCTGGGTTTCGGCGCACGTTGAAGATCCCCGGGTGATCAAAATTAATCCGGAGCCCTCCACTAGCGCGCACCTCATCGCCTGTGTAGCGCCGGCGTGTTAAACCCTACAATCAATCAATCTTCTGACTAGTCTTAGTATCAGCTTGTCTTTGATACCGAAAATAGCCAAGAGAGGACGCCGCAGCCCCCAAAAAGGCCTATAAAGAGACACTGGATTGAGTTTTCAATATTTGGGGGAAATTAATGGTTTAACTTGTGTGTTTTTATTTTATATTCTCGTGGGCTTATTTATGGCCGAGCAACGGCAGTCCCCGTGGCAACGGCGCGTCGCAAAGATCACCCCCAACACTTTGTATATGAGCAACTTTTGCCTTTGTGTTTGTGTTGCGCTGCCAGTCTAAAATCACAACAGGAATACCGCAAAAACCTAACAAGAATCCCGTCGTACGACAAAAAACTTTGTTGTGACAACAGAAAGCCCTGTTGTTGTCCGGACCACACAGCCATAGTTTGTTACGACAAACATTTCCTGTCTGTTTACTACAAAGTCAATTTTGCTCAACGACAAACATTCCTGTAGTCACAGACAAACCCTCCTTTACCTCAACTTCTTCACAATGTGGCAAACATTCAAACCATGTGCACCGACGGATGGTACATCCAGGATCACGACAAGACAGGAAATTCGGCATGACGGAACATCGAAATCAGGAAAAATATACCACACAGCGACAGAGCATCAGAATCACGACATGACAGGATGAATGCGAAGAACGGAAATTACGACACCCGAAAAATACGAACAAAACTACAGAAAATTCTTCTTGGGTCCTCTTTTTCGACTGGGGGCTGAGCACGAGGTCCGCGGGTTCGAATTCCCGGCCGCGCGGACCCGCTTTCTGATGGAGGCGAAAGCACAAACCCTCGTGTGTTACGAGATTTCGGCGCACGTTACAGACTCCCAGGGGTGGTCAAAATTAATCCGGAGCCCTCCACTACGGCGCGCCTCATCGCCTGCGTTGCGTCGGCGCGTTAAACCCTACACTCAATATCAATCAACTTTTGCCTTTGTGACGCCGTGGGATAGACATTAGCTTCGTAACGCGAGGTACCCAGACTCGATCCCGACCAGGAGAAGCGGTGATCTTTTCGAAGCCTCTGTTTGGGTGCGTGCATGACGCCGTGACGCCGTGACGCCGTGACACCGGACGAGCTACGACGCAAGCCGGGCCCCAAAAGTGCTCCGCACTTAAAAGCCCTCGTATGCACGAGAGCAAGTGGGTTTGGTGCTTATCCCGAGTCTGTCAATACATTGAAGGATCTATCCTCAAGCGTTCCTCTCCACCTCACCACGCATCGCAGGTGTTAATTCGGTGCTCCCGGTCGCGCAAATGTGGACGGATGTGAAGCCCACGATGGATGAAATCGCCAACAGCTTCACAGCAGGCTACGGACAGCGCCTGCCCGGAGAACAACACGGCGCTCTCGACTTCTCCGGCAGGCGGTCCAGTGACAACGCCTTTCCGAGGAATGTCCTAATTGAATGCGGCCGCCTTCGACCAGACGCAAACAGAGCGAGCGAGCGAGAGTCGAATCTCCGGAGGTTCTTATTGCGAACGGGCGCGTGCCTTGTTAAGAACTGCTCGCATTTCTATTTGCGTTGCTTCATTCCCTCGCCGATTCCATTAAACGCACCGCGGGTGGCTCCGACAAAACGTGAGATGGGCGTTGCCCTTTCGCTGCCGCCACGGGGAGAAGGGCGCGGGGGCAGCGTTCCCGATTTCTTCGAGAGGCTGCCGTTGGCGTTCGCCGCCGTCTGAATGAAGTACGGCGCTCGCCCTGTCGTCGTTAGCGTGTCGTCGCTGGCGGTCGCGTCCTCCTCCGGCTCCCTGCTCCGTCTCCTCCCCTCTCCTTGAAATTTCTGCGTAAACATAATAAAAGGAAGCGAAAAGGGGGTCGCTAAGGGTAATTGACCCTTGTTTATTTCCCTCTCAACGTCTCCGTTGACGTAGTATCTCGTTACCTTCTCTTTTGTTTTCTCCAATACTCCTACACTCGGCGCTGTTTTGGAACTGCGGGATTGCGTTAAAAGTGCAGGTCGTCGTGGCGGCGATGCGCTTTTAATAACCCTCCGTCCCGGCGGGGAATGTTTGCGTGCGCGAAGATGGGTCTTCGGCGGAAAGCCTTGAACGATGAACCGGGTGGCAGAGGCATTCGTACCGAATGTACTCTCCGCAAATCGTAATGTCATTGTTTTCGGGGAGAGCGCGATGACTGCTATATCGCGTGTATACCGTGACGGAATCGGATGATGCGGGGTCCCTTACCCGAACCGTTGGCCGTTTGTGGCGGAGTCGGGTGTCGTTGACACCTTCGGTTTTGGTTGTCGATGAATAGGAGCAGCGAGGATTTTTTTTTTTGTAGGGTGAGACTGAAGGCCACTGCTATCGATACCGTTTTCATTCGTCTGCTTTTTATTTCGAGCAAGTTTGTGTGCGCTGGCGATGTCGAAAGCTGTCGTCAATAGCCTGGACGAGAAGGGTAGTTGGGACGGAACGGCCTGTACGTGTTCTACAAAGCGACGGCGTGCCGATGCCCCCTGGGCGGAGATCCTGGAATAGAATGCCTTCTGGCGGTAAACCTATTAAGTTCCAGAAGGACTAGCACTGTGGGAACAGCTAGCAAGCGGAAAATGGTCGCGATGGCGCAGCGAGCGCTGAAAAGATCCACCTCCGGGATTAACAACAACAACAAAAAACACGGGCCATCTCTACTAACGGGAAACCTGGGGAGGGGCGAATCATGCAATGTATAAGTGTATTCTTGGCGCCTTGGCGTTTTTGCCAACGGAGATGAAACCGTTGGGGGGTACAGGTATACAGCTTTGCTGTAAAAGTCTCGTGTCTTTGATGCACGAAGCGTTATTGCGCGAGGCGTAAACGAATGTCCCGGTGTTCTCTTAGTACGCGTTACGAAGCGTTCTAGCGCGAGGCGTAAACAAGTGTCCCGGTGTTTTAGTGCCGTCACTACATGAGACGACGGTTACGACGACGACATGAGACGCCGACAGCCCGAGCCCCTAAGGGGCTTCGCCCCTAAAATAGCAGCGGATAGTCTCTAGCCCTTTGATTTTCTTCGTAATTGCACTCAAGGCATTACGAGGAGGCCTATTCCACTGTACGGCAAAGTAGTATGCTTTCATGGGGACATATGTTAAGCAGGTATCATCATCATCATCATCATCATAATGGTCGCCGTAGTGGTCGTCGAACAAGAGGAGAGACGAAGGGCTACGACGTCCCGGTGACACGGTGGTTGTCTATCCACATATGGTGATGCGAGAAAGGCGATGCAGCTCGACGACGGGTACCGATGATGATGAGCTCATCGGTGCCGCGATGATGATTCTAATGTTTCTACAGTCAATGTTGGCACCATGATTATCATCATCATCGATTGTTCGCTTTCCACTGCAAGATGAAAACCCTTTCCAGTGACTTCCAACCGTGAGTGACCGCGTGGCTGCACGATCGAGTTAAGCTGAAACCACCCTCGCCCTTGAGTTCTGGTATCATCTATAGTCGTTCCGCCCAATTATGCCCGTCTGCGTGTTATTCAATCTCGCGGTATCCATTTTACTCGAAGGTCTCTCCGCTCGTTTGTAAAGAGTTGGTGCCTATCTTTACAATAACAAGCACATGCACGATGCGTGTTGGGCCGCGGTATTCCCAGTGACGTGCTTGGTGGGTTTGGTCTTTGCGTGCTTTCCTCCTTACGTGTAGTACGGTGAGGTCATATGTGGACAATTGTTGACTACCTCTCTTTGGCTAGGTCATCCTTGCGCCAATGAAGTCTGTAACTGAAGCACTTCCAGCGCATCAGGCGTTACACGACGACAGTGGGTTTCTATACCCGTGTACAACTGTGTTTTGTCGTTTCCGGTGTGGCCGCGCGATCCTAAGAGTCTTTCGTAGGACGGGCGGCTAATCGCTACACCATGGCCTCTGTGGCGGAAGTGGTATAATGATGCATTCTGCCGAAACAATGGCTCAACAACGGCTATTATCCAGTGCTTGAACAGTAGTCAGCACCCGACTGCTTGATACGCGCGTGATTTGCGCGCTAATTTTCGTACCCAGAGGCGGCGGTGTTCTCAGAGCAGATTTTGCGCCCTTGTAGGCGCCGCGTACATCCTTCGTTTCCTCTTCTGAGCGGTTCAGGTTTTCGGTATCGCCAATTTCGCTTTGAACATGCCAGTCAATTGCGATGTCTATAATTGTGGCAAATATCGTTTGCACTCAAGGTTATTGCTATGTTAGAGATACTCCCTGCTTGCGCGCGGCCGCTATTTTCTATGGCAGAGCGGCGTGTTCTCGAGCATTTCTGCGCCGTAGCCCCGTTAATCCCCTCCACTGACGGTTCAGCGATCCCAAATGTCGCGTTGAACAGCCGTCGTTTAAGCAATCCTCATTCAATCAATTTTGCTATTTCTCTTCTCTCTCTCTCTCTCTCTCTCTCTCTCTCTCTCTCTCTCTCTCTCTCTCTCTCTCTCTCTCTCTCTCCTCTCTCTCTCTCGTCTCTCCTCCAACATCTCTCTCTCTCTCTCTCTCTCTCTCTCTCTCTCTCTATCTCTCTCTCTCTCTCTCTCTCTCTCCTCTTCTCTACTCCACTCTCTCACACCACCCACACGCACCGCGCACGCCTACTGAGGAACCCGTGGACCGCAGAATATACGTCGCCGTTCTCGACGATTTCGTCGTCCAGTTCCGCCTGTCCGTGTATACTCGTATCGCCTATACCAATACGTACACAGTGCCACGCTTCAGTGAACAGTTTTCCAAAAAAAAAAAAAAACTGAAACGGCGCGAAGCCAGCCCCACCGTCGCAATTTTATCCGCGTTGCTGTAAGTTCTGGGCACTGTAGCTCTGCATTGCCCGCGGCGGGCCAGACGACGCAGACGACCAAAGTGCGACTACGTTCGCCGGACCAGCCTTCTCCGATCCCGCCTCCTCCTTCCGTTCGCTGTTCTGTCGGGACACTGTTATTACTGCGCGCGAGACATCCCGCATTAGTGTCAGGCGAGTGCTTCGAAGAATGATGCGCATGAAACTGATTCGGGGAACGATGAGCAGGATTTCGGGGAACGGTTAATAACGGGGCCTGGAAACCACTCTGAGATAACCTGCTCGTTTCCCTGGATCCGGAGGTTTCCGTTTCTTTTTTTTTTTTTTTGTCGTGGGTGCCTTGAAACAGTCTGCGGTTTTCGAATTCCTCCTGGAGGACTGTTTTAGTGGGTGTTTTAAGATTCCGTGAATTCCGCGATGATGTGATGCGGTCGAGCAATTGGACAGTTAACCTGTCAAGCAACCGTGGGCCCATATTCGTAGTGAGAATAAATCCTCCCGCCGATATTTGCGGAACGGAATGAATCGAATCAAAAGTTCGTGTTTAGAGTCACTCGAGGACTGACCAGCCGGAATTCGGCGAAACCAAAATTTTTATCGAAATTCTATCGAACAATTCGTAGAAATGTCGAAACTTTTGTCGAAATTTCGTCGCAATTTTGCTGAAAATTCGTGCAAAACAGTGGTCTGTCCTTAATTACTAAATACGCGATTCATATATATCGCCGAGTCAATTGCGCGGATGTAGAGGAATAACATTCTCCCATCTTGCTAACCAGCTGGCAAGTAATCCTTCGGTTTAGTGTATTCGATAACTGATGAGAAATTAACAACTTCGCAATACAGGGCCATCTTTACAACCGGACGTCGGTGGGGACCACTGTTGGCTTCGTGCGCCGTAGGCTGAGTCGCGAATCAGCACGCAAAAAAAAAAAAAAAAAACAGTCTACAAGCAGCCCCTTACAGTTACTGCTGCTGCATCGCCTACAAGCTTCGAGGTCCAGCGTCATTTTGCGTCAGCTATGTTCAATGCATCGTCGGACATAGCCATTATCGCTTGTAAATCGGCAGCTAATACCGGAGGTCGCTGTACTATTACAGGCACGGTCAGCGTCATTTGCATGCCCGAGCGCGATTAACCAGTCACTGTTCCCCCCCAAGACAAATCGGCTGACCAAATGAAGCAATCGCAGAAACGAACGCGTGTGCACTCTCGCTCCCGTGCTGCCTCATCCTTCACACACTCATTTGTTATGTGACTCGCGCTCCGTCTTCCTCTTCCCGTCCCTTTTCCGGGCCCGCTCTCGAGACTGCTTACTGCGCGTCCTCGTTCGCAATCCATCTCTTCGACGTTGCGCAATGATGTCTTGGAGGACGCGCCGCCGAACAGGGCGCAGCCGGCGACTGTATCGTGTCCATTCAATGCACGCGCATACAACAATCGCGCGGGCAGCAGCGGCTGTAATGAGCGAATTCTCTCCCGGCAAGCGCATTGCGGATGGCGGGAGACGGAAGCGACCACCGCCGAAGCGGCATCATCTCTCGCCAGGTGGTCGGTTCCGTCTGCTCGGCCACGGAGGGGGCATCTTCTCTGCATTCTCGGGGATCCTGCACGCGGCGGCTGTTTGAAAGGCTTGGAAAGTGAACGCGTGCGCGTGGGGAGTGTATTAGGCTGACTCTCTTATCCTGGATGTTGGTACCTTAGCTGTGGTGGGCAACGGCTTTTGTCCTTGGTCAGCGTTTCTTAGCCCTAATCTGCGTCTCATACTTCATACAGTATTAATAGGGTGTTCAAAAATGGCGGCTTTTAGGCAGTCCTTGGCGTTACCTCGGCCAGTTTGGAGCATTAAAGCCGGAAGCGTTCTGCGTTGAGCGAAAGCTGGAGCTACAAAATTGCTGTAAATCTGAGTATACAGTTGCTGCAATTCAAGGTGTACAGCTGAATTGTGGTTTTACAGAACTCGATTTTTACGAAACTCGATTTTACGAATTTCTACACAAATTCGGATTCTCCTCCGCTGTTGCCTATGGCCGAATGCTTCCCCGATTTTATGGATTTCGTATTTAACGAAATAATTTGCAGGTACACAGGTTGCCTTTCAAGTCGGGTTCAGCTGTATTCAGAAACAATTAAATAAGACCCCGAATTGTGAACGTTGAGGCACAGGTTTATGAATTTCGCTCTCACAAATTTAACGAAATGCAAGTGCAAGAATCAACGAGTTGGTGCTCCGTGATTATAGCTACGCCGCAGCTGAGTCGAAGAGGAGAGTGACCTCGTTTGCGTTCGGGCTCGTCCCCGCCGGAGGTCTGCTGTATAGTGTCGGAGTGTCATGACTCACGCTGGGAAGAAAACTGTGAAAAGGAAAAGTAGGAAGTCCAACAACGGGAAGAAAACACGGAAAAGTAGGAACCGATGCCGAGGTCCCGGGGGAGGAAGCCAGTGAGGTAGCGGCGAGATGCTATGGCGGGGAGGGGCTCGATAAAGACCGCCGGCCGTCGCCAGGCGCCATACGCCGGGATGCGCCCGCCAATTAGCTGTGTTCTCTTAAGGGTTCTCGAAATCATAAAGGTTCTCGAAATCGAAATCTCGAAGCTGTGTTCTCGAAAACATACATTCCCGCAGAACGTAGTCAAGCCAACACACGCAGCACTTAGATTAAAGGGTCGCAAAGTACCCCAGCTAAAAATTACTGCTATATGCCATCATACTAATTGGAAACCTGCTCAAAGATTTCTCTCTCTCCTCTCTCTCTCTCTCTCCTCTCTCTCTCTCCTCTCTCTCCTCTTCCTCTCTCTCTCTCTCTCTCTCTCGATCGTAGGGTTATTCGACCGCTGGAATTACGTCATTAGAGTGCTGTAGCGGCTATTGGCCGGATTTCCTAGTTTCAGCAATGGATGCACTCGATAGCCACTTTACAAAGAGAGCCACAGAAGCGGACGGCGTATCTGCTGCGACGGGCAAATTAAGCAGTGCCTCGTGCTGCGATAACTAGGCTCCGCAGTGCTCCACGTGAAGGAAGAGTGAAAGCGTTTATCAAGTGTTGCGAGTCCCTTTAAGTACCCTTGGTTATCCTTCCTATTTTCGCGTGATAAGGGCAGCATTAGAAGTATACGCCCTAACTGATGTTGAATGTTTGTGCCCGTCATTAAAACAGGCTAGCCCCAGAACTTCAACGACAACCCATCGAGTGCTTAATCGCGCAGCGACATGCTACGAAGCTACAAGGCACTTTGCTACAGTATCGAGCTCTACAGACCTACTCTCGGCAAAGAAATAGACGCCCAGTTTCGATTTCTTGGCAATTTTTTTAAAGTTTATGTTTAAAGTTCTCCCAGCTGCCGATGTACGTTATTTGTCTTCTTTTCCTTAATTCATTTTCTCATCCCCGTCGTTATAGATCAGTGGAGCTTGCGTGTACTTTTTTCTTTGCTTTCTTAGTGGTACCAGTGGAGTCCTGTAAAAAAAACTAGTGCATTTCCGCATAGACCGGTTGGTAGACCGAAAAGATCTGATGAGATCTCCGGACACACTGCGCGTGCGTGAAACCGGGCTTCCATTGTGTCAAAGCGGGTTCTTGAAAAACTGCTTAAAAGGAACGGTGACAATACACGCATCGATCATGAAGGAGTACCATAGTATGCCTTTATCTCATAAACCGCGTATTGGCATACATTTACTTCGTTCGGACATGCGCTTACTTAGTGCGAGAAAAATCGCCCTGAGGGTTTTCTTGCTTTGCGATGTGGGTTTTTTAGACGATCGATTGGACGCACTTTTAGCTTTCGCGCTCTTCTCTCAACTTTCTTCAGAAAGGGATGGCAAAGTTTTTTTTTCTTCTGTCTAAAACTTGGTATTACAATTCTCGCTGGCGTGCGGGCTTATCCTTTCTCTCGAGACCTCGGTTTCGACCATCGACGTCGAACCAGGACAGCGAACTAACCAACGAGACCGGCGAGCGATCTTCTCTTCCCTTCGGGTTTCTCCGCGGCGTGGTCGTGTAGCGACGCTGCCTCGACACTGAATGGTCGCCGTTTGTCCTCCATCCTCATGCAGCCAGTGCGCATCGCTTTCGCTTTTTATTTCGCTTCATTTTCACTGGTCTCGCAGCCCCTTCGCAACGTAGCTTGTCAGTGGGCGATGTTGTTGGCGTTGTCTCGCTTCGCCGCCGATGTAATACCACGCGCCGAAGCACGGCTGTTTGTCTGAATTCTCCTCTCACTTTCCTCCGCACCTCCTCCTCCGCTCCCCTCGCACTTTCTTTTTTAACGGCTCTGGCGGACGATTGCGACAAACGCGTCTTGAGTTATCGCCCCTGCGGCGTCGTCTTCCCCGCTTCGCTCTCCCGGCGCTGGGCCGACGTCGATCGAACGGCTTGCGTGCTGTGGGCGAATTAATAAGCTGAGCTCGATGCGCAGGCGTCGCTTGAGCCGTGTGACGCCAGAAGACTGATAATCCGAAATGGCGCAGAGGCTGTTACGGCGCTGCCTACACGTGCGAGTCATTGAAAAACAGAAGTGGGGTCTATTTTTTTGGTGCTGACCTAACGCGCTCGGATTGAATGATATTTTTCGAGTGTTCGTCTTTTGTGTTAACGTGAACCGGTTTGGAGTGGGCTTTGATGCGCGGTAGTGTTTTAAAGGGACCCTGCAACACTTTTTTCAACTTTTTTTTTGAAATCTTAAATGCTTGCAGAACGTAGTCACAAAACACACCCAGTACATAGATTAAGGGGTCGCAGAGTACCTCACCCAAAAATTACTGCTAAATGCCCATCAGATAACTTGGAAACTCTCTCAAAAGATTTTGCTCTCTTTCCCGGTCTTGACGTTCTTCGACGGCTCCAATTACGTCATTAAGGCATGTAGCGGCTGTTGGCCGGTTTTCCTTCAATTGCAGTAATGAACGCTTTTCGATAGCAAGTTTAAAAATGAAGCCACAAAAACAAAGCAGAAATGGAAGGCGTATCGGGTGCGACGAGCAAATCACGCCGTGCCGCTCCGTGCTGGCGATGACCATAGCTTTCGCAGTGGTTTCAGACGCGAAGGAAAGAGTGAAAGCGTTTATCGAAAGTGTTGCAGGGTCCCTTTAATGTGGCGGCGTTATGACACCTTACAGTAATTTGAGGTCAGGCTGCTGCGCGGCGTCCCTGCGTGCGAAGAGCCCCGTATACACTAGAGGACCACAAGTATAACTTAGTGCTTGGGGTCCTTTGGTATATTGCCGAAATCTCACGTACTATCGTGATAAATTGAAATACGAACAGCGGTGCGCGTGGTTTTTAGTACATGATCCGCAGTCTAAGCGAGGGGCTGCGCCTGCGCAGTTACGAATAAGTTACCAGAGTGCATCCCAACCTTATGCCTGCTGTGCATACACGGCCTGTCGCCAGGGAGCGCAGCATGTACTGAAAACCACGCGCACCGTTGTTCGTATTTCAAATTATCACGATGGTACATCCGGACTTTTATTCGCTTAAATTAGAAAAACAAACAAACGAGCCAGTGCTTTGCGGTTCGTCGGTGACCGCTGCAGTTAATACACCACAATTAACCTTCTATATCGAACGATGTTTTGGAGTTTCAGTTCTACAAAGCAGCGACTTGGACTTGGGCGTCGTAATGAAAATAATACCGGCAATACGAAGAAGTTAATGGTCCATGTTTGTTGCAGTTCGTTTGCTCGTGACGCCACAAGGCGAAAGAAGCTCGGAGACAACACGGCGCTCGTGCGGACTGTTCTTTCTGCGTGCTTCTTTCTTCCGTGTCCTGGCAACGAGGTCAAGGGTCACTGCGTCTCCCATTTCGGTGACGCGCGATCCCCGTCTTCCCCGTCGGCTGCTGTCGCGAAGCGCATTCGGGGACGCCGTGAAGTTTCCTCACTGACGTCGCAATATATTCTGCGGGCTTCCTCAGTAAACAAAATATTTAAATCTGCATGGAATAATCCTGAGAAAGTAATTTTGAAGCTTTACTAGTAGAAAGTTAAGCCGAACAGGTAACACAGAACTCGAGGTTTGCCTTTGAAGGATGCTACGCAGCAAGACCAGCCGCACTGCAGTGAAGGTTGAAAGCGATTCATTGAATGAATTTTTAAGTGCAGAGCACTTTCGGGGCTCGCCTTGTCGTCGTAGCTCGCTCGCTGGACCCAAGTAGAGCCACACGGTGTTCCGTCGTAGCAGCTGTCGTCGCGGCGTAACCCAGAGGCTTTGAAAAAGCCAAGCGGTTAGTCATAAGCGTTCGAAACTCGTGAACCGCTGGCGCTTGTCATACATCTCCCTGTTGTTTAGCGCAAAGAAAACTGCAGGTACATTTGAGGCAAAATATACGTAATTAAACCGGCAGCACTCGCGTTCATTCAGTTCGGAACGCTCGTCGTTGGGTTGGTTTTTACCATAGTAAGCGAAAAAAGGTGGCAGTGCTACGCCGGCACGTGCGGGAGTAAAAGCAAGCACAAAAAGAACAGAACTCCCGCTGGCGCAGTTTCAGGCAGGGGGCTGCGCGAGCACTGCGAAGGCGGGAAATTTGAATTGCATTGGTGGGTATCAGTGAGCGGATAACGGCGCTACAGCCCATTATGGCGAATCACTGCTCTGCACTTCAGACAGCTTTCACATTGAGTGGAACGGCTTTAATTTTTATTGGAGCAAGGAGGCGTATTGGCGGTACGCTGCTACAAAACTAGCGGATCCACGAGTTTAATGGTGTTCTATAGCTGTTCGCAACAAGAAAAAGTTATCAGAACTTGTTGTCGCGATAGTCAATTCATCACGGGAACCTTAAATGACGACGACAAAGGCAAGCGCGTAACCATAGCAACTGCATATGGTGTTTTGTGTCTGTCTGTATCGTTGCCGTTTAGCGCTGCGAGTTTAAATAAATTCGGGAGAAAACTTTTGTTCGTCCTCGTGGAATAGTCTTTGTATGCATGTGCCTGTGGATGTCGTAGCCTGATGGAACCGCCAGAAGAGTTACAAGAGGCACGTTGTAATCTTACTCTATATAGTTCTCTATATAGTTACTATAGTTATTTATAGTATATAGTACTCTATGTAGCACTCTGTATAGTTACTATATAGTTATAGCACAGGACAGGGATAATTGGAGATCGGTGGGAGAGGCTTTGCCCTGCCGTAGGCGTAGATAGGATGATGATGATGATTATGGCGACGACGATGACTGTGATGATGATGATAATGATAATATTGTTACTATAGTTCTAGTCCGTGTCAGATGCGTGGACTACGTTACCTGTCACGTCAGATGTTTCGGAAGAGTTCCAAAAATCCATATAGTCGGCGCTTCTTTATTGAGATTACGGGACATATCGGTGAGGGCTATTGAATTGGAAATATATAAATCTTCAAATAACAGAGCGGAACCTAAAGTACGGCACTTGGACTTCGGAATAGGAACTTAATAGTGTGCTTAAGCGCAGTAACCACCATCGGTGACCAATGGGATGGCAGGACTGATTAATAACAGTAACCCCTGAGGTAATCAGCACAAAGGCGGGGACAAAAACGTGGTGCAGTTCCAGATCGTGCAAACTACATGAAAAAGAAAACATCCTCGCCGTAAAAACTACCACATTTCCCTCCGGCCATTCAGCGCCGTGATAATTACCGGCTCAGAACAGGGACTAATTCCTTCGCTAAATTACTACCGCTCGTAAACATAACTGAACGCTCCTCTAAACCCGAGGTATCTTCGATTTACCCTTTTCTTCTTCTCAGGGCCGTTCAAGGGCAACTCAGTACTATTTTTTTCTTTTTTGCCCTTCGATTTTTTATTGCAAGATTAGTCCCAGACCGTCCACGAACTGCGCATAATTGTTCTATATTGGCAAAAAAGAACGCCAACCGAGGCCTGAAGGGACTCTGCAACATTTCCGATGCAACATTTCCGATAAACGATTTCGCTCTTTCCTTCGGTTCTGGAAGCACTGCAAAAGCTGTCGTTATCGCCATCACAAAGCGGCACTGCGTGATTTGCTCGTCGCATCACATCGGCATGCCGTTTCTTTGCTTTTGAGGCGATCTTGTAAGTGAACACGTTACTCCGTGTAAGTGACTACCAAATGCGTTTATGGCTGCAGCTTGAAGGAAGCCAGGCCAGTGGCCGCTACAACGCTCTAATGACGTAAATCAAGCGCTCAAAGAACGCCAATACCAGGAAGGATAAAAAATTGGTTGAGCAAGTTTCTACGTTATGTCATTTCTGGCTGAGGTGCTTTGTGATCCTGTATTCTAAATACTGGATGTGTTTGTCGACAGTGTTCTGAAAGCATTTAAGATTCTTCAGAAAAGAAGTTCAGAAAAGTGTTGCAGGGTCCCTTTAAGTAAAACGATTTGACTGCAGTGACGTCACCAGTGACGTAGCGAACAAGCAGAGCGGGAAACGCGGAAATGCCGAGCGGCGAAGCGACGAGAGGGCAGCAGCCAAAGACGTGTCCCGTTTCGGATGCTCCTCGACGAGCAGCTGACACGCGTTGGCGACTTGGTCGTCGTCGCGCAAGCCGGGTCCCTCGTCGTCGCACGGGCGCGTCCCCGCAATTAAGCAAGGGATAAAGTTTAAGCCGACAAGTGGCCGTCCTCTCTTTACGACCGCCGTCCTCTTCCGCTTATCACAATAAACAAGGAAGTGGTGCTCGGAAAGCCATTAATAACATCGGGTGTCGCTCTGCCGCCCGCACCAGCGCCGATAGCGCCGCCAACGCGGCCGTGTTGTCGAGCTTTCCTTCGCTCGGCGCGGTGCGAACAAGAAAAGGGATTGTATCTGTCGCCGGGATGTGGGATGCTGCTGCTGTTGGTGTTTGTCGTTCTTTTACTTGCGCGTCCTCTGGAATAATCTTTACTATTTTTATTTTTTTGCTAGGATATTGATCCCGGGCGTGTTTCCTGCGAGCCAAGGACACTGGCGTCAGTCATCACGTGGTCTCCCTGTCCGAAAGTACACAGATGTAGGGGCCGATGTCCACGAACTCCGCTAACTTGGAGGAGAGAGAGAGAGAGAAAATGATTTATTTGAGAGTTTAGCTCCAATCCAAGAAGTAACTGGCTACTCCGCACTTTGGAGTAATTAAAAGGTACAAGGGTTGTCTCAATGAACCACAAGGTTAGAAGTACGTTGAAAGGGCAACGGCTGAAAGGTCACATGCGTGCGCCAGTAAACTGCTAAAATGAAACGTGGTGTATGCGACGCCGTGTTTCTGCTGTAACTTCTCTTAATCGCATTGTCGTCCTAAAGAGTAGTTCAGAAAGATAGAGCGAAGGTCGAACAGAATGTCGAACAGAATGTCGAACAGAATGTCGAACAGAATGTCGGACAGAATGTCGGACAGAATGTCGGACAGAATGTCGGACAGAATGTCGGACAGAAGGTCGGACAGACGTACGGACACAGACAGATCGACGAACAGACATGAATTGGTGAATGAATGAATAGATGGACACATGCGAATGGATAGCGACAGAAATAGAAATATCAGTACGGATTTGAGCAGCTGTACGCGCGGTGCCATTGTTGACAGGCGGTTGGCTTGAGGTGCATGCTCAGCTGCTGCCGACGGCAGGATACCGAGATCAGGCGAGCTTCGTGAGTGAGACGTTGCCTACGACGTCGGATTGCCGACAGACCACAACTGCAATTAGGAACATTTAAGGCGGGAAGGGGTTTCGGGGCTAATTAGGTGCGTGCAGTTAGCGCCTGAGTACGTTTTGAGGCCGCAGTTGTGTAACTGGTCGGACAGGGCGGCCCTGTGAGCCTGCCCGCACGCCATATGTTCGGTTTGTCGTGCGAATACCACCCCTCCCGCGAAATAACAATCTGTCAGTCCTCTCGTGGACGCATCATCTCGTCAGGCGCTCCTGCACGCTACGTTTGTGTTTTTCGCGCGGCTTTTTGCGCGCGCTCAAATTACTGTCTTCCGTCGAGACGCGAAGCTCACTGCAGAAACTATGATTTGCCGGCGCGTTGTCTCGCCGAAGCATCGCGTTAAGGCCGGCTCTCCGCTGGCAATTGCAGGCTTTCTCCGGCCTGTCGCGGAGTCGCACCTCAATCCATCACGAGACAGCGCGCGCACGTGATCCGCCGAGCTTGCTTTCCTCTCCCGCTTTATATGCTTCTCTCATACGTGCCTCTCTCGCGTTCTGTGGCGGCGAGAGTGCACTGTCTCTGTATACTTAGACATCACTCAGTGCAGGGAGATAACGTGTCCGGGTAATTTCCCTGCCTAATCGTCTTTTCTTAATCTCCCTCTCCCCGAATTTCTTTCGTTTTTTGTTAAATGCGCATCTCTACCGAAAAAACGAAGGTAGGTACGCGGTTGGATAATAACACCCTGAAACGTTTTGTTATTTTTGTGTTTTACGTCGTAGGGGCACTTTTTGTGTGTGCTGCACCTTCTCTCGCTTCGGACTGTCCTTGCCGGGATGGTCGGGCGCTTGCAGGTCACGTATACCGCGCGTACTCGAAACAGCTGCAGAGGCGGCCATTCTGAACGAACGAACGGCCGGCAGGACTCGTAATCGCACACGGGAGAGCGGTAAAGCCGAATCTATTACTGACATCTCGAGGGGGGGGAGCCATTAGGCGTCCTCTAGCTGCCTCTCTGTCCCCGTCCTGTTTTGACCCCAGCCTTCCTCGTGTCGAACCTTCGACTGTTTGCGGACAGTGGCTCGAACAGTAGAGCCTGTAGTAGGTCTAATGCTCGGGCCTGATATACCGGATTGCGACGGTTTGGGTTCCGCGAAACGAAGCAGATCAACCTCAGGAAATCAGTTTCGGAAACGACAGCGACAAGTTGGAGTGACTGTTTGACTGTTTTCTACTGGCGGTGCAGTGTTTGTGCACTGCCCGGTGTCCTTTATGGCGTCGTGCGAGACACAGTTCTGAACTTCTGACGCTACGGCAGTGAGTCAGGTCGTATAATCAACAACCAACAGAGCGGAGACTCTCTAGAGCTTTCGTATCTTAACTTATTGCACACGCCTGCCACGGGTGGCGCAGTGGCTAAGGCGTTGTGCTCCTGAGCCATAGGATGCCGGTTAATCTCGGCCGCGGTGGCTGCTTCTTAGACGAAGGCTATAAGCGAAAACTCCCGTGTGTAGATATTTCGGCGCTGGTTAAAAATCCCCAGGTGTTCAAATTTAATTGGGATCCCTCCGCTGCGGCGTGCCTCATAGTCCATACGTAGCTTCGGCGTCTTAAACTCCCCTAATTTCAGCGTATTGCACACGAATGATATTCACAGCTGCTTCTCGGCTCGGAACAGATAGCGAGAAAGCGCTGGACTTTGAAAGTAAACTTGCTACTCGAAGTTTCTAGTCTAAAGGTTCATTGATTCTCCTTGATCTCCGGTATGCGTTGCTGATGATGTCTGCTACCCTATATACACCGCTCGTGCTCCGTGCTGCTGGGGCTGCGGTCCGCTCCTATCCTGTTGGCGGAAGTGGGCTGGAGCTTCGTCAGTTCTAAACGCCATTTTGCCGCCACTGCCGGAGGAAGCCATGTGACCATTACGTAATTCATTCCAAGAAAGCGAGCCGTATCTGCTGGCTCGTGTACAGTTATAGTTTAACGGAGAAGTCTACCCAAAACGTATCCCCACCAGAAAAAGAGAAAGTAAACGAGCATCTCTGCGTTTCATGTGGCGGTCGAGGTCAGCAACTGGCCCGCGAAGCGCAGGAAGTGAAGCGCTGAGGTTTGTTGTGTTTCGTCAATTCCATAGCTTCGAGGCTTACTGGATGCGAAGTGAGTTCGAGTTAATATCCAGGAAACTAGTCCAGCAAGGGAAGGTAGGCAGGATCGTGCAGCCACCGATGCTAATGAGTGTCTTGCCGCAAACTTAGCCTGCCGCCATTGGACGTTTTCTTCGAACCTCCTTGGTTCCAGGGCATGTCCATAATAGATGGTGAAGGCTCCCCGTTGTTCCGGAACCGATGAGCTTCTCCAAGGGAAATGACGTCATGCTGCCACAATTTCGACAATGAATGGAACGCATTGTAGGCTTAGTGGTGCGAGTTCCGAAAGGTTGGCTGATGGCCCAAACACTTCACACTTTTCCAACTGCTCCCAGCTTTACGGTTTCATCCATTCAATATTCCGCTTTTGAGCTCCGCAGCTCCTGTACATTTCTTTTAATTACGGGGTCTCCCTTTGGCAGCTTCGCGCATCGGATATCAAGCCTAATTATAGTCTTTTTTTTAAGTGCATAGCACTTTAGGGGGCCGCCTTGTCGTCGTAGCGCGCTGTAACGCTCGATGTCAACCGACTGCCGGAATCAGGCGGCGCAACGAGATAACGGACCCAAGTAGAGCCGCACGGCGTTTCGTCGTCGCGGCGTAACTTAAGAGGCTTCGAAAGCCAAGCGGTTTATATAGTTATAAGCGTTCGAAACTCGTGAACCGCTGGCGCTTCTCGTACATCTCCCCGTTTTTTAGCTCAAAGAAAACTGCAGGTGCATTTCAGGCAAAATATACGCAATTAACTGGCACTGCCCGCGTTTATATAGTTAGGAACGCTCGTTCGGTTA
Organism: Haemaphysalis longicornis; assembly: GCA_013339765.2. Lineage (NCBI taxonomy): Eukaryota > Metazoa > Arthropoda > Arachnida > Ixodida > Ixodidae > Haemaphysalis > Haemaphysalis longicornis. Next base: position 79,969,329 of record CM023457.1, on the reverse strand, counting down.
ATTTCTACGATAGTAAGCGAAAAAAAGTGCCAGTGCAATGTGCGGGAGGAAAAGCAAGCACAAAAAGAACAGACCTCCCGCTGGCGCTGTTTCAGGCAGGGGGCGCGCGATCACTGCGGAGGCGGGAAATTTGAATTGCATTGGGTGGTAGCAGGGAACGGATAACGGCGCTACAGCCCGTTATGGCGAATCAGTGCTCAGCACTTCCGACAGCCTTCACGTTGAGTGAAACAGATTTAATTTTGTTCTTCTTAATTTGAACTAGAATGTCCTCCATTTTATAGTTATATCCTAATCGCTCGCCTTTTTTTTTATTCCCAAGTGCAATTCCGACCTGTTTATTTGCGCGGTGGTAAGCCTGATCGAAGGTGCCTCGCAAGAGGCTACGGAAAGCCCCGAAGACGAATATCCGCAATGTACTCGGCTGCTTGCATTTGGCCGGGAAATATCCTTGGCGGTTTCAGAGTGACTGGAAACAGGCTGATCACGGAGGCAGCGTAACGTACTTCAATTTCGTCGTGATGTCGCAAGGTCTACCCCTAGATTTCCCGCTGTCGGTACGCCGTGCAGGCTAAAATATGCCCGATTAAAATCTAGAGACGTATCCCTGTGGCGCCTTGTGTTGTGAAAGTTGGCGCAAATGCGGGCAATGTCGTCTGTGGCAATTACTTTTCGTTGCGAAAGTCTCTTTGTCAGAATTCTACTTGCGGAGACGCACGATGCATACGGCGTGTTTTAAAGGAGCCATGAAGAGAAAATACAATTTCGTTTAATTTAAAAGAACTACGATTCAGTATCTCACTCAGCTCCACTACAGCCACAAAAGATGTTTTTTAACGAAAAAAAGCAAGAAGTATTTAAAAACTTTCAAATTTTGCGCCACAGTGACGTGTTATGAGCAAGAATGACGTCATACGGGCCAACAATAAAACATAATTTTCAGTGCGTTAACTGCACGTTAGCATTCAAGTGATGCGGTCAAATAGAACTAGAGACCCCATTACAGACATCCAGTATGTGTCGTCGCGACAGGTCAGTTAGGCGGCCGCCAATCGCACAAAGAAGGTTCCGTGACGTCATAGAAAAGTTGCGGGAAATTGGCTAGGGGGTCGCGACTGCTTCACACGTTTTCTATCATATCTCCGTTATTTGTTCGAAGATTGCGATGATATTGGTGTCATTGATATCGGGACTAAGCAGTCTTTCTAATAAACCCAACTTGCATTTTGTCTTCATGGCTCCTTTAAAGGCGCCATGAACACGGAATGCGACTTCGGTTCATTAAAAAGACTGCTTTCTCCCGATAACAATGATACCAATTTTATCGCAAACATCAAGCAGACCTGCCGCGGTGGCTCAGTGGCTAAGGCGTTGTGCTGCTGAGCACGAGGACGCGGGTTCGATTCCCCGCCGCGGTGGCCGCTTTTCTGATGGAGGCGAAAAGCAAAAACGCCCGTGTGTACGAGATTTCGGCGCACGTTAAAGATCCCCAGGTGGTCAAAATTAATCCGGAGCCCTCCACTACGGCACGCCTCATCGCCTGCGTTGCGTCAGTGCGTTAAACCCTACGATCAAACGAACTTCAAGCAAACAATCCTGACGTCAACAAAAACATATGAAGCAGCAGTGGTGACTCCCGAGTCACGATCCGGCGAGTTCTTTATGACGTCACATAATTCTGCTTGTGCGATTGGCTGTCGCCGTCAAAGCCACCGCCAAGAACAATGACCGGGCGATTGTAGTTGGGCCCTATTTCCATTTGATCTTACCACTCGAATGCTACCGTGCAGTCAAAGCAGTGTAAACTGTTTTTAAAGACGATAGTCTTTCTTGGGCTACTTAAAACCAGAAATTTTGGTCTGTCTGTATGTCTGTCTGTCTGTCCGTCTTGTCTGTCTGTGACTCGATTCGCCACCCGGCCAAAGCAGAACAATGCCTGCGCAATAGTCTTATAGTCACAGCTAAATCTACCCGTCTATGTCCGGTGTTGTAATGTTCATACTTGTCAACATGGTTGAAGAAGAACAAGACCATTACGCAAATATGGGACAACAAATCAATACAGAAGTGATATTTGCAGTGTTCCTTTATAAAAAAATCAAACGTGCTTGACTCTGCGAAATTAAATACTTAATCAACTGCAGAAAAAGAATTCACCTCCGCCGTCGCCTGCTGTCGCCCGCGCCACTATAGTTCTGGCGCCATTTTAAGAAATCAACCGGCAACAGTTACGCAAGGCTCCACTAGGTAGTTCCCGTTCTGCTTGCAACGCACGTGGAGTAGGGAAACGCGCTTCTATAAAAGTTGAAGTAGGGCGCCTCGATTCACGCGCGTCTTCGCCGTACGGCAGCGTTGGCATCGAGACACCCGGTTTGGAGCAGGGGAACGCGGGAAATTTAGAATGATTTAAGCAAACCTTTGGCGTCTTTACCTTGGGACTAGCGCGACGCAAGAGGAACAACATGAGAGTGAGCGGGAAGCGAAGGGAGGCGTTTACTTGGCGAAAGTCAATAAAGACTATCGTCTTTTGACGACATTTGCAACGAAAGAAGCAGATACGCGGCCATTTTTTTTAGCCTCTCCTGCATCACTGGTGCTCTTATCAATGTAGCGCGAAATTTGAAATTTGGTCAATGTTTCTTACGTTTCTTTTATTAAAAAACGTATTCGTGGCTTTAATGGAGCGAAGTGAGTCACCAAAGGCTAGTTGTTTCGAATTGACGAAAGATCTGTTTTGCCTTTATGGCCCTTTTAACACCGTTGTTACGCGTACAGTCTTTGTCAAAATTTTCTAGGCCAAGCCGAAAGTGCGCAGGCCGCAAAAAAATTCAACGTACAAGCTTACGTCCTGAGCGAGGCTGAAACGGTATATGCCGGAAAGTTGGAGAAAACATCTTTCTTTCTTACTGTGATAAAGTAATTTTGTGACATTCAAAGGCAAAGCTTATTCTTCGAATTCTTGGTGGTTCATTAGGGAGTTTGGCCTAGAAAATTTTGACAAAGGGTGCACCTCTCGCCTATGTTCTCACGGCGTAGACGCGCTGTCCTCGATGTATATGGCAGGGTCCTTGACAAAACGGGCAAGTGATAGCCGGAAAGGATCTGGCAGCAGCAGCAGCAGCAGCCCCCGGCTTCACTGAACGATAACGAACCGCAGGCAAGTAGTGGTGGGCGTGGATGCGCACACGAGGCCCCAGCGACGATGTTGCGTCGAACAAGGGCCCGCCTTGGTCGATGGCAGACGGCATGGCGTCAGGCGGCGACCGAGATCCATCGAGAGCGGAAGCGGGGCGTCTCTTCTTCGCCCGTGCTTGCCGCGTGCCGGATGACATTGACCGCATTTGGGGCGGCGGTCTTTGTGCGAATGCTGTCAGCACCGTGCTACAAGACTGCCGTGCAGTTTCCACCGGTTGCGCTGATTCCGAGCAGCCTTTTTTACAGATAAGCTGTTAGCGATACGTTCGTGGGAGTTTTCGAGCGCAGCTTTTAAGCGTCCGTTCGTGCGTTTGGCGTTGGCGCAACCGAGCGAACGATCTGCTGGCAGAGGGTGAGGGTGAGAGATCGCGCAAGGATGAGGATGAGAGTGCAAGGAGGAGAGCAATGAAAGGTACAGCGGAAGCATGAGGAGGGAAGCAGCGAAGTGGTGGCGTCGGTACCCTTCTGCGTGCCCGTTCTATTCCGGAGACGACCGCTTGACCAGCATTTAGCAACCTGCGAAAGTAAGGTGAGCAGTGTCCTATGAAGAGATGATAACATAATCTGTGTGTCACGTGACCACATGTAACATACCCGTCTCGTGGCCTCGTGGAGTAGAGCGGACTGAAGCCTATTTTCGTCTCTCTCCCGGCTGTAGAACGGTCCCGAGCGAAAGGGCTACGTAAAATGTCGCTCCTCGACCGAACTCGTACAACCGAATTTTGGAAAGGTTCTGCAGCATAGAGAGAAGAAGAAAACAGGCGTAAGGGTTAAAGGGGCCCTGCAACTCTTGCGTGAAGCGCTTTCACTCCTTCCTTCGCGTCTTCAAGCACTGCGAAAACTAGTTATCGCCAGCAAGGAGCGGCACTGCGTGATTTGCTTGTCGCGGCAGATACGCGTTCCGTTTCTGCTTTGCTTTTTGTGGCTGTCTTTTTGAAGTGGCTGTCGAATGCGTTCATTGCTGGAATTGAGATAAAGCCGCCCGATAGCCGCTACACCGCTGTAATGACGTAATTCCAGCTCGAATGAACGCCAAGATTGGGAAAGAGAGCAAATTTTTTAAAGCAGGTTTCTAAGTTACCTGATGGGCATAGAGCAGTAATTTTTGGCTGAGGTGCATTCCGACCCCCTAATCTAAGTACTGGATGGGTTGGTTGACTACGTTCTGCAAGCATTTAGGATTTTGAGAAATGCCGAGAAAAGAGTTGCAGGGTGCCTTTAAGGCAATTGATGGTATCACAGAGACGTCGCAAGGTCATCCGCAAGGAAAAAGGGTTTTTTTTTTTTTTCTGAGCAGGACGCGAATGTGCATCGGTTTTTTTTGTGGCGCAATAAATGCCTTTTATGGTTTCAAAATCACGACCCAGAAAAACCAAGAAATTGGGCCGATACTATCGTGGAAACGTTTTTTTTTGTTTGTTTTTGCGCCAGCTACATCGCCCGGCACAGAATTACCCCAGAGGAAAAATCCTGCTCGTTTCCGCTGCACGTTGCGTTCCTCCTCTCTTAATTTGTTTTCCTTATCGCCCCGTATCGAAGCGAGCCGGCTGATTCAATTATCCCGCTCATTCGAGCCGTGGAGGCCAAATCGTGCCGGCTTCCCGCTCGCAAGTGCCATTCCAGCTTTGTCGGCGTCGCCAATTCACCGCGAACGTGCTGATGAGGAGGCGATATAATCAGCTCGCCGCGACCATTTGCATTCAGTTGGGTGCAACAACTGTGCCTCTTCCCCGCCACCTCCTGTTCTCGAGGTCTCTATTTCGTTTCTGCTTTCGGCTTTGCTTTCCCAGCCATGCTAGTCTTGGCAGACGTCCTGGCCTGCGCGCGCGGAGTCGTGAAAACGATCTTCCGCGCTAATTAAGATAAGCCTCGCCGCCCGCGTCCCCGCGCGTTCGCTGCTTCGCGAGAGAATTCATTAGTATTAGCATAGAATGGAGCACGCTTCTTTCTGTTACCTTTCCCCGTCTTTTTGTTTAACTTGCAGCGGCGTGGTTGCCCCGGGAGAGCAGACGTGCGATCAAACGAAGTAGCCCAGCGTAATTGTGTAAGCGCTATAAAAGGCGGCGTCCCGAGTTGCGGCAATCTCTGTGCGGACGATCGGGTGCGATGAAGTGCACACAATGCCTGCCTCGTTAATTCCGCGCAGCGCTGCCGAGCCTATAGCCAGGCGGGTGGGAAGGTAACCGGTGGTGCGTGCTTCCGTATTTGAGCCGTCTTGCGTGAGTGGCTTTGGCTTGTCTTGGATAGCGTCGGCATGAGCGAGTAAATCGAAGGCTGGCTACTGTGGGACAGGGGCGCGGCTCGTTGAAAAGGGGTGGGGCCACGACGCAACGGAGCAGAACGCAGCTGTTTAACACGCGATCGTGTTCCTATGTGGACTTACTATAGTAAATTCGTGACCCCGAGTGCTTAAAAAGCTTTGTGTACCGGTACGAAAGGTTCTACAAATTCATAGAAATGTTCCTAACGGCCCAGTTTGCTTCTTTTAGAAATATATCATTCTTGACTGAGATAAAAAATAAACACGAAACGCATTTTGGTTTATCCGTTTTCAACTAGATGGCGCTACTTGTCTAGCAAGCAAGAGTTTTCTTTCTTTTTTCCCGTACATAAGTAATATATCTATAAAATAAGCAAACTAGGCCGTTGTGAACATTGATGTGCATTTGTAAAGCATTTCCTATTGGTGCACGACTGTTTTTAAGTCCGCAGGCCATGAAGTAGTAAGCTTCTTTTGCGGCCTCCCGACCGACAGTGTCTGTACGGCTGTAGGATCTAGCTTTGGGCTGGGCGACTCAGAAATCAACTGTCGAGAAGGAAATCCCTTACCCGGGAGATGTAATTTTCCTTCAATGGTTACTTTTTTTCGTAGTCATGCTCACACAGCCGGGGGAGTTGAAAGTTGGGAGTTGGTTGTTTTTCTGGATGATGATGATGATGATTATGATGGCGGTAGTGAAGATGTGTAGAGGTGTTGCAGGTGCGCTGTGGTGACAAATTGGTTCTCGCGCTTTCTCGAAAGCGTAAGCAACGTCGCTTCGGACATCAGGGTTGAGTGCCAGCTTGTGAGTCTAGCCCGTTGGCAGCACACCCTCCTTCCTCGACGTGTTCGGGCTTCATCTGGGACTGCCCCGATTTTCTTACTACTCTCCAAACTGCCTCGTATTTGTTTTCCCGCGGGCTAAGTAGTCCCGCAGCGAGACGAAGGCCCCCAAAATAAGACCGCCGATTCACGGGCGAAGCTCTCCCGCGTGCATGATGTAACCCTTTACGCGTGCTGCCGCCGCCGCCGCCGCCGGCTGCTGCGGTCTTCTGCGCGCGTGTTGTTTCTCGATCGTCTGGCGAGCATTTCTCAACGCCTGCCCTTCCAGAGCCGAGCCGGGAGGAACGCGTCCATGTTTGCTTATTTATCGTCACCCCCTCCCGCGTGTTTCTACAGTTTTTTCGCTCACATTGCGCGCTGGCGGACGACTCCCTGGGGCGATCGGGACTGGGTCTCAAGGCCACGAGTTCAACTCCCGGCTCAGTCGCGGAGCGGAGTCCGCGCCGCACGAAGAACCGCCGGAAAAAGTGGAGTCTGGACTTGGCAACTGCCGGCCGCTCGCTAGTCGCCTTGTTTAGACAGTCGGCAGATCTAGTTCGAGAGGAAGTGGAAAAACGATGCAATGCTGGAAATGAATGAATGAATGAATGAATGAACCGCAAGTACTGTTATAGCGCCAACCCGATGGAAGGGATCCGTATACTCCGGAATCTTTTGACTGTGGCTTGCCGCACAGCTTTCTTCGCGAGGTCAGGATAGGTCATAGGTTCCTTGCTGCAACAAATGATTGAGTAAACGAACTTTAGGACCCTAGTTCGAATACCGGCCGATGATTGGAATGTAGTGGGCCGTCAGCGACCGCTGTAGCTCAGTGTGCATACCTGAGAATGGGATAGGTCAGGGCTGGATGGTCACGCCACTTATTTGTGATGCGGTGGGGTACGTCGCAGTAGCTCCATTCTTCAAGAAAAAGTCGAGCAGCAAAGAGGAACGATGGAAGGGTTAGGTAAGTGACGACCTGATTTATAAAATGAATATTTATCGGGACAATTGAGAAGTTCCTAGGCAGATTGAAGGTGAAAGCCTGGCGTTCTATTGGTACAGCTACCGTTTATATACACGTCTACTCGTCGACACAGATGCCATGCCATTTTACCGTCCTTAATACATCTTAGTTAAGCCTAACTTATCAGTCCACCTTATTCCCACCTCAATTCATCTTGGTTCATCTTAATCCACTTTTATACATCGTAATCCACCTCAATTCATTCATTCCATCTTGTTCCGTCTTAATCCACCTTAATCCGTGATAATCCACATCAACCCATCTTAATTCATTCTCATCCACTTTTCTCTACGTTAATCCACTAAATTCACCTTCATCCACCTTCAAACCACTTTACTAACAATTACTTTCAATCACTAATCAATCATTAATGAAGTTGTATAGCTTAATTACACGAATAGCTTTCCTTTGCAGCCGTGCGGCTTCGTTTCAGGTGAAAGTAAAACGTTAAAATTTGAATGCCCTCGCAGAAACTTACCCCACCTTGAGGATTTCTCCTAAACTGATCGATTGACCATTAATTATTTCGTTAATCATTAATCTCCTATACATGGCCGGCATTCTTTGGTTCGCTTCTGCTCTTCTGTGGTTCAGTTGGCTTTTGCATCATTCGCGTCGACGCCGGGGTCATTATAGGTCAAGCTTTCAATGAGACAAATGGCTTTCACCCCAATACAATATATTCAGTAAAACATTTTGTAGGTTACTTTGTTCGTGCGTCCACGTCATGGCATCTCTGTGGCCGTTATCATCGTAACAGGCTGTATAAGATTATGGAATTATAGGGTAATGGGACACTCTTATCAGTAGAGGTTAACGTATGACAAGGGGATTTTGCCGCACACTCCGTCGTGCCTCAATTCCGCTTTATGGCTTGAAGTTCGTAACCCGCGGGAGCAGATCTTATCTCGGATTTTGTGGATAAGCCGATGAATGCCCCCTTCTCATTAGGGCGATTAGGGCGCGAAGGATCGAACTTTCCCCCTCTCTCGTGTATCGGCTTTCCCGCTCTTCTCGTCGTTCTCACGCTAATCGCCGCGGAATTTCACTCCGACTGGCCCACCCGGCGAGAAGCTCCTTTTGAGAAACCGCCGCGTTTCTCCTCATAAATCGGCGGCATTTATAAATGGAAGAGTAAAGCGAAACACGACTCAAGTGCTCTTGAAAAATGCCGCGCGATGTTTTCGGGGAACGAGGCCGCGCAGATAAGGCGTCGTTTGATGTCCCCCGCGCCGCGCAGTGCGGTATATGGCCGCATTAATAATAGAACGGTTCATTTTGGTCGGCTCGCCGCCTCGCCCACGGTTATTCGGGCGCGGACAAGCCTGTGCGCTTCTATTCGAGGGAAGGGGAGACCTGGGAACGCGGAATTTTTACGAGCGCCTCTTCTATTCCGGGGATGCCGTGGCTGCTGACTGTAGCTGCTAAATATACGTGTGAAGAAGACGCTTTTTGTACTCGTGGTGGTCGACGACGTGCATTCTCGCAGGCGGCGGCTACAGCGCGCCGCCGTCCGGCACGTCGACGCACGGTTACGGCGATCAAAACGCGCGGTAGCTGCCGTCCTCTCTGAGCTTTTTTGAATTTGGCGCTTCCTGCGCCTGCTTGGTCGAGCTGGACGAGAAATGGTGAAGTGTGGTGGGGAAGCCGCAGAAGGTGGCAATGCTAAAGCTCACGCTTTAGATCTATTCCGCTGACAACAGTAATAACGCTTGCACTCCCCTATACCATACACAAAAGCTAAAATCCCTCACCGCTACTCGGTTCGCCTGTCCCGTCGGAGCACTAGCGCATACACCCCATCATCAATCCCATCACCTCACCCTCGTCATGGGAGGCCGCCCTGACTCACCCTGACACCTATAGAGCCACTAAATAAGCTACCTCATCTTGTGGCTCTAGACACTTACGGACAACTCTGCCACCTGGCGGAGGGCACCGCATTGATCGAGTGTGATGCGCTCCACCCATGAACGCTAACGCAGGGACCCTTGCGTAGCTGGCAGTTTTCCAAATAAAGTTATCTCTCTCTCTCTTTCTTTCTGTCTTTCCAAAGCCGGTACACACTTAGAATGCTTGCGTAAAAACCCGGTGAACAACCTCACCGACGTTACATTCGCAGGTATGACAGTTCGGAACATTAGCTCTCCCGCATAGCATGTGGCTAGACCTGCAACTTCTAAGTTGGCTTTCCCCGCATAGCTGAGCAATGCTTTTTAAGTGGTGTGGGTTTGTCGTCGGGTGTTGCACCGTCACACTCGCACGCGGCGGGGGCAGCAGTCCTTGGCCGCAAAGTACACACCGGTCACGTCGACGCAATGCTCACGGGCCGCGTATTGGGGTACGTTGCAGGGGGAGCCCGTGTCGTTATTGCGGGGAAGTCTGCCGTACGGGTAATGCGGAGCGGACAGACTGTTGCTGCCGCGCATTTATGTTAAATATCGTTCACAATGCTAATTATGATAATTATGTTAATTACCCTAATTCGAAGGAAGGTAGCCTAACCATGCGGACGATATTTTAGCTTATTTGCGAGCCATATTACGTGGGGTGTTGACAACAGGTGAACATAGGTGCAGCCAGAATGGATACCGAAATATTGGGTTGGAAGTCGAGCATTGCCGATGAATATTTGCCAAATCTCCTAGAACAACGATTTCCGGAGCATGCGTCAGGTAATTTGTGTGGCAGCGTAGTATACTATAAATAAGGAGAATTTTGTCTTTCGGTAGAAGAATTTGTAAGGGATCGGACGCATAATCGCAAGATTGTTGGTTCAGTCGCCACCCGTGGAGTGTCTTTTTCTGTACATCATTTCCTAACCTTAAATAAAAAAGACGGCTATCTTTATTTCGCAAAACAGTCAGACTACTGTGATTTCCTTAGCATTGCAGGCTGCCGTCTTTTGCTTTCTATTCATGAAAACGGGCCCCGCATTTCTTATGCGTATAATTTAATATTCGCTGTAAGACATTTTCTGTTTTACACGCCGTCACATCCTGTTCAACGCGTGGGATCGTATCGACCTTGTGGGGAATCTTCCGAGCTTCTTCATCTAATCCAGTCTCTCTATTCCGCACTGTTGCGTTTGGTTACGTAAGCCCAGTGCAGATACTTGTATCGTCTGCGCCGGCGATCAGGCACTGCCGAGGGCCCCCTCCTCCTCCTTCTCCTCGACGTCGTCGTCGTTGGCGTCCGGGCTCAAGGACGCGTCGACAGTACCGTTTTATACTGCGGCAGGGAATCGCCGCCGTCGGGTTGCGTTGCCGTGCCGGCGGTGCCTCGTGGCATTCGCCGTAGCGTTTCCGCCGTAGCATTTCGAGTACTGCATAGGCCGCCCATTTTAAAGCCAAAGCTTTCTTAGGATGGCGTCCTGTTAAAAAACAACAAAAAACTAATGCATTTATCCATTGAACGGTTGGCCGACCAAACAGCTCTCATAAAAAAACTGATTGATTCCTGTTTCATAGGAATCGGTAAAACACGAAGGAATGTGCATTTAAATCTGCAGGTGAGGATGATTTGCGGTCGGCGGCTTCCTTGTGGGTGTGCTTGGCTAGCGACGTCCCTGCTTGCGGGTCGCTTCGGCAAAGATGTACTGGCGTCACTTCCGTGACGGATATGACGTCAGTGAAATCTTGGGGTATCGCGGCATAAAACACTTTCGTGTTAAAATATAAAACCCGGAAACGAACAACCCTAAGTACAACGTACTCTTTAGTATTAAAGGTTGCTTCCCCGCAAGAAGACCCTGTGTGCAGGGGTGCACCCTTTGCAGTCCGCTTGCTTCGTCGTACTGGCGTCACTTCCGTTACGGATATGACTTCACCGAAATATTCGTGTATCCGGGAATAAAACACTTTCGTGTTAAAAATAAAAAAGGTGCTCGGCCTTCATATTTTGATATAAGACGGCTTACATTGCTCGTAAAAGAAATGTCTTTTCAGCAATGCGTTTGTGTTTAGAGTTGAGGTGACTTTCAAGGTATTGGTATAAGCTTGGTGTTGTTAGCTGACTTTCCCACATTTCCTGTTCTGCAGTGAAGCATGTCCATCCACGGAGGGAGTATTATTACAGAAAACGGATTCTTAACTCCTGTGTGATCGACAGTACCTCAAACAAATTGCACGAAGTTACCCGCTAAGATGACTATACATGAGTGAATCCGGTCTTCTATTGTGTTAAAACGGTCAGTTGGAAATCGCGAAAAAGGAACGGTTCTGGATAAGACAATACAGGATACAACAATGAAGGAGTACAATAGCAGTATACCTTTATCTCATAAACCACGTATCGGTGTACATTTGGATCGTTCGTACATGCGTTTACGTAGTGCGCGGAAAATCGTCGCTTGCGTGCTTCTCTCAACTATATTTAGGAAGGGAAGATAGATTTTTTTTAAAGGTACCGCAAGGACAACATACGTCTTTTACGCAAAGGTACTAGCGTTTGGTGATCCGCTCGATCAACTTCGTTCTGTTCCCAGGGGATGCTGTTGCCATAACTAAAAATTCAGAGAGGCACCTAAGACTCCTTCTTGTGTTATAGGCGAAAGCCTTATATTTTTGGCGACGCTTGCGACGCTCGACTTCCTCCTCGCGTTGTTTTCGTTCGGCATACTGTTCACGCGTGGGACGTTTAGACTTAGCCTCGCCATCTTTTTAGACTTAGACTTAGACTTAACTAACCTGGCGCCATCCTTTTGCTCGTCGCGTGGCGTTTTTATGTTCCCTAAATTCTTCTTTCGGTACACATTTATGTGGGTGTCGTCCACGTTTCCTAGTTGCCGCTGAGGTTGACGCCAGAGTCCGTCTCACACGGACGTGGGAGATAATGACCTATTTGATGGCGGTGAACGTGTTGACACCGAAACCAAATGGGAATTGGCGAATCAGCCTTGAGCTGTTGACGGCAGTTGCTATCGTCACTGGCCAATCCGACTGAGTGGGTATGTGAGTATCGTGGCTCAACCAATGGGATTTGCGGAACCATCGGGTGGGCTTTTGGTGGATTTTCGCAAACTGAGTGTCTTGAGTGCCGACCGCCGACTTTCGAATATTTAGGACTAATTTAACACTGCCCGACGCGTCTGTCGTTGTGGTGTAGGGGTTCGGTCTAGAACGGTGGCTCGATACCGGCTGTTGCCTCGTTGCTTTTTTTATCTTCAAATTAAATTATAATTTTCATGACTTAGGTTAGTCTTTGATATTTTAAAGAATTTATTTGTGTTCGTTAGGTCGTGTTATGTTAGGTTAGGTTGGTTTAGGTTGGGCTACCTTACTTTACGTTAGGTAGAGCGATGTACTGCCAGACGCGGGACGGTTTTACGAAACACCGGTGGACGTCGATATAGTGGACGGCACTCTAGACACAGCCTTTCGCAGGTCAGGCCATGTGAGACCTTCGCTTAAACAAAAGATAACATGGACAAACTTTCGAATTTCCCGCCATGCAGCGTCAACGGTTACGTCACTGGTAAGGTATACTGAAAAGCATTTCGTGTGAAAAGCATTTCGTTAAACTACCTGCCACTGTTTAAGCTGCGCGATCAAACGGAACCAACGGCAATAATACAAATCGATTACAATATATCGCGAGCAGCAATCATCTTATTTGCTTTTCACCACCATTATCGTCATCGTGTCGTCGTACTTCATGTTATTCCGTTCACCATCCACATCATAATTCTAAGGGTTTGTGTTCTGTCCAATGACATACATTCCGCCACATGACTTCCAGTCGATAGTGGAACCGTCGAGCCGAACGTGGCGGCGACGACGTGGCGCTGTACGGAAAACGAAACTAGGGAGCGGAGCCGGAGGAAAGAAGACGAGAGAGCAAAGAGCAATAGCTCCTTCGCGGCTTCTTACGGCGGCAGTGGTGGTGATTAATTAACGCGCTGTCGCGCCTCCACGGTCTTACCACTTTGGGCGTCTGGGCTGCACTAATTCGCGCGCCTTCTGCATCTCTTCTCACCGCCGTCTTCGCGGCGTTGCGGCATCGTACTGGCACGACGGCAAGAAGAACGCCAAGACGAGGACGTGTGGCGGGCGAATTTTAACCGTGGCAGATAAAGCGGCGCCTCTGTTAATTGTTTCGGCCCGAGGAGGGAAGCCCGGGGTGGTCGCGGAGGTGCGAGACTGGCGCGGCTCTCGCGGCCTTGACCGTGGCCCCGACCCCTGGCTTCGCTCTCGCCCTCTTGGTTTCTTTCTCTTTCTTGTTTCGTTTGTTTATTGAGGAACAGAGTTCGTGAGGGGGTGTTCGCCAATTAGACGACTTGAAGGCCTGGAGAGGCTTGTTAGCGTGAATGGCGGCCGTAGAGCGGAGCCAAACGTTTATAAGCGAAGCGAATGAATGACGTAGAAAGAGAAACACAATGCACTCCTTTCTCGGGTGCTTCATTGAAACGTATAATCGACTGGTGCATTAATTGCTTTTGTTTACTCTAGAAACTTGGGTATTCTATTTTATTTGTTCCGTTGTAATTTTTTTACACGAAAGTGTTTTATTCCGGGATACACAAACATTTGAGTGACGTCATATCCCCCACGGAAGTGACGCCAGTACAACAAAGCAAGCAGTCTGCAAAGGGTGCACCTTTGCACACATGGTCTTCTCGCGGGGAAGCAACCTTTAGAACTAAAGAGTATGTTAATACTTAGGCTGTGCGTTTTTTGGGTTTTATATTTAGACACGAAAGTGTTTATGCTGGGATACCATAAGATTTAACTGATGTCACATCTGTCACAGAAATGACTCCAGTACACTTTTGCAGAAGCGACTCGCCAGCAGAACATCGCTCGCCAAGCACACCCACAAGACAGCCGCCGTCCCTCAAATCATGCTCAGCTGCAGATTTCTCTGCACATTTCACTTTTGTGTTTTACCGATTCCTATGACAGGGGAATCAACCACAGTTTTTTTTTCCATTTGGGCTTAATTTGTAACTCTAAATACCTTCCAACCGCTCTAACTTGTCGTAATACAGTTACATTTGATTTTTTTCTCATAATCACTGATGATTTACTGATTCCCTGCGTGGGTCTACTTGTCAGCGTTTACCCGAAGGAACGCAACTGTTTTAAGAGCGCCAACGTACACCGGTGTGTTTTTTTCCCTTTCTTTTGCACGCTTCACTTTCATCGCTGCCGCAGGAAACCGACCCCGAGTAGGCGCCGGTGGAACCAGCGATAGTGCCATCAATTTCGAAGCTGTAATCTCGTCCCTAGATATATCCGCAACTGTCAGTAAATCTTCGTTCGGCTCACTTCACTGCCGCCGTACCTGTGCGTACATGCGCCACAGCAGAATGACATATAGCACCATCGACGTCATGCTGTTACGGCGCGGGTGACTCCCTGTGCAAGGGTTGTCGGTGTACGGCTTTGCACTTTTCCCCCCCTCACCTTGCAAAAGGCTGGCCCGTATTTGCACCGGGCCTTCAAAATGTTTTAGTCGTTGGGTGAGTCGCGCCGTCGAGAAGCCGTGATGGATCGTGTGCACCCTCCCCGTGTTGCTATACGCGGTTCATTTGTGTAGCAGCTTTCGGCAATGCTGTGTGACTCCGCGTACAAATCGTGGATCACGCGATGATTCAGTCCCTCTGAATTGCGGGTGTCTGCGGGGTCATTGGTTCGTATGCTATCTCCGATGTTCGACGGGTTCGTTGATCCTAGCGCGGGGGAATGCACAAGAAAAAAGAAATTACTAGGCATTTCCGCCGAAGCTACCTAATGGAAGTGGATTAAAATAGAAGTTATGTGAAGAACGACGCCGAACTTTCGCTAGCTATAAGCGACATGAAATTTGAATTGCGCGCGACTAAAAAAAATTAAGGGAAGGGAACCATGAATTACTTTCTGATCAAAAGTTGTTGGTTAGATTGAAACAGATATACAGTCTAAGCGCACTGTAGCGACACTGTAGTGAATCATGAGTTACTTACTGATCAACAGTTATTGGTTAGCTTGCAACAGGTATACGGCTCTGCTGACGCTTGCCTAGATTTCACGTTTCTGTCGACATTCGCGACAGCTTTGAAACAAACATGGTGGCGCCTGGTGGCGAGGCCCGGATGCTGAGCAAATAGGTGCTTCTGCCAAAGACGGGCGGTGCCGAAAATGCGCCTAAACCCGTGTCTACACCTTCCAGGTAGCTTGAACCAACAGCGTCCCGTCGTGAAGCAAGTTTTCCGCGCCAGTCGGTTTGCCGAAAACAAGAGGTCAAGCCACCCTCTTTTTCGGCGAGCTAACGATGCAGCAACTAACGTTGCTCGCATACGTGACTCAGACCGCGTGGCGTACCTGGACACGTCACGCCCAGCGAGCTCTGACAGCAGCACCCTTTGATGTCTCAATGTTGTTACCACCTGTGGCGGCAGCAGTAGCTCCCGCAAGCGCGTCTGTTTTCGGTTGTGCATAGCGGGGCAACGCTCATCGGAGTAGCTAGTTACCTTTTGTTTCGGCGACCCTATTATCCAAACAACGCCCGCCCACACCTGGCTGCGCGGGTGACTCGTTGTTCGATCGTTCCGAGCAGACGACAGGCATTCGACCGTGTCGTCGTCTGCTGCCGTGGCTTTCGCAGACGACTTGTCAACACGCGATGCGCGTCCTGCTTTGTGGGTTCCGCCGATGCCGTTAACCCTTTCGCGGTGAGACGATGATTGACACGGCTAGTGGCTTGGCTAGTTATGGTAAGTGCGTATCTGTTCGTTAGAAGAACCGATCGAATGTGGACACCGGACGTCGGCATGGATGCGTCCGCGGTCGTTCGTTGCGAGTGTTGCAGACGGTTTGTTGCGTCGCATGTCCGGTAGTACTAGCGAGCTTCCAGGAACGCACCGGTCACTAGCGCGAGCTGTAACAGGAAAGAGGTGTTTTCACGAGAGAGAGAGAGAGAGAGAGAGAGAGAGAGAGAGAGAGAGAGAGAGAGAGAGAGAGAGAGAGAGAGAGAGAGAGAGAGAGAGATTTCATGAGGTCAAGGAAGAGTCGTTCGGGGCTGGTACGGTTAATTGCTGCTGTTTCCTTTTCTTCTTTCTCTTTTTTGTGTGTGTGCTTACGGCGGTGGTAATGCAAGAGAGTTTCGCAAAGATGAGCTAGTTTAAGGCAACTTCTTGAATTATAACTAGGAGGGGACGTTTAATTGCTTCCGGATGTGTGGAAATTTACCAGCGGGGGATCGAATATGTTAACTTTGCGCTCGTCGTAACCAGCATGGATTAGGCGTTCGTCCACGCGTGCTTGTCGTCAGGCGGTCTTGCTTTGTCCGGGACTTAAAAGAGAAGCCGGTGATCACCAGTTTCCAAATCCCATTTTTAAAATTCTGATTTGGTATTCAAGGATTTCAATGTCAGAGAAAGGCGTGCGGTTTATTTATAAGTGTTTTAATAGCTCTCATTTGATTACAAATTTGTTTCTTTCCTTCGTGGTGCTACTTGGACTGATAAATTTTACACTGGCCGCTTTTTCTTTCTTTACCTGACTATTTATGATGACGAAGCAGATTGCTTGTAGTACTGCAATGAATGCACCGTGGTCTCCTTCAGTGACCTTGTGAACAGTACGAAGACGTCTAAAAACTACCAGACGAAAATAATAAAACTGTGAATGATTTACAGCTCTAGAACTAAATTTTGCTGACCATGTAACGCATGCGCTTCCCAGCTGCACCTTCCAGAATTTTTGCCAAGCTTTGTGAGTCGGCACATTTATCTGAGGCCACTTCTTCCGTTTTCATCTTGTTACATAATATTCGGTCTTTTCCCAATAAATGGCGGTTATATATTTATCATTCTTAAGGCAATGTCAACTCCATGATGGGAAGAAGTATATGCAGTTCCGCATTACGCATTGCTCAGATCGTTTGAATGAGCGCAAAATCACTCGGTGTATCGTTGCCATCTTGAAGTACTCGGGTTTGGTCTCGACAAAACCGACTATTTTCACTTCTTTCCTTGCCGCCACTAGCTACCCACGAACATTAAAACGAAAATCTTTAAGTGACGACGGAGTTAAGGGTGCAGCTCTTCCGTCACGGTATTCCGGCTTCCTGTATTGCGCAAAATAACCCGCTTCTCCAGATGCCGTCGTGTCCTCTGCGCTTTGTTCGCGTCAAAATAGCCCCGCGGCCCTCGTCTGCCAGGTCCCTCCGTCTTATCCTCGTTCGCCTTGTTGTCGCCTGCTCGTGTTGTCGTCTGCTGGTCTCCACCTGTGACACTCCGCGGGGCGCTGCCACCCCCGGGCTTCGCAATGCTTCTGGGAACGGGGCCGCGCTAAGGACCTGGCAAACTTCAGGTGCGGGTCGCGGCGGGTTTAAAAATATGCGCACGGCCGTGCCACTGCTCCGGAGCCGTTGCCCCCGGGCCGCCCGCCACCTTAGCAGCAGACGATCGCACCTACCTTCGCAGACGATGCCGCGCTTTCGTTGCCGGTGGCGGAATTTCTCTGATTCTGGAAGCTCTTTTAGCCTGTTTATGAATTACCGACCGTCTATATCAGCAGATTCGCTCCAGCCCTGCCCGGTTGAATAAGGTTTCTTGGGCTTAACCAGGTACGGAGTTGGACGCGTTTATTGCTCCCCGCTGATGCTCTCAGCGTTGGGCGGCAATATTTTTCACTGAAATGCAAGCGCATACGGGCCAACGTTTTCCTTTTGCAGTAGCGGCGTCGCCTTCAACGAAGCCTTGGCATCAACCAGCGGGTGGACTGTGTAAATTATGCACGTTCTTCTCAAGCGGCCGCTCACTCTAAAAGCAAGAACTTCAACTCCTCTGTAATCATCACAGTCGCTTAAGATTTCTGAACAGTTTTAACTAGGCCTCAACCTCGGAGAAAGTAAGCTTCTGTCTTAAGTGCGGTGACCCTTGATTGCGTAAACACGGCGTTGCTTAAGCGTAGCGCTCCGTGCGGGTATCGTCTTTCACTGGTTTAAATGCGGCCAAGGCAACGCGGTTCATATGACCACGGCTTGCCGCTTTGCTCGACAGTTGTATATATCTACAATTTTTTTAAAACCTTTCATAGAAACGCCAAGTAAGCTGCGAAGGTGGTGTACCGTAAGTTTTATTTTTCTTTTTTAGGTTGTAGTCCACTTTGAATTGATTAAAACATGAATCTAGCGGGCCTCGTGCGTTCTTTTTTTTTAGGTTCCTTAAGCTAAGGTCATTTTTATAGGCCCTTCCCAGTAAGGTAATATGGCGTAGCCGTTACTTTAAGATGATATCGTGGTTAGGTGACCGAACCTGGCAGGTGTTGTTATTGCTGCTGGTAGATCGAGAGGACATTATATATTTTCCCTACATTTTCAAGTGAAGGTGAAAAGCTGCGTGGGGCTTTTTGCGTTTCCATGTTTTACAGTGCGTAGCACGCATTATTTCAAACCCAAAGAAAAATGTAACCGTAGAGTGTATAGGTATCTTTCTTCCGCCAAAGGACAATTCCGAAGACCGGTCTCTTAGTACTAAAAGGCCACAGCGATTCCCCAGTCTGGTTTATGATCTTTTGGACTAGATTTATCAGTGAAATACACAGAGATGCACGCCTTGTCATTCTTTCTTTTATTAATTCGGGTATTTGGCTTTATGATTGCATAAATTTTCCTGGTTTCGGCCGGTGTCGTCGGAAAAGTTACTAATACTTGTATCTTGCAGTAAATATTTAACGTAAGTGAGGAGGTCTAAGAGTAAAGTGGGCAGCAACAACGTTTCCGATGGGCCGCAGTTTGCGGGGCACGTAAACTTCAGACGATGTAAAATATATACAACGCGCACGGACCCTGCGCACGCGCAGCCGGGATTTTAGCGCGCTTTCGGTTGTGGAGCACGGGGCTATCGATGTACACTGAACTAGCGCTCGAAGCTGGGCGAGTCGGCATGAATTCACGAAGAAAACGGCGCAAAGGACGACCGTCATTTGCGCTGTTTTCTTCATAAAGCTGTTGATATGGTCGTAACGTATAGCGATACAGAGAACTCGGAGCTTGACGTTGCTTTGTAAATGCTTTTTTTTCTCTCCCGATTACTTTTCGCTTACCGGACCCACGAATCAACGCACCCACGAACGAGTATTGCTAAAACGTACAGTTTTGGCTAAATGCATCGTTTCATATTTCCAGCTAAAGTGAGGGCCGTCCTGGCGACAATATGCTGGGAGAATTCTGTGCGAATCATTATTTCATCGACCCGTAGCCGGGCAGCGGAGCCACGGTTGGCGCACTCGACAGGACGGCTTAACAGCGCATGCGCAACTCTTTCACGAACATGCTTTGTGTGCTTAAACACCTGTACTACACGGGGTCCATCTAACTTAATTAGTGTCGAGCGAGTGCGGACATAAGTAATACCCGGGTCACGAACCGACTGCATTTTAATTAGTATTCCAAACGCGGCGTGCACCGCGTCAACATTTCTTAGTACGGACGTCGGCATTTCGAAAGAAAGACTCATTGTCGTCGTGCGTCTGTTCGCGGCTGGAATTGCGTTACGGGAGGAGCGACACCCGCGGGGAACAACGACTGGTCTCGTCGTCGTCCTCTCTGTTCTCATACTCTTCATTAAACTCTGCCTCCTCTTTCTTCATTTCCGGCGCGGTCGCGTTGTGTCGCGTCCGCAACCGGTTTCGGGCGTGTCGACGTCGAGTCGCTTCGTACCGGGAAACTGTGACTAACTATTTGCAAGTGGGCCAATCGAGAATGCACGGCGCAGCGCTGTTCCTGCAGGTTACGGCTGACTGGTCCTGTGGCAGTCGAAAAAAAACGGCGACACACTGGCGTCGATCACTCTTTCCCCGTTTTTATTTATTTTTTCTGGAGGAGACGTATCACGCTGCAACACTGTCTCCCTGCTTATACGTCGGTCGATGCGCCGTGTCACTCTCACTGTCGCTTTCGAAAATTGCACCGGAACGCGATAATTGCGTCTACACGTTTCTCGGTATTCGCTGGCGTTGTTAGCCTGCATGCAAACCGGCTCGTGACAGACGGTTTTTTTTCGCCTGGGGTACCTGTCAACTACTTTCGTGGGCTGTGTGTAACCAAAGCAAACTTTTCTTGCGAGAGTTTTCCGGTTGTGTCCTCATTCCCTCGAAGCACGCATCGCGGCGCAGTTTTAAGGCGATGAATGTACAGTCTTTGTCAAAAGTTTCTGGGCCGTGTCAAGAATTTATGGGCCGCAGTGAATTCCGCTCGGAGACTTAGCTGTCGTTTAGGACTGAAATGTTTAATGACAAAAAGCTTGCAGGAAACCACTTTGTTTGCCCACTCGCATAAAATATTTCAGCTGCAAGTGAACGTTGAAACATTGTTTGCGCACTAGAGAACGTGACGGCGGAAGCTTGAACACAGGACAACCGTTAGTAATGTGTTGTTCTTCGGTCCTGTTATCTCGCGCGCTCAGTATTGATGTTTGTTTACCAATCGTAACCAACTACCCCACATCGACGCTCTGAACGTTGAGTTATTTCCTCGATTTATTTGTGAACCGCACACTTTTGCTGCGGCCCAGAAACATTGCCAGCTTGTCAGGGTGTCCGTGTGGGGATGACGATACGGGACGTCGGTTAATTTTGTATACGCTGTAAGTGTAAGGGATGTCGCTTCTCGTCGCAACGTGTCTCTTCCGGTTATAGCGTAATTATGCTTTCGAGAACGTCGGTCATTATTTGCGTAAATTAATGAGTTGTGAGAGACAGCTGTTGACTAGTTGCCAATTAGAGGACTCTTGGTGAGCCGGCTGAAGACGGATAGGGCAGCACATGGATTCCCGGACGATGGTCCCACTCACACTGTCGCACTCTAAATGTTTTCCTGCGCAGTCACATGCGTCTTAGGGAGATTTAACCGAGCATGAAATTTTTATTTTTTATTTATTACATACTGCGGACCATTGAAGGTCCATGCAGGGTGGGTGGTTACATAGTATCAAAGCAGGAAATACAATGCGAACATGAATACAGTGAAACAAAACAACAAACATCACTGAGAACGATACATGGGATCTGTAAGGAATTCCATTCGGCTATTGTACGAGGGAAGAAAGAGAATTTAAATGTCTGTTCTAGCGAAATACGGTGTTAGGGAATGAGGGTGGTGATGGCGCGTTTGTCGAGTCATTAAAGGGGACAGATATAGTGTGACGTCAATGGCCAATTGGTTGTTAACAAGTTGAGCGAGAAAATCCAGGCGGAATGTTTTCCTTTGCATCTGAAGGGGTGGAATATTGTTAGCTGCCATAAGGTCAGAGGGAGAATCTAGTGGGGAGAATTTCGAGAAAATAAATCTAACGCCTTTCCTTTGAATCCGTTCAAGTTTTTTAGTGTTAGAAATGTTCCTAAACGCACGCCATGGATACAGGCGCTGATCAAACACAGTTTCCTTGGTCAGTCGTAGGCACGGGAGTGCCTAGATGTTTCCATTACGTACAACACACATAGCCGTGTTGTTCTCGCGTGCCCGTTAGTCGTAAAAGAAGGCGTGCGCACATCTTTCGCCTACTATTCGAGAGCGGAGTTTTACAAGCTCGTTCTCCGCGTGGGCGTACAATCGTGGGCAACCTGGTTACATGAGAGGCCCCGCACCGTTAGACACGCCCTGTCCCGTTGGCGTTCAAGCTCATCAACGTGGCCGTATACAGCGAGGGCCGAGTGTGTTCTACGGCGCGCTTTCAGGCGTCGCCGTCGTATCTGCGCAGACCTCGCGTATTTTCTCGATTTTACGAGCGGCGAACCGGCGGTGAGCATGGGCGTTTATTGTCGTCCCAGCCCTTCACGCGAAGAGGAAGCCTGGACGCTCGTCTGTGGCCTGAATGAAAGTTTGCCGGAACAAAAAAAAAGCGCGGGAAAAAAAAAGTTCGACGAAGAAAAAAGCGCGGGAAAAAGAAAAACAAGTTCAAATCTCGCGCGCAAGGCCTCCTCATCAATACGCCACGCGCGCTTGCGCTGGCTGCGAGTGGGAGAAAGGGATAAGAGCTATGTGGATGCGTGGAAGACCTGCGCATTGCTGCGCCGTCATATGAGCTCCGGTTTTACGATCTTCGTGCGGTTTTAATGAGCCGGGGTCGTTAATAACGCTCGTAAAAGGGGGCGCAACGCAAAGATTGGTGTATAGACGCGCGGTCTGGAAGGGGGGACCCGTCCGTCGGACGGTCTGCTTTTACTACACGGCCGGCGTTGTTGGCGATGACGTGACTTTCGTCACCGAGGTCGTTTTATCGGCGGTAGTTTATGTGCCGCGTTAATTGCGCTGCTGCTCGCTTTATTCCTTTTCATTCCGCGCTGTTGAGATGCGGGAGAGTGCGCCCATCTGCGAGTGTGTTAACGGGTGCGCTTTCGGAAGCCTCGTCGGAGAGCGAGCGGTCTTTTGCCTTGTTATTTCCTTTTTCTTTTTAATTCTACTCCGTCGGTCTTTAGGTCTAGGTCAGTATTGGTCGT
The DNA here is from genome assembly GCA_013339765.2 of Haemaphysalis longicornis. Classification (NCBI taxonomy): domain Eukaryota; kingdom Metazoa; phylum Arthropoda; class Arachnida; order Ixodida; family Ixodidae; genus Haemaphysalis; species Haemaphysalis longicornis. Next base: position 79,946,600 of record CM023457.1, on the reverse strand, counting down.
AAAAGGAAAACACCGATGCCCGCCTGTTGCGAGGTTGCGAATTCATTTATACCTGCGTCCTCGCAGTGTGTGCGTGCGTGCGTGTGTGTGTTTGGGGGAGGGGGGCGTGCGCTATAGTAGTATATATAGATATATATATATATATATATATATATATTATAATATATATAGATGTATATATATATATGATATATATATATATATTAATATATATATCGAATCAGAATGGGAAATGACGGGGCTCAGTGAATTAAGACAGAATAAGTGTTGGCAGTCAAGAAAACCTCGGAAAGCAAAGGGGGGAATGCGTTAGGTTATCGAAAGATATGAAGAATTTTTGAGTCAGAAACAAGTCAGACCGGTATTCTGGAGGTCGTGGGTTCGGACTACCACCGGCGGGCATTTTTCACCACTTTCTTTCTACTTTCAAATTCTTCATTGCTTTCGATGACTACACGCATCCTCCCCTTTGCTTTCCGGGTTTTCTGACTGCCAACCACTTATTCCTTTATATATTATAGAATATATCATATATATTATATATCTATATATACTATATATATATATATATATATATATATAGTACTATATAAATATCAGTCAAGAAATCCTCATAAGCATAAGGATAATTGCTTTAAGGGTACGAAAAATGAAGAAGACGAACAGAGTCAAAACCGATTTGGCTAGTTTCGCATGCCAGCAAGGCGATACTCTCTTTTGCTGAAAACGATAGCCACAATCGGCTTCACCTTTGTTTCGACGCTGTGTAACTACAAATTTATATATATAATACTATCTATAGTTATACTATAGATATAATTCACTATGCAAAACAAAGTCTAGTCCACTTATAGCAATATCCAAGTGCCAAGGAAATCCCATCGCTATAACCGATAATTGTTCTAAGCGGGTTGCGAAATAAAAGACGGAACAGAGCTCAAAACATTTTATTCGCATGCCAGCAAGGTCGTACTACTACTAATTTGCGGAAAAGAAGCCACAGTCGGTCACCTTTGTTTGCCGCGTGTGAAACTAGCGCAAATCTTTTCTAACAGCATCTACAGGTGCTTCACCTGGCTGAGGTAAATGTCCTTAGCGGAAACAAAGTTCCCGAGGGACTGTGCCACGCACTGGGCCTCCTACGAAGACACTACCTGAATAGGCTGCGCAACCGCGTTATTAGAGACGTCACTGTTGCACCTTTGGTGCACAATATACCCACACACATAGCGAATCAGAATGGGAAATAAGGGGCTCGCTGAATGAAGGCAGGAATAAGGGCATTTATTTCAGCGTTGCCAGCCTTGCAAAGCCCAAGGATGCGCGTCATCTGGTCAGCTGTTTCCGAACTGCCGGTGGGAGCTGTGTTTACCCGCTATCTCCTTTTACTGCTACTTTGGCTAAGGACAGGGCGGGCCATCTGGGAGCTTTGGTGAGGCCTGTTGACGGGCCAAAACTGATGACCTTCTTCCTTCTTTTCTTCGTTCCTTGTGCTCCATCCACTTGTTTGAGTTTGCGCTTTGCGCAGGTGGCATATGCGCTCTCGTTTCCCAATTTCGCCGAGCGCGCTTTCTCTAAGCTGTGTACCCTGGCTGGTTAGCGACGGCTGTAAAAACGGCACGTGCGAGAGTCCGGCGGCGCGAGTGTGTTAAAAATATACCCGGCTGTGGTGCTCCTTGCCCGTTACCTTCGAGTTTGGGAAGTTGTTGAGGGAGAAATTTCGTTGCGGGCGGTTATGGCAGTAAAACAACCTGCCCGTTTACTCGTGGGAGGGCATATTCAGGGAGTATATAGCACTGATGACGTCAGAGGTTAAATTCAGGGTGGAACGTTAAAAAACTGCGCAAGTGATTAAACCGGCAACCTTTTGAACGCAGTTAAAGACCACAGTTAAAGACCTGGTTAAAGATCTTACATTCCAGTGACTTAGGGAAATTCTACTATATTCTGGTGGCTGCGGCATCCCTTAGCTTATTTATAGGAAGATTTATTAAAATTATTGGCGCGTTTTTGTGGGAGAATTCATGTTCGGTATCAATTGGCAGTGCAGTCGCGTCTTCGCAGGGCAATTTACGGTAGCTGCTGTTCCTTGTACGGTTTGATGTCTTCCTAAATTTTTTTTTTATCGCTTAACTTTGAGGCCTGATTTGGAGCTCCCCAGGTCTGCGACAGACTCTACATCTCGAGAGCTTACCCAGTTCAATGTTTACGTTCTCTTTGAAAATAAAACTTAACTGGACCTTGGCGTATGTTCGACTGCAGAAGCTGCTTCCCACACGTTTCTACGCCGCACCGAAATGTAGCTCCTTCTGGGGCCTGTGCCTGCATACCGTATTACACACACCCGCGCCGGAGGGACAATCCAAAATAGATGCTACCTGTGCCTTGCCTTACATTAAACAATTTCGATCGATCATCATCACTCATCACTCATCATCACTCACTCATCATCACTCACTCACTCATCATAAATCACTCATCAACTCACTCACTCACTCATCATCATCACTCACTCAATCACTCAATCAATCAATCAATCAATCAATCAATCAATCAATCAATCGATGACTCAATCACTCAATCAATCAATCAATCAATCAATCAATCAATCAATCAATCCATGACTCAATCAATCAATCAATCATCAATCAATCAATCAATCAATCACTCAATCACTCAATCAATCATTCAATCATTCCATCATTCATTCAATCATTCATTCAATCATTCCATCATTCCTTCAATCATTCATTCATTCAATCATTCATTCATTCAATCAATCAATTCAATCAATCAATCAATTTTATTTAAATAATTTGCTAGGACGCTTTGGTGAGGTATTGTGTGAGAGACGTTGTCTGTTACAATCACGGACTGATAGTCCTTGGCTTCCTTGCAATCGCTAGGTTCGGCAGAGCACGACTACAACGGGCCGCACATTTCGCCCATTCGTGAACTCATGTTGTAACCGAGTTCGGAGTTTTCGGGCCTAAGCTGACTTTTGGTGAACGGTGCGACTTCATCTGCAGCGTGCCCTCGATGTCACAAAATCTGCATACTCCGAGGGATTTATCGGGAATACTGAGCCGAGAAACTTAGTCGCGATGCGCGAATCAGAACAGCGGCAGGAATTCGAAGTTTCTTCACACAGTTTTTTCTGAATCATCGAGGTAAATAAATTTCGCATGAACGAATACGTCTATTTTAATTACAGAAACCTGGGAGTGTTACCATAAAAAGCGTTAGCGCAAGCACAGCGGGGTTCGTTCGCGACTGAAACGAACAATTTTCGCAACGATGCGTAAGCCACGTACTATAACGAAGCTTCGCACATCTACTTATGACTCTTTGAGGTCTTCTTTGTTACTGCGTTATGTATATGCATGACGCTTTGTTGTTGCATACGACGCTTTGTTAAACGGAAAGACAGAGTACGACATATTGCTTCGTGGTCACGGGCGCTTACCGCAGCTCGTGCTGTATAGTTCAAAATGCACCGGATGGGGTGACGCAGTCGGTAGTTGCGTTGTATGAACATTCCATATATAGGCACTGCTATAAGCAGCAAAACAACGCGGCGGTTACCGCTTGTCGGCGCTCCTACAATGATGGTGTCACCGAGCCTATTCGATTGACCAGAGCGGGGCCGTTCGCGGGCAGTGCCGTTTGACTTCCTTCAGTACAAGAAGCGACGTAGGAGTACGTAAGACAAACTAATACCGGACGGCGTCCGTGGCCATCCGCGGATTGCCCTGGACCGATAACCGAATATGGCCACTCGATATCGGTGCTGCCAACCTTAGAGGGGCGGGAAATCGGCCAGCGTCATTTCGACAGGCATTCGTCGCATACTTTTTTTTAAATAAGCGGACCACAGGTATGCAATGGCATCGCGAGTTCGTGGTTTCCCATGTTTGAAAACAGCAGTAATGGTTGCCTCACTGTGATACGATTCGAGTACGGAATGCTCGGATCGTTTGGGATAACGTTTTTGGTTTCGTTGTTGTAAACTCCGAAAGTTCAAAAGAAGTCGAAAGCCAGATCTTCGTCCATATGGCCCTATGAGACCTTATAAAGCTAGAGAGAGAGAGAGAGAGAGAGAGAGAGAGAGAGGAGAGAGAGAGAGAGAGAGAGAGAGAGAGAGAGAGAGAGAGAGAGAGGAGAGAGTTGTAACTTTGAGAAGTACGCAGAACAGAAAGCGATGTATAGTTGTTGAAGGATGCTTACAGCATTGTGAAATGCCACAAACTAAAAACGAAGCACACGATACGAACCCAGCGATGTAAACTTTGAGGGCAACGAGTATAACGCTGACAGCGTTGAGGATTGAGCGCAAGAGCGTCTGAAGCATTAAAAGAACGATTCCGGTACTGGTTATGTGGCTGTGGTGTAGGTTCGCTGCGTCAGGTTCACGCGTGTAAGATGGATGGGAACATTACTAAAAAGTTAGCCGAAGTAGTTATCAATCTGTCGGTAGTATATACCACTCTCAGCGCCTTCATCTGGCGTTGGAGAGTTCGGATCACCAAGTGCTCTCTGCCCCGATGCCTAGAAGCAATGCGGTGGAGCAGTTGTGTTGCAAATGAAGGCAGGAAGTAAAAAAAAAAAAAATTGGCGCATCTTGCATTAGTGGTGCATGGCTGGAGAAACGCAGAGTTGTCGCCCATCTCTCCCTTCGTCGGAGACCAGGCTGTTGCACCTTTCGTGGATTTCCGAACTTGCCGCTGAAAGTTCTGCGTGACTGGCAGGCCCAGATCGGTTCGTCCGCAGGCCTCCACATCTCTCCCAAAGTGTACCGCGTTAGCACGCTCTAGAACCAGCCGCAACCGGCTTCGCAAACTCGGCGTCTGTAGCGCGAGCTCGGCGTCTGTGCTCCCCACTTCAGGCATAGACACACGTGAATGTTTTCCCTATATTTTTTGCGAGCTCCTCACGTGGCACAATCTAGGACGCCGCCGGGGTCTCCTCACGAGGCGCACGTGCGCTCGGTCCGCATGTTTTTTTTTTTTTTTTTTTTTTTTTTTTTTGCGAACACATTTTGCGAACGCCACCGGACCAATCTCAAGCTTAAACAGCTCTGCCGTTAAAAAAAAAAAAAAAAAAGGCAGCTCTCGGATTCATAATTCGCGCCAAAATGGTCGTGCATAGCCCACTCTAATCCGAATAAGCGGAGCAAAGGGCGTCGAGCAAGGGGCGCCGTCACGGAAGACCCGGCCGCGTTCGCCCACGGGAGAAGTTGTGGGGGCGGGCGGCCGTGCGCGGAGGCGCTATATTTGGTGCGTGCCGGCGGCGGCGGCGTCTCGAGGTGGCCACTGGAGCGTTCGGAATAAAAGCACTCCGACCCTGCTGCCCCCTTCGTGCACTCCCAAACTGCCGGGGAAGAAGATACTTATAAACGGAGCGAGCGAACCGCGGTCTAAATGCTGCGCCCCGTATACGTCGGCAGCCTCAGAACCGGGGCAGATATGCCGGAGAAGCCCCCGGGGAGAAGACATATCATCTGGGGGCATCAGTCTCGCGGCTGTCTTCGCGGGAAGGGCATATATAGAAGCAGCTGCCGCATTACAAGACGCTTGCCTTGCGAGTACTTGCTTTCTGCAGTGCAGCCGGTAACGGAGACGGAATTCTTAAAGCGAAAGCTTTGTACAGCGAAGCTGTTAGCGTCTCGTTGGTCGGAAAATTTCGTGTCGTGAACAAAAAAACCCAGCAGGACCCAGCAGTTGTCGCCCAAGACGCCGAGCACATGCGCCAGGATAATCAGGCGTGCAGCGTAAAGCTCATTGTTCGAACAAAAACCAACACAAACCAATCGCGAACCTCCAATGATGATAGGCGCCGGTGAAACAATGGACCCTGTGTCTGGTAAAGGTTAGGTGTTGCAGCTGCATCGAAAGGGTAGGGGCTGACGTCATTGAGGTAGCGATGTCAGCATGGCAGGAACCCAGCAGTTTCGCCCAAGACGCGCGAGCGTGGTCAGCCCAGCATTTCAGAGAAGCCGAGTGCAGGACGGCCGCCGAGACAACGAGGAATTTCATACCTCCCATCAGCATGTGTAGGGTTTACAACAGCTTCGCTGGACATCCACTTTCGCAGACGCGGGATGGCGTCATTTTTTGTAATGGGTACCGATAGAGTTTCTGTAAAAAAACCAAAACAATCGCCGAAACCTCCTGATGGATGATAAGACGCTGTGAACAACGGGACCCTCCCATGTGTTCTGGTACAGGTTAGGTTTGCAGCTGCTATTGTAAGGGTAGGGGAGCTGACGTCATTTGAGGGCTAGCGCATGCTAGGCTAGGAAGAACCCAGCAGTTCTCGCCCAAGACGCCGAGCGCGTGCGTCAGGGCCCAGCATTTGCCGCCAGAGAAGCCGAGTGCGAGTGACAGGCCCGCCGAGACAACGAGGAATATTTCATACCCTCACCCATCAGCAAAGTGTAGGGGTTTACACCAGCTTCGCTGGACAATCACTTTCGCAGAGCGGGATGGGGTCCATTTCTTTTTATTGGGACCGATGGAGTTTATTTAAACAAAAAAAAAACAACATACGGCTATATACGGAGGAGGTCCTCGAACGTCAGATAATGCAGGGGAGAAGCTCCTATAAAACGAAGCAACAACAAGTATAAAGCCTTTAACAAGACGTGGTTACAGTACTATGCTTTCTGAGTGCAGCCGACGAACGGATATTCAAAGCTGAAAGTTTGCAGCGAAGCTGTAAGTCTCGATTGGCGGAAAACGTGTCGATGAACGCCAGGCAGGAAAGTTTCGCAACTCAACATTGCTGATAGATAGGGGCAGCGTAAAGCTATTTCTTGAAAAACACAAAAATATTGTCGAAGCACTTCTATGTATAGCGCCGGTTCCATGGTAACAGAGAATTCATGAACAGCTTGTTTGACTGCTATAATGTAGGCTGACGTCTTTAGGACAGTAAACATGGTTAGGAAGGGCAAGAACCCAGCAGTTCTGCCAAGCTCTCGAGGCGAAGCTGGTTGGCAGCTTAGAAATCCGAGTGCGAAGCCTAGCCGCTGCAAGATATTCATACATACTATGAGTGGCAACAGCTTGCTGGAATCCACTTTCGCAGAGCGGGATGGCCATTTTTTTAATGGTACCGATGAGTTCTGATAAAATTTTATGGTTGTCACCGAAGTTACAGACGTGTAAAAACTTGACATAGGACAATAGTGTTTCTATCGTACGTATACTTAATCGTCGTAAGGTTTACTTAGTGCGAAAGTCCGTGTTTCTTGGTTTGCGATTTAGGGCTTTGAAGGTTTGACGATAGATTGGACAAACTGTTAGCGAATGTTGGACGCAATTCTAGCGGAGGTTTTGACGCACTTTTGACGCAGTTTTGATGTGAGAAAGCTTTCGCGCTTCTCTACTTTCTGTACGAAGGGATGGTAAAGTTTCTTGCTCCATTTCATAGGTTTTGTTTGTATTGAAGGTTTTACATTCCGTATGTGTTCTGTCATCGCGGGATTTTTTTCAGCAGAGGAACAAAAAAATTCCCTCCATTGCATTCCTCTATTGTGTCAGGTATTTCTACGTCAGACGCTCTTTTTATAGGGACGGAGGAAAGAAGTGGGGGTTGGGGGGGGAGAAAGCCGTTGCGTGACTGCTACTTTTACTGCTGGAATGCTTCTGCCGAGTTTATGGGCCGAATGCTTGGTGGCGCACGCTTAAACAATCCGACGTCGTTGCCTGTTTCGCTGCAAACTACGTCGATATTACTATGTATGTGGCGACCGCTTGGCTGGTGTAAATTTGACTGCCCGTCGTCTGTACAAGCTTCGAGCGTCTGATTCCTGCGCTCTTTAATTTTCAAGTGGGAAATACCGTACGTTGCCGTTATCTTCGTGTTGTGGTTGTGTTTATCTTCCTGGCGTATCCGCTCGGAGGTTGTACGCCTGCGGAGTGTTAGATTACGTGGCGACACGTGTGGGTTTCTGTGTCGTTGTCGAAATAGCAAAAACATTACTTGAGTTTGATACAGTGGAAAGTGGTTTCTTAGTTGAGAAAAAGCACGTGCTGTAACGAGCACTGCTATTGGTGGTTTTTTTTCGGGGGAGTTGGCTTTCCCTCAGTCTTAAAGTAACGACAGTGAAATGTGCTTTACAGGATTCGACTACATTGTTTTTGACTCTCAGTACGTTAGCAGTGCGGAGGCAGGGTGGCCTTCCGTTGAGAGCTGCGCCGTTTCAGAAAAAAGCAAAACTGCCCTCCCCCAATGGCTGTTTTATATTTTTATTTTTGCTGAAGATGGAGGTGGGGAGGTGGGGTAGGGTAGTTTCCGGCCGTGTTCAATATTTTTGGCAGATTCAAGTTGCGCACGAAAGCAAACATAAGCAGGCAGAAGTTGTGAGGATTTCTCTGCAGACGGTTTCATAAACAACCTGTCGCGTTTAACACCTTTGTGAAAACGCACATTGGCGGGCGTAGAGGCGTTGTTGGCGCTGTCCATGTTCCTTGTTTATGGGTAATACGTCTGGTGCATTCATAATGACGTTCTACAGGCGATATAACACATACGCTTCATCCTGGCAACGTGTCTTCTATACAGGTGCTTCATTCTTGTAAAGCTTATTCCTCGTGAATATAACCTTGAACTCTTCCACATAATTCCGTTAGGCTGGTGCAGTAAACAATCTCTTGTGTCAAATGAACCCTAGGTCAGTTGACCGCACATGTTCCCTGTTCATTAACGGGCAACATCTGTCTCTTTCACTTACCAATTCTCCTGCTTTTCTAACGCCGCTACCCAACACTGAGGGACCATGCCCAACGTGCGCGGAGATTTATCCCTTTGCGACGCAACCAATGCTGACACACTGTCACCGTTCCAACTAAAATGTCTCCCCCTCCCCTCTCTATCTCTCTGTGCAGACGGGCTACATCTCTTCGCCGTCCAGGGGCATGTTCACCGTCGAGCCCATCAGCTGGGACGGCAGTGGTGCCGAGCCCCAGGGAAGCCACGGCGCGCACATACTGCGGCATCACCGCGACGGCTACGTTTCGCCCGCGAACAACAACGCCAGCGGCACTCACGGCCCGAACTCCGGTAAGTCCCGACCCTGAACAGGCTCCGCGCGAGGCGGCTTCAGTGCGGAGCACTTTGACGGCCCCGCTACTGTAGTTTGCCGGCGGCGTTGGCTTCGTTACTGAGCGAACGAAGCCCGGGAAAACCGAAGACAGAAAGAAAACTAAGGAGGAGAGGAAGGAGAATGGCGCGAGGGGGAGACAGTTAGGCATGCTGGGAGGTGGCGACGCGCTGCGAGATGGCGCCATAGCATCGGGTGCCGTCGTGCGCTCGACGATGACGCGCTCACGTCCTGAGACGCAGTTCGCGGTCCCTTCCCGAGACGCAGATTGCGATCAATTTCTGAGACGCAGTAGCTATGCGCCGTCACCGACTAGGCTGAAGTTCGTGCGGCGCACATGTTTTTCATTAGGGAGTATTGAAATCGTCACCCACTTTTTTAACGTGGAGATAAAACCCAAGTTTTAGACGCTATAGTCGCTGCGGTGAGTCGCCAATCATACGTTCGTACAGGTAGGCCTGGTTAAGAAGTGAAAGTGCGTTCGGTACTCCGTCATTTTAGGACGCGTATGGCTTTCCGTACTCTTTGAAAGGCGCTGACGGGACATGATCACTGCTCAGGGAAGTACACCATATCCACCGTATACTCGACGAAGCGTGGTTCGGGAAAAATGACAGCCCACCTGTCCTGAGGCGCGCCATCTTTTGCAAAGCGGAGAGTAATGTTGCCAAGGAGGCCTAATCTTCAAACCATCGTCGGTGTGCCAGTGCGTCTTTTACGGCAAGAGGATCACTCCAGACGAACTTAGAACTCTTGGAATATGATACATGTAGACGCGTGAGCTAGCTGGCAAGGTTTCGCTACTTCAAATGGTAGCAACAGCGAAAGAAGGCGTTGTAAGTTAACGCCAAGAAAAAGTGGTACACAGTCGAAATCACTGGCCAAATGATTCCAGCCATATATCTTGCGAGGCGCCAAACTCTTTACAAGAGTTCATCTTGCAGTTTTATTCGCTCACTTCTAGGACGTGCTAGGCACTAGGTTGGATATTTTACAATAGTTGCTTTTATTCAAATATCGTTTTTTTCCTTTGTACGTGTTTAAAATAAGCACGACCTCATGCACTTTCGCCCATCAACCATAAAGAGCCACCCTAGCTTTTTATATAATACAGAAGAGCTTACTAAAAATTGTAGTTGCCCGACACGAAGCGCGTCTGAGGCGTCACTATGAGTTTTAGCCTGACAAAAGTTCGACATGAGATGCCGGATACGACCAAGAGCGCCAGTTTTCCGTTAAACGAAGATTTAAATATTCGTCGTTATTTTAATTGTTTTCAACTAGTGAGCAGTTATTAAAAACAAAGCTCTCGCACTTCGTCCAGTATTGTTTCTCGCCCTAATTTTCCGGCTACGGAAACGGCTAACGTGTTCATATCGCCCTTTTCGCTGTGCGGTCCATCCAGCCCGGTTTTCCCTGAGTGGCAACGACCGGGCACGTTTATGTGTCGTCTGCTACTGCTGCGTCCGTCGACACCGAGCCCCGTTGCGCCGCCATCTTGCAGCGCGCAATAAAAAGAAACTGACACTGCAGAAACGCCACGACGGAAAGGTGTCGCGCAAAGCACGCAAGGAAAGAAAAACTAAAAGGAACCGGGTAGACGAAGCGGAAGGACATTAATAGACACGAATAAAAACCTCCGAGCACATGCAGATGAATAAGGCCGACGAAACGAAACCCGTCGCAGACGATAAGAAAGCGCCAGACGACGGTGGGAGCAGACGACACGGTAACGCGCCGCGTCGCAGACGACGGTGTGTGCATGCGGGAGACACTGCTATTTAGAATTCAGTTTCCGGCTTTTCCCGCTACCTTAGTACATGTGTCATCTTCGCTGGCAAGATCTCGTACACAGTGCTGGGGCATTTAGAAGGAACTCTTCCCGTCTCCGGCCGCTGCTGCCGCTGCTGCTGCCATCTGCTGGCGGTTGCGCGAGAACACATCGTCGCTTTCACTGCTGTGCGAGTGCCGCACGCCGCAGGTGTGAACCACGTCGTTGGGCTTTCTCTCTTCCGCTTTATTCTTTGTTCTTTTGTGTGTGCGGACGCGTTAGCTTTGCAGTTCTTGTTTTCACCGCACGGCTGCGGACCCCCAGCGTTGTGCCCTAGCCTGGCGTTTTGCCACCACTAGAGGGCCTGACCCGACAAGTCTCGGTTTTTATTTTTTATTTTTCTAAGGTAATGAGACGCTTCGAAACGATATGCGACGGTGCCGCTTTTGAACTTCTCGCACTAAACGACCCGGTCGTGTTATTAGTTTATGGTCAAGCGTTGCCCATATATAATGGTTCGGTCAAACCTTAGTGGTGATGGGAACGTCGACGCAACTCAGCACTAATACAAAAAAAAAACGATGTGCAGTTACCTCACATTCTCAGAGAGACTGTTTTAGAAAGAGCTCCAACTCTCCCTTCTCCCTCCAAATTAATGCTAAAAGTTTTGAACCACTAGCATCTTTCACGTTGTATCTTCTGGGCTATCAGTATAAGCGATGCGTCATTTTGTTTCCTCAACGATGCAATAACAGAACCAAGACCTTACGCGAACACCACGACTCTGATGTCGGAAAACTATGTCTGAATCCGCACATACTTGACCCTGCGCTGCAAGATGGCGGTAACTGCACGCATAGTGTACGTAGCGATTTTGTAACCTCGCAATCGGTGCCTACATAACGCCTCGTTATGGTGAGGACACAATTTTATCCTTCGCGCATTTTAAGGCCATCTGAATCGATTCATTCACGCCTTCGTATATACCAATAGCATCCCCATCCATCCATGAAATTCACCGGTTCAATTGCAGCTCAAGTTTGTCTAGATACCGGCATTTTCAATGTACGTTGTCTGTTTGAGACCACCTGCGTGCTATTACGTCTTTAACCTTCGGGGATTCATTGGAGCACTTCGCTGCAGAGCACATTTCAAGGAACGTTTTGTTCAGCTCTGAGCTGGCTCACTTGTAAGGCAATCGTCGCGCTGCTTGTGCTAGTATCAGCACAGCGACGTAGGCCTCCTTCAAGCGGATCTAGCAACTGCGCACATTAGCATACGCCACCTTTGATTCCTGGTGGTACACCCGTGCGCTTATTTTTCCGTCCCAAAGAGCCGCCGGCAATGTCGGTTACAGACGTACAAATGCAATCAACAGTAAACGTAGCGCTGGTTGGAGAATTCAAGAGAATTTCTCCGCCAGTGCCTAGCTTGCAGCCTTTAAGTGACTTCTTAAGAAAGCCCTAAACTAAAATCCGCCGGCACAAGCGGAACTTATGCTGACAGCCAGCCACATTTATCTCAAATTCACGAGCGCTGCTCCGCTTACTTTAAACTGCACCCGTACGTGCCTCGCGCTAAGCGCGAATGCACCTCACTCCGGGGCATTCCGTACCAGGAAATCTTCCTCGTGTCCGAGTCATCGATTGCCAATACAATGACATTTCAGCGCGCTCTCTGGCAACTGTATCGCGCAAATGAGCGCTTGCTATTAAGCAGGGCAATCAGACACCCGTGGTCGGACAACTGGCTTTTCGCTTCCTCTTATACGGTGCGTTCCCGGCCGTGAGTCAGTGGTTCCTGTGTTGCGCGCACACGCGTATACCGCACCCCGTATAAAGCAGCGACGGAATGCCGGACGCATGAGCGTGCATGCACTCTGTATGCAGGTTGACACACGCGGCCAGTGCGTTTTCCCACGAGTGTCGCCTCTTGCATGCCTCGCTGTCGGCTCGCCGGCCTTGCCTGTTTCGGCATGCAGCGTTGGAAGCGCTTCGCTGAGTCTTGGGGAAAGGGTCGTCAAGGTATCACGCACTGCTAACTGTGGTCTGCATTTGAATTTGTCTTCCTCTTGATTTCAATATATAAGAGAACTCCATGCTATTATTGTGCAATTCGAAATATTTTTTCTTCTTACGGTCGTGGCATAGTCCGGGATAAAAAAAAGCTGGTGACCCGATGAAACATTCATTATTGAGGGAGGAAGGAAAATGGGAATATGGGAAAGAACTATAAACGTTCGCAGAAAGGCTCTTAGCAGTGCATAGTGTAGTGGAGGCTGTGGGAATTTCTAAACCCAATTCCTGCACTTTAAGTGTAAAGGGAATAATTGGTTAGTTGAGTGAAGAAGTGAGTGAAAGGTCTCCCTCCCTTTCAATCAATCAATCAATCAATCAATCAAGATCGATCCATCAAGATCGATCCATCAAGATCGATCCATCAAGATCGATTGATTGATTGATTGATTGATATTGATTGATTGATTGATTGATTGATTGATTGATTGATTGATTGATTGATTGATCGATTGATCGATCGATGCCCACTGTAGTGGAGGCTGTATCGATCGATCGATCGATCAGTTTAAATATGGAATGTATTGAGCTGGTGTAGCCATTAATACAGCCTCCACTACAGTGGGCATTGCGAAGGGCCCTTCAGAGAATGGTTATAGTTCTAGGTGCGGTATGAGAAAGGCCTGCTGGCTACGTTTGCCCTTTCTTGTCGCTTGTTTTTTTGTAAAGTTTTAATAACAACTAAGTTCAGATACGAACAAAATGTACCGTGATTTGAAAGTTTGGGGTGATTCTTTTTTTAATCATGTGAATATTTCCCCGCGAGCGTTTAATCAGTGTCACGGTCGGCTTCTCCATTGCGCTTTCTCGAGTTCTAAGTTGAGCACAGCATGTCTCGTATCTAACTTTCCATGCTCCGAAGCAACAGCAACGGGAAAGTGTCTCACTGTTCAGAGCAGTCTCGGTTTCTCGCACTCGGGCTGGCTCAGAGCGTCTTTCTGTTGCGCATTAGGGCACACTTGAAACTCTGAACCCCCGCTCTGTCGTATAATTTTTCACGTCACCAACTTCTACGCCACACGCCGTGTTCATTTCTAATTCGACCCGCGCAAACAAGTACGCACTCCACACACATTACTCTTTCAGCCATGGCTTCTTTCAATCCTCGGAGGCACGCTAGTATAACTCCAACAGCTGAGGGAGGGGTAGGCTTTCGGGCAGTTTCGTTTTACATGGCCGCCATACAAGAGGCAGACAAAATCGACCAAGCAAAAGTAAAAAAGTGGCCACCTCCGTCCTTGCTTAACGCTGGGACGCTTCTACGCAGCCGGCAAGGCCGTCTGGGCGACCGTTCGATGGCGACAGTTCGTGGTGGGAGAGGTGGGAGAGAGGGTGGGACAGACAGACAGACCAGTCATACCCGTGTGCTGGGGTTTCCGGTGACAAAGCCCGCCGCAGTGCCCTGTCGACGAATCCCGTCGGATAGCTCTCTGCAATGCAGTGACCAACACGGCAGCGGCGTTGCGCATGCGCGGATGTTTTAAGCTTCCCTGCGGGTGGTGAAGAAAGTTTGCAATCTCGAAGCGTTAGCGCGTCTCCCCTGTCTTGTTGCAACTGTTGCAGTGTCACGTTGCAAAGGCGTCCCCGCAGTCTTCGTTGCAGCGGATTTATCGCTCGTCGAGGCTGCGGCGGGCGCTGTTAATGAAGGGAGATAGTACGGCGCCATGATTGAAGCTCTCGTTAGCCTCTCCTATGGTCAGTAGGAGACATATTCCTTTGAAAAAAAGGGGTTGCCCTCTTTTTCACTGAGGCGTGAAGGTTGCGTCTGCAGGACAGCAGAACGCGCAAAAGCTGCCGCCTAGACGAAATTCGAACCGAAACTCTTACCGAAACTCGAGCGCATATCTGCGCTGGAGTTTTGGTTTTGTGGCGTTTCGCGCCGTTTGCCGTTTGCCCAATCTGTCCTCTGTGAAAACCCCTCGGCCCGTGCGGTCGCGATAATGCCTGTGCTGTCCAGCTGCTATTACGCGAAGAAATTCGAGGTCGTTCCGCTCCGCGGAGGTGGATGACCAGGGGAGCTGTAAAAGTCGCAGTGCGAAAACTTGTGGTAAAGGCTTTCTTACGTCAGTCCCCGTCACCTTTAACGACGGTCACAGTGGCCTTGCTGTCGCCGTGACATCCACTGATACGCGCACCTACAGACACCTTGCATGACGTCGCATCGATGCATACGGCCTCTAACACGAAACGCACACGAAACGATACCTGCACGTTGAAATTAACGACTACGACCACATGTTGAGTGTTTTCGAAACCAACCCATGCAGAATGAGTAGCCATATACAATTTTCGATATCGCCGTAACACTTCGTAAGCGAGCTGCTCTTCGTGGGTCCCAACCACGAGTGGCATCTTCCCACCCGTACTCGTACTCGCACTCATAGCTATGCTCCCTACACGGAGCCGAAGCAGTCTCGGTGAGTTCAACCATTGTTTTCTCCGAGTCAGCTTAATGCACTATCGCACCGAGCGCGGAACGCTATTTGTTATGTATTGGGTGGTCTCTTAGCTTTCCTGTTGCTACGGAAGATGTCAGCGCATGCCTTATGGTTTGTTCCCGCTCCTCATAGAGGGCGGCGTTATGCACTATTGGTTTCCCAGGTATCCTCTTGCTACGCCAGGTTTAGGAACCTCTTGCTACGCCTTGCTCGTGTGCTTCGCCTCCTCACAGAGTGCGGCATCTGTACACCGAGGAGCCCTAGGAGTTTTTGCGCACGGACGCAAAAATTTCACGCTACCAACCCAAATGCAGCGCTGCTGTAAAAAAATAAAATCTTCAAGAGCATAGTCTCCGATCAACACTGCACTATTCCCGGTTCCCCCAGCAAAGACGTGTGCTTGACGAGTGTGTGCGCGCTTCTACGACGTAGTAGTAACTGGCACGGTCGTCCCAAAGGCAGCGATCCTCCTACAGGACCTGCATAATAAGTGAACGCTTCAGGAGCTGCGGACTTGTAGGTCCGTGTTCCTGTTGTCGTTGCGGTACTGGCAATTAGTTTGATAACTGTGGTTTGATTGAGGACAGGGCGTAAGAAGCGTTTCTGGAAACTTTAGTCGCTGCCCGTTCGGCTGTATAGAAGGCGACCAAACTTCAGTGACATGCACTCAAACGGCAGCTGAGTCCTTTCTGCCACCTTTCACGATGCCGGCGATATTCTCCGTAGCTAGGCGGGTGCCGCTAACGGCTGCGCGGGAGAGAGGGGAACAGTAATTTTAATGTCCTTGAAGGTCAGTCTGGCTGGGCGGAGCACTTATCTATGCAACTATGTCGTAACTGGCACATGTTACTATTCCAGCGCAAATCTGCATAGTCATTGGGGTCAGACTTACAAAATGGTTCAGGCTCATAGCCAAATATAAAACATGTGAATATAGAAGGTCACGTGACACCAATAACACAGTCTGAAACGCGGCAACGAAAAACTATCCTACCAACACATGGCACGTGCACCCGCGAGGTTTTTTGTCCGAGGACGACTAAATGTTGCGCGAGCTACGCTAAGAATGCAAGGTGCCATTGCTCGCTTTCTCAGTAAGAACGCTCATTTCGCGCTAAAGGTCAACCTCCATCTTTTACGGGCCACCAGTCTATTCTCAGCCCCTGTTCGCGCAAACACCAGTTGGGTTGTGCCGGGCTGTTTTAAAGCAAGGACTGTGTTGAAATTCCGCCCCCCACATGCGTCCTCGTCTTCTCCGTATCCGTGGAGAAGGCAAAAATACCATCTTTACGGCCTTCACTGCACTCTGTTTTTACGTCCGTGGCAAGACATGGATTTATTTTTAACATCTTCGGACAACAATCCGGCATTTCTGCCTGTTTCTAGCGTTTTTACACCCACTCCTAGTCGCGGAACTCAAACGAGCGATGTCACTACGAATATTCCAAGCTAATAAAAAAGCGACAAGTACCGAAAGAAAGACTTTCGACTCGCGGAATATTCGATGTCCGAAACTTGGAATACGACGGGTCAGTGCACCGAACTCAGCTGATAACCATTTTTATCACGCCTTCCCGGAGAAACTTCTCGCCTCCACGTTATTGGACCTCACAACGCTACGCTCCTCAATATATTCCGAGCATACGCGCCCTACATTCCGCAACACTCCGACGTGATAATTTGAGTGCGTTTTCACTTGCGCGCCCGAAAGCATTTAGGCGCGCTCCGATGCGTTTCAAGTTCATTTTGTAGTGCACTTAGACCGGATAAGAGCAGATAAGGACCCTTTAATGGACCTCTTGGACCTCCCGCCACTCCCAGCAAAGCTTTTAAGTGCCCTCAGCCGCTTCTTCCCGGCTCGGTCGCCGTGCCAAAATTGAAACCGACGGCGCGGCTGTCTTGACAATGAACGCTTTGACGCCCACCTAACGGCGGAGGCACGGAGGGGAAATCGAACGCGGAACGGGCAGGGGGGCCCCGGAAAAGCAACGCGATCGTTATCCGACCGAAGCGGCCGAAAAACTGGGCTAATGCGTTCTTGGCTTGGATTAAGACGGCTCTCAAGCGGCGATGCCGCGCGAAGCGAAGAGCATCCGTCTACCTTATCGTCTGCTACGGAATGTGCCGCGTCTTCTGCACGCAGCGTGCAATCCGTCTGCGTTGTCGTCTGCTTCGGCGCGCGCGCGCGCCCGTGTCTTTATCGTCTGCTCTCGGAGCGGTCGTCTGCTCTCAGGAACGTTGTCAGCAGGCGACAGGAGAAGAAGACATTTTGGGAGTGTTATGGACGACTTTCCGAGCTGTTTTCTTGACACGCGCCCGTAGGTGACGTTGGCGCAACCGAGCCCTTCGCCGCGTTTCGCTCTTTTTACGATGGCGCGTGGTCGTATTTCGCAGTGCAGCAACGCGAGAACGCCAACGCTACAGATGTTGTGTCTGCCCGACGCTGCACGAGCATGTACCGCGTGGCCTTGTTAGGCCGCGAAAGGGGGTTGTACTCGTTAAGTGCAATGCGGTTCGTGCTCGGGGCGCAGAGTTAAACGTTAAGCCTGCCCAGCTGTTAAGCACTAAAATATGTACAGAGAGAACGTATTTGTTTGGGTTCCCCTGGTACAAGTAGTTTGTGTTGGGAGACACAACTGAGGACGTCAAAATAGGTCGCCTTGGGTAGCCTACGAGCAGCTGTTGCGTCGGCGCAGACGGCGTAATTGCGCGTTTCGGTTTCTCCTGTCCTTTGAGCCTCCACGCTAGCGGGACCATATATAGTATGGTCGCTGTGGTTGTTTGTATCTGTGTGCGGGCTTTCTCTAAGCCTATGGAGCTGTTTGGTACGAGTGCTTGGCAGCAAAGAATGGTATAGAGACCACCATCCACTAGAAGTGCCTTATCGGAGCCACTGTAAATCGGGAAGAACTGCGTGGGATTTTTTTTTTTTCAGCATACCACAAAACAACTCCCAGACGTGCAAGATGAAATTGGTATCGGGGGCCTTCTCAGCATCGCATGCGTGCATTTCACTCGTGGCGTTTGCCCCGTCATCGTTTCTATTTCTCCAGTGTTGCCAAGAACGTCAAATTCGCGATTTAATGCATAACCGTGGCCTTCGTACACCCGTGTGTTGGAGATTTCGGCGCATCGTTAAACATCCCCAGGTGGTCAAAATTAATCCGGAGCCCTCCACTACGGCGCGCCTCATAGCCCAGGTTTTTCTTCGCCGCATTAAACCTTATAACCAATCAACACTGCCTTCGCATTCTATTTTTTTAAATGTTCACGTTTACGCGTTATTCAGCTTGGCGGGATACCGTTTCAAAAATGGCGCCGCAACCTTCAAGTCGCAGCAAGCAGCTGAGCGTGCAGTAGCGGCCGGGGGCGGAAAGACTGAAAGGTCAAATTTCCTCACACCGGAACGGGGCAGCAGGAAATCTGAAAGTGCCGCTAGTTTTTAAACAGAGAATCGGATGTTCCATGCGGCCACCCTCATATTTACTGCTCTCGTTGTTTTTTTTAATCTAGGAAGCCTTTTACTGTAGAAGGATTTGCTGGCGGACTGCGGGGTACATTTTTGAGCTTTAAGATAAACGGCGCTAAAAACGAGACCAGAGTGAGGGCAAATAAACAACGCATGCAAGCTCACTTGTTCGTCAGCGCGCGCACTGCGTATTTGCTTTTAGTGTATAGCCCTGTTTTTAACGCTGTTTTCCTTCAAGTTTTACTGTGACTGCAGCTACGGCGTCTGTTTTTAACGTCTCAATCTTCCATTCGGTTTCGGAAGTTCTAGTAAGATATAACGGAACTCGGGACTCGCCTGACATCAGAGCCCACGAATGCAGAATTCAAATCAACGCTTTGTGGTTCTTGAGTCTCGAAACACACGGTTCTCGAAACACACGGATGAATCGAAATGAAGGGACGTTGCCATTGGATATACATGCGGTCGTTGCGTCACAAACTTCACCTTTAAATTCGACAACTGTCCATTTTTGCCTCATTTGAACAAGGAACCCGTACGGGTTCCGAAACGTCTTTATACTTTCTTTGACTCGGTCAGTGACTGCATTAACGTTTCTTCATAGAATGCTTGACCAAGGCGAATATTCGTCGAACCCTTGACTATATCTTATAGGCATTAAAACTCGCTTGTAAGGGAACTGCGCGCCGGGAAGGTAATATCGGGTGTGAGATATGAGACGCCCAACAACTCGCACCAAAGTCTCCTTGTGGGTGACTGCTCACCGGCGACCATGAAAAAAATTAAAATGTGTTGCAAATAGGCATGTATTTATTCTCTCTGTCGCCCCGTCTTCGCTTGGTAGTTAAGATGCAAGGGCCGTTTTTGGCACCGCACGGTTTAGTTAACGCTGCTTCTTCAGCCTAGTGCTGCCGACGTTTTTTGAAGGGCACACGTCAGTGTAAAAGCAAGTTGGCGTGTATCGGTAGTGCCGTGAGCGCAAATATACCGCCCGTGCCAGCGACAGCTGTTTATAAACGCAGAAAACGCAGAAGGCCTCGAAAACGGCTATCCCCGCCTTGTGCTTGCTGGAGAAAATGTCGCCGTGCTAAAATAGATTCTCACCTAGAGCAGTTGCTGCCAGAGCAATTTACAGTTACTACAGAAGTTTGCAGCCGCCAGGTAAGTTGCAGTTAAAGGAGTTACCATATAGCAGTCAATTGCCAGAGCAGATGGCATTCATTCATTCATTCATTCATTCATTCATTCATTCATTCATTCATTCATTCATTCATTCATTCATTCATTCATTCATTCATTCATTTAACCATTCGTTTTATACGAACTACTGGAGAGTAACTGTTCAAATGAAGCTCAATTCTTAATATTCAAAATGCTCGTTAACGAAAGGCAGCAGGACAGTGCTAATTGTAGCCAGTTTTAGTTGGACGTTTGTCAACTCAACGCAGTGGCAACAGATAACAATCAGCTATTTGTTTCAGAATACGTGGAAGAGCAAGGATTCACTCGGGCAGTGCATTTCGTGTATCATTAGCTTTTCAGGTATCCTAAGTGCCGTCGGTTTTTTGTAACGTACGCTGTAAGCGTTCATTTCCCCAATCACTGTCCTAGTTGGAGACGCCAAGACGTCTAGCGGAATACCCTTAGAAACGACCGACGCCGTTATAATGCAAACGAATACAATGATAGAAATTTCTCCGCTCTGTTACGACACGCGCTTTAAAGGGAGGAAGTGTCTCTTGGATGCACCGGAAAGCAACGGCATTTCACAATCGCTCGTTCAGCGCAACTCTAGGAGAATCAGAGTAGCCATTGCGTGTCAGCAGCATCTGTTACAAAAGGAACGCGTCCTACGTAGCGACAAGACTAATGACGCTACCCTTTTCTTTTCGATTTCTAAGGAACCCGGACTCCCTTTGACCGAGCCTCACCGAAACGATCGCCTCTTCGTTCCTTCTCTGCCATCGACTCGGTCGGGACAGTATTTCCTGGCGCCCCCCTCGGTGCGCTGAACTCTCCCCCCACCCGTTTATACGTGACGCAACGCCGCTGCGTTGCGTCGGACGGCCGTCCGTCTTTTCCCGTCGGACGGCGCGTCGGTACAAATGCGTCCGGACGGCACCGTTTGTCTCAGCGCAGGCGGCTCGGGAGACTTCCGCGGCGCTTCTGCAGCTTCTTTCAAAATGCGCGCCAAACAGCATCCGGTACAGGAACCCGACCGGAAAGTAGAAACCGCCAGCGCGGTATATACGGTTTCGGCCGCGCCGGGTAGAATTATGGAGTCCCGAGGCAGGACAGCAAGCAAGCAGCTAACCAGGCGCACGGAGGAACTGCACGCTGCGCACGTCTTCGACTTAGCCCGCTATCGTTCGCTTGTTGTGCGGGTAACCTCGTCGATAGCGTTGCCGTATAAATGGGCAAGTAGCACACTCCGCGGTTGTAAATTTCCAGCTCGGCAGACGCATCATCGCTTCTTGGGCTCTCCGGAATGCGCGTGTGTAGAGCTCGCGGAACAAGGCTGGGCGGGCTGTGCTTCCTTCGATTGGAAAGCACAAATGAACGCGCGCACATCCTCACCCCCCCTGGCGCGCTAAACAGCGCGAAGACTTCCGGACTCGTTTGGGGCGCTTTGATGTACGGCGGTCGCTCAGCGCCGCCGTACGTTATTCTGTGGCCCGAGTGTCTAATGCTGTTCGAATGGTTCGCGTATTTGGTCTCGCTCGGCGTTGCTGGGTGAACGAGGTTCGCGCGACCCTGTCGGGTTTCTGTGGCGTGGCACCTCGTTCTCTCTAACGACCTCGGAACGTTCCGTTTCCTTTCCGCCGTGAGTTATTGGCCTGTTGCTTAGATAATAATTGATCGTTGCCCCCCCCCCCTCTCCCCTTCCTTTTCGCGCTTGATTCAAGCGGAGGCGTATCGGATACGATTAGCAGTGTCTCTCGTTTGGTTCCTTGGATTCATTCTTTGTCATCTAATAAAAACAGAAAAAAAGGGCGGCTTGATCCTACTTCCCCAAAATAGGCTGAGGCGTTCTTTTAAAGCGAGAAGGAGTGCAGTCGAACCTCGTCACAACGCAATAGCATGGGGAGCGAGAATTCATTCGTTATACCCAACATTCGTTATAAAGGTATGCACCTAGATTTGTGTATATAGAGTAAGAAGTGAGCCCGGCACGCCACAGGCGCTTCCCTTGCACAATGAAACTAAACTAAGGCGCTCTAGTTTAAGACTTACGCTGTACTATGAATATGTGCCGTATTTTCGTCCGTATAACCAGTAACTGCATTTAATAAGTACCCGTATATTGCGCCCACAGAGAAAAGCAAAGAATAGAGAGTTTTAGCAGTGCGTCTGTCCCGTCGTCTACGTAGTTACCGTGCTGACCGGGACACGACTGCGTCGACGCGCGCGGGAAGGGCGAGGAGGCGTACCCCACCATGACGAATGCACGGGCATGGCAAGGGCCGGCCCGCGGAACTAATCCATCCTACCGCGACGAATGCACAAGTGCCCAGACGGGTCCCGGTCAACACGGTAATCACGTACAACACGGAACATACGGAATGCTAAAACTCCTTAATATCCGGCTTGCGTATTTCCCGCACAATCGCTCGTGTAACGCAACCTTTCACTCAATGTACCATTTTCGAAGAGGCTTTGTCTCCACAATATAACTTAGATGCTATTTTTAGTCGCACGGTAAGAAAACTTCAATAGTTATAACCGATACCCTTTCGTTGTAAGAACAGAACACGCTACATTGAATTCCTGCACGACCAACCAAATTTCATATTTTGTTCGTTATATTGGACAATTCGCTATAGCAGTGTTCGTTATAAAGGGGCTCGACTGGAACAGCGTTGTTTTTAAATCAGGGCCTGAGACGGGGATCACGGTGCTGCTGCTTGCGAGAAGTTTTCACTATTGGCACGACTCAACGCGCATCCGGTAGGGCTACACAGACGTGTACTCGCATTCTCCGACGAAGTACTCTGTCAGGGCTTCACAGCAATAAAAAGCGTATTGAACTTGAAACTTGGGCGACAGGCATGTGCCGTATGAATGGAAAGCACGCCGGTCTCGTTCCTCTGTCAGTGCGCCGTAGCATGGCCCGACACTGTGTCGCTGTCGGAGCAGTCGTCAGCAGTTGGCACTCGCAGTGCGCTAACAGATGTCGTAAGCGGCACAAGACGCCCGCGATTGTGGAGCAGCGTGGTTTCTCTAGCGACAGCTGGCGAATACCATCAACGGAATGACAGACCGTACTTTCTGCGCCGCTTTAGGCAACACGCTAGGGACTGCCTGTTTAAAGCGGTCTTGAGTTATGCGGCTCGTTTAAGAAACGTTCGCAGCTCGCCGCGCCGTCCTCTACCGGACCTTCCGTACGCCGCCCCGGCCGCGTCCCCAGTCTGACTGCTGTTGTTTCCGGTTCGAATGACGCGCGGTTTTTGTTCGTCGCCTCCCCACCGAGAGCGGATTCTCCTTTGCCCGTAGTCGGTGCGAAGACAGACGGTCGTAAACGTGTACGCTCATTTCGACTTCGGCTCGACTTAAGGCGGCGGCTTGTTATCCGCTGCTGACAACGCGCTCTGAAGGCGTGGGACGTAACGATCTTCGGCACGAACGTTCCATTCAAAGGTGCTGCCTTTTGTTCGGAGATGTCGGCGTTGTTCGCAACTTGACTTCCCGCAACCTTTGTTGCACCGCTCTTTGAAGCGCCAGATCTTATCGGCACGGTGTGATAAAAAGAGGAGAAACAGTGGCGCTAAGCCACAGCTGAAATTAGCAGTGGCTGAACTCGGCTATGCCAGGATATACGTAGCGTGAGCTAAGGTTCAGCTTGCTGTTCCTAGCTTTCCTGGTTGTCTAGGATTATCTGATTTTCATGCTTACTGCTGCTGAAACTATTTCCAATCCAATCCAATCCAATGCTCCTAGCGCTTGCGCAGCACGGCCCTTCAAGGTCCACGCAAAACTGCTCAACCTCGGCCAGTGTAGTTTACGCTACAAAAAGAGAACAATCACTGCGGCGGTGCATTAAATATCCACGGTCTACACCTGTGCTTTTCATTCACCTGCCCCATTCGCCGGCGTGGTATCTGTATTGTCGATGCTGCTCAAGTGACAACTCGCTGCGTGGAATTGCAGGTTTTGTGCATGCTAGTCCGGGCTTAGCCGTATAAGCGCAGTTCTCTGATCGGACGCCTATTTGAGAACGGTGTGCACTCGTGTGTAGAATGTGTCGTGTTCCCCTGAACGCCAGCGTCAGTGCGCAGTGGCCGCTAATAATTTACTTTTCTGCTGTACGAAAACACGTTTTTAGAATTCAAAACAGCCTTTTCCGATATATTCCGCCAGATATCCAGAAATATATTTCAATCCCCCTTATTTCGGTGTTTTACTTTGACTTCGTTGTCTTTTTTTACACCCTTTGTGGGAATGGAATGGATTACTTTATTGGAGGAGGGAGGCTTGGGGGGAGGGGGGGGGGGGGGGGAATCACACCCTGGACCAATTACAACAAGGCACTTGACACTGCGAAGCATTAGTGGGCCAGTTACCGAAGAGTTGCATTCTGAGCAATGTGTCCCCGACCCGCTTGATGTAGAGAGTATAAATTCTTTATTCAGAAGAGGCCTTGAGGGAGAGCAGCCTTCTTAGAGGTAACAAAAGGCACTAAAGCGGCTATCTGGGCGTGCTGGTTGAACATGATCAGGGGAAAGACAGCGCAGCTGGCACACGGACACAAAGAAGAAGAATCGACACACACGAGCGCTGAACATTTTGCACACGTAGCCATGTGTCGTCCTGGATGCTACCGCTTTCTCAACCAGCAGGAGCTGATGGTGGCAAGCAGGTGGAAGACGACTGTCGGTCACTCCAAAGAGAGGTCATTGTTTCTCTTACGTAATCCTCTCGCAACACTACAGCATTGCATTACTGTTTCATCCTGTATATTTTAAACGTCTGAGACGTCTCTACTGTACTTCGAAAGCAGGCGTATGGGAGTTACGAGCTCGCGACTTAGGTCGACCAGGTATCAGAAAACTCGAGGTTTTGCCTTGAAAGCGTGCTCCACGGCAAGCATGCAGTTGTGCTGCGGTGAAGGTTGAAGGTTGCAACGAGATTTTACCGGCGTATAGTTTGGCTGGTTCTGCATCAGAAACGTGATCACGAACGCTCGCACCATTCTGCGGGAGGCCTAAATGAAAAAAAGTTCCTTTATGAGGGAATAGTCATCATCCGTGTTGTGCCTTTTCAGACTTCGCTGACGAGTGCGGGGCTCCACACCGACGGTTGTTTCACGCAACTCTTTCGAGCCTTTTCTACCGCGGCCACATATTCGCCGATAGAGCATGAAAAGTGTATTTCGGTCGACCGGTTGGTCGACTAGAAAGCTCTGATGAGATCTCTGGACGCACGGCGCGTGCGTGAAACCGAACTCCCATCGTGTGAAAACAGTTTCTTGAAAATCGCGAAAAAGAAACGGTTCTCGGTAAGACACACGCATCGATCATGAAGGAGTACCTTTACCGTTATCTCATAAACCAGGTAGTATCGGTGTACATTTAGATGGTCCGTAGACGCGTTGAGGTAGTGCGTGAAATCCTGTAGCATGGGCTAGTTCTTCGTTTGCGATTTGGATGTTTGAAGGTTTGCCGATCGACTGGACGCACTTTCACCGAAGGTTGAACGCACTTTTAGCTTTCGCGCTTTTCTGAACTTTCTTTAGGAAGGGATTGTAATTTTTATTATTTCTCGTTTTAAACACTACGATAACGCAAGAAATAGCTTTTTTTGAGGTCATTTGTGTTCATAACCAACATACTTTAAACGACATAGTTAGGAGCGTTTTTTTTTAGCGTGCTTCCTAGCAAGAGTCAACAAAGACTTGCTGCCCGGAACGAACTCGGGAGCGGTTGCACTGCGTGCCAAACATAACACGTAGGGCCTCGTCTCTGTTTAAACTTGCGCCGCGAAGCAGCAGCCAAGGATTTCGCGCACAGCGAATCCTGTTCGCGACAACTGAAGGGCCTCATAATGCCCCGGCCACTCAAAACACGCAGCCAAAAACCAAGAGAACAAGATCCTGGGGACCTTTACGCATAGTAAAAAAAGGAACAGTATGCTGTTTATTATAAATGTGATGCACATTTTTTTTCAAAGTAAACGTTTATTTCCTAAAAGCAACATAGAAACATATTGGTATACAGACGAGGGCCCCGAGTCAAGAGACTGAAAGGGGACCCGTCGATTATGAATACATACGTTATTTTCACGGGAAGTAGCGAATTGGGCACAAGAGACCATTGGATCAGTACGCAGAGTAAAATGACAAGGAAAATTAGCCTATCGTATACATACACTCAAAAAGGTAGCCGGACCTAATAAAAGTAGTTGTTCAATCAATTCGTGAATAACAAAATAGGAAACAAAGGCATATGAGAACACCAGGAAAATACGCCATAGATAAGAACAAAAAAAAACAAGGTATTTATTACAGCAAAAAAATTCTCTGAGATGTTTTAAAGCAAGTTAGGGGCTGGGATGATTTAATAGCCATTAGTAAATTATCCCAAAATGTGCCAGCTGCAAAACAAGTGGTTTTATTCCCGTGATTAGTGTGAACAGTCGGTAGTAAGAAATTGTTATTGCTTGAAAACCTAGTAGCGCTTTTGCCGCGCAAAATATTAACATCGATAAGGTATATGAAAGGTTGCAGTGCAGCAATTTAAAAAAAAAAAAAACATTAAGCAGTATTTGGCAATGGAAGTGGTTGAATTTGGGTAATTACGTTCATTCGTGGAGCAAGAGCTAAAAATATACCATACGAAGAGGAGGACATGGCTTATTTTAGGTTAGACGATTTGGTGTAAAGTGCAAGCTTTAGGGGTTCCTCGCTTTTTATTTGCGAGCGTTTTTTTTTTATCAAGTGCGTTTGCAGCTGGCTATTTACATCCGTATATGCTTGGAAATGGTGGCCTGTTCGGGCAGCTCAATTACTTTCATGCGCAGCTTTCTAACCTTTATTACCTTTTAACGGCAGTGTATACGTGACGAACTGACGAGGACTCTCAAACATAAGCTCACGTGATATATCCAAAACTCTTGTGGCTTGGTTACGTGCACAGTAAATCCTCGTTACAACGAAAACGCTTTATTCGAAATTTCGCTTTATCGATGTTTCCTTTATTCGATATTTCGATTTAATGAAAATTTCGCTTTATTGGAACTTCTTTTATTCGAATCTCCAATTCAGTACATGGAGAGCAAGGAAATTAACTTCGCTTTTAATGAAGTACTGCATATAACGAAGCCATTTTTATGTTCCGAGGGCGTTTTTACGAAGCTCTAGTGTACTTAGCATAGGTACTTTACAACGGACACCTTCGTAATAAGCAGATTGCAAATCTCTAAAGCTTGATAGCATTGCCTACATTCGGAACAGGCGGGGCTCCGCCTTACAAAAGGCTGTTATCATCACCTTCGATCCTAGAACGCGCGCACGTAAGCTCACAAAATTTCCACGAGCATTGCGATTGGATGCAACTCGAAACGTACTCGGAAAGCACGTCACGTGCATGCCCGAATGTGGCAACACCTTGAATAGCATTAGGTCAAGATGTGATTGCCTGTGCCCCATATTGTCTACCCCCGCGACGGTCCCTTAAAGACAGCTCACAGTAAAGGGAGGTAATTATAGACTCGCCCTTCTATGCCTCTCCGGTGCCGTCCAATCATTCGTTCTAGGGGAGCCGTAATCGCAAGACAAGTAGACAAGCAAATTGACTGTACTGTCGGAGATGGAAGTGCTTTTAGTGGAAGCGATTGCAAGCCAATTGACCTCACTACAAAGGATGGACGTGTTTTTAATGGAAGCAATTGCTTTCGAAGATTAGGGCTGGTTGTACGTATAGCGAACTAAGAATAAACCTTCTAACCTGAGCAAAGTATCGCCATGCACTACGGTACTTCTAAGTGATACGAATCTTTTTAAAGAAGCAGCCAACAAATACACGAATAAAACAGGGGTGCACTTAGCAGGCAAACGGTTGCCATACCTCGTCCGTTTTTATTATGCGCAATTTCGAGCCGATAGGCACCGTTCCGTCTTCCGGGAGCTCGTATCATTGAATTACCGGTTTGATTTAGCGTACGCCTTATTCACGCGTCGTGCATCCCTGCGCGCAGCTGTAAAACGCTCACTTCTCGATATAAGCTGCCTTATACTGCCGCCCGTGCAATCGTGTTTTACAGCAACACCGATGTTGGTGGGCTAACGGGCGTATTTCCATCGCAGCCAAAAGCGTCGAGGTGATTATCCGGTACGCACCTCTCCGTTCTATATACATAACGCCCATCGCCCAGCTCGAGAGTTCGCAGACGCCTTGGTTAGTGTCGTGATTATAGAGGCCGTAGTTTTGCCTCACGCCACGCCGCACCCCTTCGGTGACCCGCATGCCACGGGCTAACGGAACGTCTCGGTACTCTACCTTTGAATAGCTGAGGCCGTCGCGTGGTTATGCCCGGAGAGGAAGGGTGCGCGAGACTGGCATGAAATGAACCACACTGGGGTTTTAAAGTACTGCGGGCAAGCCAAATCACTCGGGAGGAAACTGGTTCGTTGAGCGACGGCGTTAATGGCGTGTGTACGGCGATGCGGGCGCGGTTTCTAACTACGAAAGAAAGAAAGAAAGAAAGAAAAAAAGAAAGAAAGAAAGAAAGAAACGAAAGAAGAAACGAAAGAACAGAAAGAGATAAGAAAGAAGCAAGAAGAGAAAAAGAGAGAAAGAAGAGAGAAAGAAAGCAAGAGAAAAAGAGAGAGAAACAAACGAACAAACAAAAGAAGATAGCTAAATGGCACATCCGCGTCGCAGACGACAACGACCGCACCTGAGACAGCGACGCGGTGGCGTGATTGTTGAAACGCCGACACTGGTAGCGGTCGTGCCCTGAATCGTTTTCCCGTTTGTTACCCTGTTCCAGGATACGGACGGGTTTTGTTTTTCGTCGCGAAACGAGACGGGGACAAATGACGACCCGCTTGCGGGCGCCGGTCTGAGTTGTAGTACATGAACGTGTACGTGTCGCGTTGTATTCTTTCGCAAAGCTCCAGCGTTCGCAGCGCGGCTTTACAAACTAAACGAAAACATGTCGGCACGAGCTTCTCTAACAGCAACAGAAACAAAACATCCCAACAGATGGCGCGCAAGCAACGCGTATGCGGAAAAATTTTGAATTTTTGAATTGCATTGAACGAACTTGTCTTGCATTCTTCGTGCGAGCAGTGAGAGGAGACGAGGAAAGCGTGAGGGGTGGAAGGGGAGAGACGACGACGTTTGCAGCGAAGCAAGCACATACGCGGACATTCGTTCTCCTCTAGCTTCCGCCAATGTTTTCACCCTCTGACCCAGTCGCTCCTGCCTGAAAGAGTTTAAGGTATCGGACAGGAAGAAAAAAAGAAAAACAGATAACAGCTAAACTTTCGCAATGGACCAAGATGGGATCTGGGGCGTCTGCCGACGCAGACGGGGTAGCGGTTAGCGGAGAAAGGCCAAAGGCAGTGAAAAGAAGCCTCGTCCCAGTGAACCTCTCGCTGTTTTCTTTTCCCGTGTGTTTAGGCCGCGTCTCGGCCGAGCGGTTTATAGCATCCACCGAGTTAGAGGGACGCGCGTTTCCTCCGGAGAAGCGGAGGAGGATGGAGGGAGGCTCAAGAGGAGGATGGGCTGTGTTTATGGCCTTTCGCCCTTGGGCGGCGGAGTTGCAGCAGCTCCGCGCTAACGCGAACGCTCTTCATACAGCGCGGGAAGGAACAGGCGATCCCCCCTGGCTCGCCCCAGGCCAAATCATCTTCCCCCGTACAGCCGCAGACGGTGTTTCTAAAACGCCCTGTGTTTACTTGCTATTCTGTTGCGCGCGCTGTTTGACCTGCTTGTGTGGAGCGGCGGACGCCTCTTTCGGCGCGCGGAGAGCTCCAACCTCTTCCACTAAAAGGAAAAAGAGAGAGCTCCGCATCTTCTTCGGGGCCGTGCCGGATGCTGCGTTGATGTTTTCTAATGAGGAGCGCGGGGAAGAGAGCTTGCCGGGCTGTAGCGCTGTTTAACTGCACTTGAACCCCGTTTGGAAGAACGGTTATCTTTCGCAAAGCGTTTCCCCGGAAAAAAAAAAGAAAAAAAAAAACACGAGTCGAGATGCTACGCCCAGTGGCCGCGGCGACCCCCCGCAGAGATTGCTTTGTTGTGTCTAGGAAAAGGGGTGGACTGAGCTTCCTGGCGTCTTTGAAGAACAAAATTCGATTCGCCGAGCTGGCGGAACGGCGGAATTTCGATGCTGTTACCTCAGGAAGCGAGGTGGGTGTATTTCCCAAGTGCACGTCGGCGTCGCCTGCGCGCGAGGACGGGCTGGTTTTTTCGGCGTGTAAGTGTTTCCTGTTTGTGCGCTCACCCTAACATTCGGTTCCGGTGGAGGTGAAACAGTTTCGTTTACCGGGCACGCGAAAATGTGACGCGCCTGTTTCTGCGGCAATGACGCGGCGTTTATTTCAATCGCAGGGCCGTTCGGAAGGAAATGAAATAGTTGCTTTACGTGGATTTGTTTCTTAACACGGTGTGCGCTACGTCGTTCGTTTACCGCGTAGACGCGTACGTCTTCCTGGAACTGAGCTTAAAAAGGTTTTTGATTTCAGCAGAGCGGGACGAAGTACGTTTGACGAAGTGTAGTTTTACTTGTTAGAACACAGCCTTACTGCCATCTCATCGTTATCATCTTTCATAGAACGCAATTGGTATTTCGAGCTTCAAGGCGGACTTGTCGTCCGCTCGACTGGATTAGAAATTATGCATAGATTCAGAGAATTGTCTAGTAATGCCTAAGCATTATTGCACTCCTTGTCTTCCTTGTCGGTTTTTATAGCTGTATTTCTCCATGAGCAGTGACACGGTGGGTGATTTTATTATTTCTTTAATTTTATTATTTCTTTCTTTCTTAAATCTTTCTTTTTGCCGATGATGTAAATATACTCTGTTATAACAATTGAGTGTCTGAACTTCGCCACTTGTGTATTTTTCTGTAGATGCATGGGCTTAGTGCACGGTTGGTCCGTCCTTGCGATTATTTTAAAGCGAAGCTTTCAACCTCTCACCTCTCTGATAATGTCCGTGCGCAAAAACGCAGTGCGGGAAAGCTAACTTTCCCTACACTTACGATTATTGTTGGTGCAGTGTAGAAAAATGAAACGCTTCCCTGCAAAGCTTGGCGATAGTTCTGTTAGGCCCGCTCCGCTAAAGGTGACGTGTACTAGGATACAGCAGGTGGCGCAGGCGGGCGACGACGTCATGTTGTGAGGTGAACGTCGACAGCCGTTACCCACAGCTCGACATACGATGAGGATGATGTTGCTCTGCAGCCGTAAGGTTGTTAGCCGTCAGACTTTAGTCCTAACGTAGCATTTTGAGGTTTAGGAACGTTAGTCCTAACGTCACATTTTGACGCTTAACACATTGAATCGGCACCCACCCACTCGAAAAAGTACTGACTTTACGCAGAGCAGCAAGTACTGATTCACCCCGTAAACCCCAAACACAAACGTTAGGCCTTCGGAGTGCATACCAGTGGGTTGCTGCGGTTATTCTAAAACAGTGGCGCACACCTTCAGAGTTGCACATACTCGCAGGGTGGGATTGGTCAGCCAGGGAATCCATCACGAGGAAGCTTCGCGTTCAACTCTCGTCATCGTTAGACGGAGGGGTGCACGATTTTTTATTCGTGTCTCCGGCGTTCTTCTCGGGGCTCTTTTCATTTTTTGTCCGTGATTTGTGGGAGCATATTGTGGATTTTTGGGGAAGGTGCATATTTTTAACTTCGTAAGCGAATTTTCATCATTGTATTTTCTACTTTTTGTATCTTTTCATTTTTTATATTCCGTTCTACCAATTATCTCCGTGTACGCTATCATGGCAGCCTCCCATTGTCCCTGAAGAAGAAAGTGTATGACAGCTGCATCTTACCGGTACTCACCTACGGGGCAGAAACTTGGAGGCTCACTAAGAGGGTTCAACTTAAATTGAGGACGACTCAGGAGCAATGGAACGGAAGATGATAGGTGTAACATTAGGGGACAAGAAGAGAGCGGATTGGGTCAGGGAACAAACGCGTGTTAAGTACGTATTAGTAGAAATTGCAAAGAAGAAATGGGCAGGGCATGTAATGCGAAGGCAAGATAACCATTGGTCATTGGGGGTAACAGAGTGGATCTCTAGAGAAGGCAAGCTTGGCAGGCGGCGGCAGAAAGTTAGGTGGGAAGATGAGATCAAGAAGTTTGCGGGGATAAATTGGTCGCAGTTAGCACAGGACTGGGATAATTGGAGATTATGTATATGGAAGAGGCCTTTGCCCTGCAGTGGGCATAGACAGGCTGATGATGACGCTATCATAACGATTACATGTGTTAACTCCGCCAATTATGAAGCATTTTCGCACCAACGCAGGGCACTGCATGATCGAGGCAGAGAATGCTGCGGATTGAAAGGAACGCTCGTGTCCGTGTGTATGTATAAGCCCATCGCATATATATTCTGCGTCATCATCCTGAAGCAGGAGTGATTAAGGAACGATCAAAGAAGGCTGCCGGGCGTGAATTCCCCTGGCGTTCCAGCCTCGGCCTCCGAGGTGTCGTGCGCTTTCTCTCGTCTCGGTATTGCGCGGCCTTGTTAGCGCTGTGATTAATTGCTGCTCCTTCGAGGGTCGCCCGACGGGCGCGTTTTTTTTTTTTTTTTTTTTTAATTCCTTTGCATTTCCTTTATTTCGTAGCCTAGCAAACACCTTCCGAACGTGAAACCTTCTGACCTCGTGGCATAAAAGCCATTACGAGGATCACGACCCCTTCGTATTCGGATAACCATTATTGAGCAGCTGGGCTAACTAAGGTCGGAGGGGGCAGTCTTTAGACGATAAAAATCAGGGAGTGGCAGGGAGGTTGGTTGGCGCCTTCGGGGTGAGAGCAGGGCCTAGCTGTTTGCGGAGCCATCTGCTGAAGGTCGCTGCGAGCCTTGAGCGGCCGTCTGAAAATCAAGAGAGAACATCCGGGAGTGTTACGATGCGAAGATTTTAAGGAAGCTTGTCCGCGCAGTGGCGCGGTCGGATTGAAACTGTTGGCGTAAGCTCTGAGGACTTCTTATTGGGCACGTTTCTTATCGTGATTTCTTACCCTGCATTTGTGCATAGTGGTGAAGCCGATTTTAACACGATTCGGTCGATAACTTTGTACAGAGATGCGTAATATACTTTGATCCAAGACTGCTTACATTTCTCCTGGTAAAGTTTCTCGCCAACGGTGCATTTGTGATTGATTGATTGATTGATTGATTGATTGATTGATTGATTGATTGATTGATTGATTGATTGATTGTAGGGTTTAGCGCGCCGGCGCAACGCAGGCGATGAGGCGCGCCGTAGTGGAGGGCTCCGGATTAATTTTGACCACCTGGGGATCTTTAACGTGCGCCGAAACCTCGAACACATGGGCGTTTTTGCTTTTCGCCTCCATCAGAAAAGCGGCGGCTGGGAATCGAGCCCGCGTCCATGTGCTCAGCAGCACAATTGAAGGTTTGCGATTTAAGGTTTGATGATGGACTGAACGCACCTTCAGCGAAGGTTGGATGCTCTTTTAGCTGTCGCGCTTTTCTCAACTGCCTTTAGGAAGGGATAATGTAATGTTTTTGTAATTAAGTTAACGTGTTCTTCGCGTCGCTGGAGCAACCCTCCTGGCAATCTCGCGTAATCTTGCTCGCGTGTGTGCGTGGGTGGGTGTTATCTGTCGGTGGTGGCTTTCACCAAAGGATACGAACGAGGTAGCGCCACTGATTGCCCGTCCCTGGCCTCGCCCGGACAGTTTCAGCTCGCTGCAAATCGTTAATTTTTTTCGCACCTAATTATGGAGCTGTTCGCTACGCACGCAGAACAAATAAGCGCCACACGGTGGAAGCGAGCGCATGGCCCGGTGTATGCATCCGAAAGTAAACTTGCGCATGCGCCGAGAAGCTACAGTGTGCAAACAATAATACTGTCGTTTATTTCACGATTGAGACGGTACAACAGGGAAGGTAAACAGAGGCGATGTTAGTGCAGAAATCTAAGTAAAGCAGACTGGTCTCTCTCGCTTTGCGGGGGCTGACAAGAAAGGGACGGTGCTTGAGCGACGTTACGCACGTGGTTTTCAGATGCGAATAACAAAAAAAAATTCAGCTGTTCAAACCTAACTGCTGAAAAAGAAAGCGTGCTAGAGGAGCTGTGGTTTTCGGCTTTTTGGAGGAATTAATTATGAATTATGAGCGACGGGTTTAAATGCAGGCGATTGGATCTTAATTAATATTTATTTGATTGGTTGATTTGATTGATTGATCAATCGATCGATGTAAGTGCAGGCGATTGAATCTTCATTAATTAAATTAATTTGTGTTGATTGTTCTTGATTGATCGATTGATTTATGATGATTTGATTGTTGATTGATTTATTGATTGATTGATTGATTGATTGATTGATTGATTGATTGATTGATTGATCGATGTAAATGCCGGCGATCGGATCTTAGCGGTAACTTTTGGGTCTATGCGTTACTCCTGCTAGACGAATAAACTATCAGTCTGCGAAGGAGCCACAACACCGGCCATTCCGAGACGTGATGAGGGTTCCGCCTATTCATGATCCTGGCCAAACAGCAAGGGATTATATTTAGCAATTGTTTTTGTACGGCGTTTCAGTGCACGAATCAGTTTATTTGTGCAGTGAAATGTGATAAGGTTAGTTTAATAAACATGCCACTCACGCAAAATCATCTTGGAAGAGAATATGTTCTGAACCTTTTGACAACACTTCCTTGTCTGCGGGGGTGGCTCGCAAGTGGAGCGTCTGCTTCGTGTGCGAAATCCCGCGCTGAGTTCGCTCCCTGGCGGTTATAGATATGGCAGTTTGTTTAATCGCTTAATCGTGAGAGAACTTGCCGCTTTGGTTGGATATTTTTGTAGACTGCGGTCGTAGAATCGGCCGCGATGGCGTCACGTGTAGCTGACGTAGTAAAAGCGAATTTGTAATGGTTTACACTTACGCGCGCATACACGAGCAAAGCACATGACGGCCGATAACGTCTCCAAAGGAGTCCCTTCTTGCGGAACCTAATTGTCGGTGTATCCGCTTGCATGCGCGAGTAAGCTCAGGTAGAAGCAGCTTAATATGCGCCACGATTTTCGTCCACTGGGCAGCCTTCAAGGTACCCTGCAACGTTTTTTTTTTTTTTTTGATTTTTTTTTTCAAATGCTTGCAAAACGTGGTCAACCAACACATACAGAACCTAGATTAGGGGGTCGCAAATAGCCTTCAGCTAAAATTACTGATCGTAACTGCCCATCAGATACTTTGAAACTTGCTCAAAAGATTTCTCTCTCTCTCTGTCTCTCTCTCGCTCTTGGCGTTCTTCGACCACTGGAATTACGTCATTGCGGCGCTGTAACGGCTATTCGCCCGCTTTCATACAGCTGCAGCAATGAACGCATACGATAGCCACTTTAAAAAGGAGGAGGAGGTCGCCTTTATTGTGGCAGGAAGACTCTACGTCAAGTGGGGAAATGGGGTAGAACGGGGGGGGGGGGGGTTTCTAAGTTGGGTCTTAAATGGGAAGTTCGACCTCATACAGGAGAGCTCATTAAGAAGGCTGGAGAGGCCGCGTGAGGTGAGAGAGTCAGGGCTTACGACTTTAAACTGCTCGCTGTAGACCGCTTTTTAGAGAAAAATGTGCAATTAAAGCCAGCATGGAGGGTTCCAGTGTTCGAAGGTCGATGTAAAGAGAGGTTGTATTTGGAGGAGGCTTGAAGCTTCTGTAGCGCGCGAACTTCGGACAGTTCCAAATTAGGTGCTGGAGATTGGTGGGCGCGGGGGAGGCGCAGATCGAGGCGGCAGAAAGCCACAAAAGCAAAGCAGAAACGGAAGGCGTGTCTGCTGTGACGAGCAAATGACGCGGTGCCGCTCCGCGCTGGCGATGACTATAGCTTTCGCAGTGCAGGCGGAAAGGGAAGAGTGAGAGCGTTTATCAGACGGGTTGCACAGTCCTTTTGAGTGAATCGATCCAGGGAAAAAGTTCCGGGACCTCCATCCACGAAACAAAAAAAGACAATTGCTCTATGAAGTCTGCTTTCCCTCGTTATCTAAATGCTTCCAGCGTAGAACTCTTTACAGATTTTTGCAGCACGGGCGCATCTTGGGGAGGAAACCTGCAAATCTTTCAGTTCTACGGCGCTCGCTTTCACCGCGCAGTGGCCTTGGGAGTGCGTGCATCCCCAGCTAAGGTGTCCTTTCTCGCAAAGGGAACATGGTTTTAGAAGATGCCTGGTTGGTTTCCAGCGGCGGTGGTGGGTGCGGTGAGGAGAAATTTTGCTAACGATCATTATTTTTTTTGTTGTTGCTTCACCTTAACCACAAAGCCTATCTGCACATTCTGAGGACGGGAAGAAGAGGCCGATCGGTGTACCCGAATTCGCACATTCGGAATCGTAGCAAGCCAAAGGTCGGCGACTGCGGATCCGCGAAATGTCCTTCCCTTCGGTGAATTCACCGACACGTCCACTTTAAAAGGTTACCTCGCGGCTTCTAGGCTCGGAATGCTGGCGTGGGAAGAAAAGAAGGAAGAATTTTCCGCTTCCACGGCGCCGTCTCCTGTCGCGCGCGAACGTGTTTCAAAAACGTTGCGTGCCCGTACATGACAGCGCGCGTTCTGATCCTGTTAAACGCCCGTGCTTTTTTCTCTGTTTTTTCTTCTTCCGTTCCCGCGAACACAGCCAGCGTTGTTACAGCAACGACGCCCCCCACCTCCCGTCTCCGCGAACATGTGCGTCCCGCCCTTGGCGAGAGGGCCGGCTTCTAACCTCTAGTGCTGCACGGGTCAGCGGAGACTGTCGATTCGCGTTCGAGATTAGCGCCTCCGCAGCGCTCCGAGGGCAGAGGTTAATCCTCGAACCGGGCGGCGACGGCTGAGCTCGGCGAAAATCCGGCGGCGCCGCCGACCGCCGCCCCCCCGTTCTCGGGCTTTCCATCGCCGCAGTGTCGAAAGCGATGGTGCTAGGAGCAGGACGTGATGACCGGGCCGTTTGCTAGGTGGCATTCACCTACAGCGCTGATGTGCTTCATTAGTGAACTTGAACTGAAGTAGTATAGAGCGCAGTCGTCTGTGTCTGTCTGTCTGTGCTTGCGTCGAATTTCCTGTGCCCCGTATCGACACTAGTCTCCGCGATTTTCGCAGATTTCACCGACCGTCGCGTATTACTGGCGGTTCAGCCGTTACTCTTCGCGTTCTCATTCTTACGCGGTGCACTGGTTTGTGGGTGTTTCCGTACTTGCAGATGAGATTTACTGAGCTAAACGGAAAACCTAGTTGGCCATGCGATGTGCAAGGCGTAGAACAGACAGGAGAAAACGGTAGCAGTGTGGCTCCCGAGGGATGTCAAGAGAAGTTGAGGGAGCACGAATCCTATGTAGTACAGCGCCGACATGAAACTTGCGAGGACAAAAAGAGGATACGGCTGACGCAGGTTGTGTGTGCGTGGGTGTTTGGGATATTTTGCCCACTTGCAGTGGACATTCAAATGATGATGATGGTTACGACGACGATGATGATGATGAGAACCAAGTGGCAACGCCCTTCTTTTCTAACCGAGGCCCTACACGCCGTAGCCCAACTTTCGTTCTTCAATGTCCGGAGCGTTCGACGCCAGTCTCGGACGCTTTCGCTGATACCTGCAGCGAAGAGGCTTTGTTTCAGGGCTCGAATTCCAGCTCGTGTCTCCAGCCTCATTGGCTGGTCGTTTCCCACTCGACTGTTGTATCGGCCGTCGACGTGTTTATTCCAGCGGTTTTTCTTTTTATATCGTTTTGGTGTTCTGTAGTAGACGGGATAAATGTGGGGGAAGCCTTACAGAAACACTTCAAAGGGGATCGCCGCCTCAAAACATTACGTTCCCGTGGCAGTTGCTATGTTTGCTGAGTGTATCACTCTGTTTGTAGCCATTTTCTTTCTTCTTTTTTCAGATCTGGCTTCTTTTCTCCACGCACGTGTCGAAAAGCAACGTAAGGGCGAAACGGGAGAAAATAAGGGGTAAAAATGGGAGCCTTCGATTCAACCTCTGCGGGTCGCGTTTTTGTTGCTAGAAAACATCCTTAACTTTTTCCCCGGAAGATCGTATCCTGGACAATTCTGTCGAGAGTGGGCTGATTTGTCGATTTATTGACTGACTGACTGACTGATTGATTGATTCATTGATTGACTGATTGATTCCTTAATGAAACGAGCAAGAGGCTGTCGGGAGGGGAATATTAACGATATTTTACGGTAAACACTTCAGGACGAAATAGAGGCTCCCTAAAAAGAACACTTATGATGATGTACTTCATACGGCAGATAAATCTATTACTTCAGGTAACGGCGCAGCATCGCATAAAGACTAATCTAGCGGGGAAATACCCAACATCATTTCTATCTGTAACTTCGCAAAAAAAAAAGCGTGGCCAAATCAATCCATAGTACTTGTCGTTTTCCTCCGGGGCTTTCTGAACAAATCAGAGCACACACGCTTCAGATAATACTGAAGCACTGAAAAAAAACTGTGGTTGATTCCACTGTCATAGGAATCGGTAAAACACGAAAGTGAAATGTGCAGCTAAATCTGCAGCTGATCATGATTTGTGGGCCGCGCCAGTCTTGTGGGTGTGCTTGGCCAGCGACTTACTCTTCGCTTCGGCAAAGGTGTACCGGCGTCATTTCCGGGACGGATATGACGTCAGTGAGATCTTGGGGTATCGGGGCATAAAACACTTTCGTGTTAAAATATAAAACCCGAAAACGAACAACCCTAAGTATAACATACTCCTTAGTAGTAAAGGTCGCTTCCCCACAGGAAGAGCCTGTGTGCAGGGGTGCACCCTTTACAGGCCGCTTGCTTCGTTGTACTGGCGTCACTTCCGTGGCAGATATGAGGTCACTGAAATCTTGGCTGTATCCCGGAATAAAACACTTTCGCGTTAAAAAAAAAGTTTATTGTCAGAACAAAACGTGGCGCTTTGCTGCGAGCATTTTTCGGGTATTCGCTGAGAACGTCAGTCAGGCCTGGAACCTTCTCGAAGACAGGAAATAGGAAATCGTAAAACACTCTGTCAGCTACGTTGTTTTTAAGGGACAAGCGATAGCTTTC
Source organism: Haemaphysalis longicornis (assembly GCA_013339765.2). NCBI lineage: Eukaryota > Metazoa > Arthropoda > Arachnida > Ixodida > Ixodidae > Haemaphysalis > Haemaphysalis longicornis. Next base: position 79,907,509 of record CM023457.1, on the reverse strand, counting down.
GATTACTGGTGGCCCGAAATGACGATCAGGCGCTTCGGCGGGAGACACGCTTGGTGGTGTGAAACGTTTTTGCACGTCCGCATAATGATCGAGAGCTCAAAGCCGTGTCATCGTGTCACAACGGATGAAATCTCCCTTACGTCATCCGGCAACCGGAACGAGCATTCCTTACAATTCGCCGGAACGCATTTACGGGACCCCCTGACCCAAATAACGCCTCGTGAGCAAGCTACTCGCCCATCTTGTACGATTCCTCGCGCCGTCCTTCGCCACCAGCTGAACGAACACGTCGTTCAACGAACTTACAGATTTGTTCTTGGTGCAGCGACAGAAACAAACCATCGAAAAACAGTGTGCACTGTTCGCTTCGTCAAGGCGCGTTAGATATGTGCACTGTGCGCGCAAACTCTTGTTCGTTTACGCGTAAGAAAAAAGGTCGTAAGCGTGTTTCACTTGTGCATTGTGTGTGGGATCCTGTGTGCGCAATCGTGCGTGCGAGGTTTCAAGCACAAATGCGCGCGCGCTCAAGAAAGCGCGCGCTTCGAGTTCCGAAGCTGCAAAGAAGGAATATTCCCTTCCCCCGAGACAGGCGACGTCGCCATGGCCTCTTGCAGCCATCCGTTTCAGATTGGAGCTGCGCGACGCCTCGGAAGACGAAGGGCGACAGGCAGCCGATGGATGTCCGGGCATTGGCTCGGAATCGAAGATGCAGAAGTGTGAACAAAGTTTTTACGCGGTTGTTTTGTCTGGCATCTTTTTGCAGTGTTCTCCGGAACTCAAAGCTTTAATTCCCGACTTTATAGCATCGTGGTCCGCGCACCCTTCGTATCAAAAGCAAAAGTACGGGGATTTATTGACATGCCTCCGCAGGCTTTGAATTGCGATGAGCATTGTGGGTGGTTTATGATAATTTTGGGTGCAGCGACCTGCCGACTTGGAAGTTAAAATAACTCACGGCGTGTTCTTAGTGCTATGGGGTTATCCGAGAGCAGTATCGCCAGGTACGGTAAACGAGGAAATCTGTCTGCTCCAATCTGCTGAGCCCAAGGACGCGGGTTCGATTCCCGCCCGCGGCGGCTGCTTTTGTGTGGAGGCGAAAAGAGAAACGCCTCGTGTGTTCGACATTAGGCGCACGTTAAATATCCCCAGGTGGTCGCAATTATTCCAGAGCCCTCCACTACGGCCCGCCTCATCGCCTGTGTAGCGTCGGCGCGTTAAAGCTCAAAATCAATCAATTATCCGCTACACTCACGAGTAGCGGAACCGAAACTGGTGTGAATTGCCTTTATTTTGGCGCGAAAAAAAAAGTTGATAAAGTGCTAATCGTACAGCGTTGAGAATCGCGACCGTTTCATGTATTGAACAAGGCTTCCTAGCAGTTTGGCGTAGTTATTTCTATCGCGTTTTTTTTTTTTTTTTTGCGACGGCGCGTTTATGAACATTCTATGCGAGTTAGTTTCTTTGTCTGCAATATAGATCGGTCTTAATCCCGCTACTGCTTCACCTGCTGTACGGGACCCTGATGTCATTGGCAATGCTCTCACCATAATTTCACTGCCGGAAATGACTCCACTCCCGGGGGCATCCTCACTGAGACGCCACTTCCGGGACAACGTCACGTGTCCTTTACGCGCATGTTCAGCGTTAACTTCTTCATACAACTGAGTTTTCCAGTTGGTCCCGTTGCAATGACCTGGAACGTTTTTTTTTAAGCTTGCCACTTGTCCCTCAAAGATGAGACTTCACGAAGCAGAGCTGTCGGGTCCTACAAACTAAATGTCAGACAGAGAATGTTGGAATAGGTTGAGCCTTTGAGCCTTCGGCAATTTCTACCTGTAACGTGATCACTTTACGAGCAACAATAAAAATATATTTACAATTTCAAACTTCCGCTCTTTTCAGAGAACGCAGAAATATTCTATTATCAGCGCTAATTCAGTAACGCATCATTCTCCCAGCAGGTCGCACTACCGAACCATCGTCCTCATCTATATTATATGTTCACAGCCTCGCCACCACGTGGGTGCTCCGAGTAGTCGTAGTCCTCGGGATCGTCTAGGGGAGCACTTCTCGAAAAACGCTTCGGCTCATCGGCCGACGATTCCGACGTCACATTCAACTCCGTGTTCCCTAACGTCATATCGCGGTTCCTCAACGTCTCCGGCGGAGCCGGTGGCGAGCTCTCCGGCAGTCCTCTGACGGACGACGTGCCTGCCTCATCTTTCGTAGACGTCCAATTGGACAGTGCCGTATTTGGACTTAAAGGCAACGCTGGCGGTGTAGTGGCCAACTTCTGCGCAGTTCCATCGTCTGCCATGGACACCTCATTCTTGGACAGCGCGCCCCTCCAGGCTGTCATAGTCTTCCTGGTGGTACGTACGAAGGTCTGCGTGCCTGCCCGTGTCCCCGCTGGACCTTTCTTTAGAGTCATAGCATTTATGATGACTCGCGTTAAGATTGCGGCCGGTTGATTCTCGGTTTCTGAAGCAGTTGAAGCAGTCGTGTTTTCTGGTTGCTGAAACAGTGGGCGCCTTCGTCGGTGGCGTGGCAGACTCCGCAGGCGTCGTTGCTGAAGTTCGTGGGGTCGTATGCACTGTCCTTGCTCCGTCAGTCATTGTCTTCCTGGTGGTACGTGCGAAGGCCTGCGTGCCTGCCCGTGTCCCCGCTGGACCTTTCTTTAGAGTCATAGCGTTTATGATGACTCTGGTTAAGACTGCGGCCGGTTGATTCTCGGTTTCTGAAGCAGTGGAAGCAGTCGTGTTTCTGGTTGCTGAAACAGTGGACTCCTTCTGGTATGGCATCGCTGACCTAATGCTTTTGGCGTGCGCCGTCGTCGGTGACGTGGCAGACTCTGCAGGCGTCGTTGCTGAAGTTCGTGGGGTCGTATGCACGGTCCTTGCTACCTCAGTGGACGGCGGGGTTGTCTGGCTTTTGGGAGCAACCTTCGGTAGGGTCCGGGCCGGCGTCGTTCTGTCGAGTCTCGCAATGGGCTCGGTTGATTCTCGTGTCACTGCTGCAAAAGTGTAGTACGACATTAACTTTAATCCCAGCTTTTGTTAATCGGGTGCCTAAATATCTAATGTGGTGGGTTTATATATAAATAGACATTTTTTTATAACAGTCGCCGTGTTTTAGGAGCACACTCGAAATTGATGTGCGCATTGCTGCAACGATCTAAAAGAAGTCAGAGACTTTTCAGGCTAATGTTCCATAGTGCGTTGAATGCAAAGGTGGCGGATGTTCACTGCGGCCTGACAAACACTATTATAAGGATTTATCAATTTCAGCTGTAAATTTTCTAGCAAAACCGGTACAGGTGCCATACACGGCAGGGACATAAGGTGTGTTATGCACACCGGCATCGTCGACTATTTGCTCTCGATCGGTAGCGGGAAGGCAAAGGCGAAGTGCCTATCACTTTTATGGACGCCATGTCCATTGAACAATTTGCAGATATTTGGAGTCTGCTCATATTGCTGCTGATAGTGACCAGGGGTCACTGTAATTCATTTCCTGCAAATTATAAATTGCGCAAAATAACAAAGGGGTTTCGGACAACTCTTGTGTCACACGAAAATGTTGTGGCCGGGGCCCAATCAAATCGAGTGGTTTCATTTAAAAAACCAAAACATGTCCTAAGCAAATGCCGGTGACACGTGTTGTGTAAAGATAAGTGACAGCTAGTGCTGTAGTAGAGTAAATGATGGTGACGATGGCGGTTTTAGTGGCTTTCCCTTTGTAACGGGGTGGTGTTGCGCAATGACCTTAGTTGCAACGCCACTGTACGTTCACCGCGCCTTAAAAAAACCTTACCCTTTATGGTACTTCAGCGCTAGTTGTTTGCCCGGAGGATGCCTTCCTGGCTTCTTCCGTGTTGTAGCGCCAATTGGCGATGTTGGTGGCGCCACCGACCGGCGTTTATAACCCCTGTCAATTATTCCCGAATACTTGTGCAATTGAATTATTCTTTAATTGAAGTGACCACGAAGACACAAAACAAGTTTACTTAATTCAAGAAACTCATTTGTCACAATAGCATTAATGTCAATGTTAACGAAAACTTCAAACAGTCAATCTAGATTACAACGAAGACAGATCAAGTAGAGGCGGCTCACAAGAGTCACCAGCCGCTTTCTATTCTGCCCTTAATGACGTAAGGGAGGGGCAACGCATGCTCACGCATTCTTCAAGATCCGCATATTTTTTGATTGTTTTTTTGTCTACAATTAGATGCTTGACTGTCTGTATTAGGTGCGAAATACCTTAGGACCGACACATTGTCCGTTCCGCGTCCGTGCGCGTAGCATTTACAATCGCAAAAAATCACAGGCACCGGCAGGATTCGAGCCTGTGTCTGGTACCGTCTTACCCATTGGGCTACGATCGTGAGTTAGCACACGAGAGTCAAACGGCTCACTCCCTGGCCTGTAACGGTGCGGAGTACCTTAGGACCTCCCAATGTCCGTCCGCGTCCATCCGTGCGCACACCACCATCGAGCGAAATTCGATTTGAGCCGTGAGTTGCAGTTTCATTTAGGGAATAATCAAGGTGCAACTCACGGCTCAAATCGAATGACGGTCAGGGCGCAACTGGATGTCATTTCGAGTCCCCGTACTCCGCACCCTCGCCATCATCCACGAAGTGGAGATGCCGCCATTTTTTTTTTCTTTTCTGCGCTGGTGGACGTACCGTTCGTTTCCTGTCCGGTTTCCGAGCCGCGTCTTGGTTTGCCGCTGCCGGCTTTGGTGCGATGGCCAGCCAGGGGGCGGCGGCGACCCGCTCGGGCGTTGATGTCAGACGCATTTCCCTCCTTCGGCATAATGTAGACCGAAGTGTAAATCCTGCGCAGAATCGCGCGTTACTCCGAGGTTACACCAACGCACGGCCTGCTTTTCATATCGGACGCTGCGCCGTACCCTGTCGGCTAATGGAATTCGTGGCACTATGCCTTTGACAATGAGCAAATCTTGCCTTGAACACCTGTCTACTGATCACCGCTATACCTACCATCACGAACACGCCCACATCGCGATTTTCCGAGCGTTTTCGTACCGGGTTGCGTACATTCATTCATATGTAGCTTGTACTTCCCGAAAGCTAGGCGTTAAAAGGAGCCTGCAACACTTTCAATAAGCGCTTTTACTATTTCCTTCGCGTTTGGAACCACAGAGAAAGCTATGGTTATCGTCAGCACGGAGAGGCACTGCGTGATTGGCTCGTCGCACCAGATACGCCTTCCGTTTATGCTTTCTTTTTCTGACTTTCTTTTTGTGTAATTCTCAGCAATCTCGTCCAGACGACTCGAATGACTTTATCTGACCCGCTCAAGTAGAAACTAAAATAATTTAAGAAACTAAACCCATTTATTTTCAAGACTCAAAAACAGTCCTTTTTTTGGGAGTGTTTTAGCATCGCGGGTAACCCGACTGCGCATGCGCGAAGTTCGTTCTGGGGATGCGCGGCCCCCCACGCCGTCCCCGTGGCTTGCGCAGTCGGTTCCCGGTACCCGTCGCCGCTATAGCGTAGCAAACGCTACCCGCTACGCTAAAGCTCTGAAATGTTTCTCTTAACAGACGCCGGTTCAGGGTGGTACCGTTAATAGAGAGTTATAGCAGAGCGGAGAACCGGTCCCGGTACGGTACCAGGTAGGCGACTCGGAGCAACTGCGCGTGCGCAGAGGCGTCAAAACTGGTTGTGCGCATGCGTAGGTGTAGCTGGTACCGTACCGGGACCCGTATTTCCAAAAGCTTCCCTGCACAGAGCACCCACGTGACATGTCTGTCTGCGCGATGCAGAACGGTAACTAAACGTCGTCATTGGCTGCGCCCCAAACCAAACGCCACCTAAAACGCACCAAAATACTATTATTAACAAGTTCATGGTGGGAAAAGCGCTACAGCAACAAGGACAAGTGAGTACACGGGACAAAGCGCTTTGTCCCGTGTACTCACTTGTCCTTGTTGCTGTAGCGCTTTTCCCACCATGAACTTGTACCAACACGCCCAGCTCGCAGTTCTTCTGAATATTATTAACAAGTTAAGGAATAAAAAAAACTCAGATAGATCTGCTGGGGCTCGAACCCAAGCCGCCAGCGCCAGTATTCAGTGGGCTACATCGAGGCCAGAGAGCCCGCGAACGGTGGGCTACTTCTAGCACGCGTTCAAAAGCACGCGTGCAGGGACATCACACGTGTCACGTGGGTGCTCTGTGCAGCGAAGCGTTTGGAAACAAGCTACCGGCGTCTCGTCCCAGCCGTTGAGTGCTTGCCAGAAACCGTACACGTTGGCGCAAAAGAGTTTACGGTTTTACGCCTCCCCCAAGATACACTGACCCATGCCATAACCACCACCCCAAGCCCTGGTGGCGCTTAACTAACAAGTCCCCCCTCAGACTAGAGAAGAAACTGCCATAGCTTCAGCCCTTCCCCTAACCACAAGGTTAGTCAGCATACGCGTAAGACCTGACGCCTACCAGGTGGTCATGCTGTGAGCGCCGGCCTCGCTGTCGTTGGTGGCTGCGGTGGTGGCGTTGGCAGCGCCCTGCAGTGTTTCGTTCTCCGATTCGGCCGCAAGTTTCTTCGTGTTGACGGCGAATATCACCATGCCCACCACCAGGAACGTCAAGAAGCCCAGCGAGCACACGCAGATCAATAGGCCCTGCCTGCGCGACAAGAAGGCGCGAGTTTCAGAAATCGACAACGACTCGTCGGGGACGAGATGAAAATGCGGACCGAGTTTATTTCCTCCTGGTCTGCAGCTAACAGGCTAACGTAAAAGCTCCGCGAAAATCACGAGGACACATTTTTCCTTTGTGTGGTTTTCTTTCCTCTGTTACAGTTACTCTGCACATACCCGCGGCCAAGCAAGGGAACGTTGAGCCGGAACGGACTTCGCTGCTCGCCCAATTGCTACTTTTGTGATTAGCATATGCTCAAAGTACTCATGTAGACCTCAGTACATGTCTTTAACGCATGTTTTCAAGTCGAAGGCCACAGCGCGTTCACTAAGTCGACCATCGTTCAATTGGATTCGCCGAGCAGTGGTGGTCGTGCGCAACGCCGCCTGCATACATAATTGAGCGTTTTAGCAGTCCGTCTGTTCCGTCGTGTGCGTAGTTACCGTGATTACCGGGACCTGACTGCGCATGCGCGCGCAGAAGGGCGAGGAGGCGCACCCCACCGTGGCGAATGCACGCGCATCGCGAGGGCCGGCCCGCGGAACTAATCCCCCTACCGCGACGAATGCACAAGTGCCCAGACGGGTCCCGGTCAACACGGTAACTACGAACACGACGGAACAGACGGACTGCTAAAACTCTCTAATAGTTTAGCATAGTCGGCCCTCCGTCTCAAAAGGTTGCCGACCGTTGGTCCGGACGATTGCACGATGACTAAGCCTTGTCAGAAACACACGCTATAGCGGCCGATCGGAATTACCGTTCGCAGGCGATGCACCAGAAATGGGCCAGAGTTTGATGGTTTCACATATACGGGGTGTTGCGGGGAGGTACGCATATGGCCAGATAGAAGTACGTGCGTGCGTGCTCATTGTTTTGAAACGCTGCCTGCGTATCGGGTATGGTATGCGTCGCCGCGCAAATGGAGTTATAGCAGAACGGAGAACCGGTCCCGGTACGGCACCTGGTAGGCGACCGGCGCTACGGCGCGTGCGCAGAGGCGAAAAAACTGGCTGTGCGCATGCCCAGATGTACCGGGTATTGTACCGGGACCGGTTCTCCGCGGCTGTGCTAAGGTGGTAAGATGGCTGAGTCTCGCTTTTTTTTTTCTTCTTCTTGATGCTTGTATCTTGGACGATCTGCTTTTACTTAGTCGTTGTCACTTTTGCTAGACATTTTAAACGCAAGTAATGAGAGTCGCCCTTGCTTTGCATTTAATGCAACCAACGGGTCGGTTTAGCGTGTGAACTGCTTCTACCCTTGCCCTTATTACAGCCATTTTAAAGGGACCCTCCAACGCTTTTTTTTCAACTTTTTTTAGTCACCCAACACACCCAGTACTTAGATTACAGGGTCGCAAAGTACGTCAGCCAAAAATTACCGTCCTATGCCCATCAGATAACTTGGAAACTCGCTCAAAAGATTTTTCTCTTTCCAGGTCTTGACGTTCTTCGACGACCTGAATTACGTTACTGAGGCCATGTAGCGGCTGTTGGCCCGGTTTTCCTTCAGTTGCAGCAATGAACGCTTTTCGATCGCAACTTCAAAACAAAGCCACAAAAACAAAGAAGAAATGGAAGGCGTAACTGGTGCGACGAGCAAATCACGCAGTGCCGCTCCGTGCTGGCGATAACAATAGCTTTCGCAGTGCTTCCAGACGCGAAGGAAAGAGTGAAAGCGTTTATCGAAAGTGTTGCAGGGTCCCTTTAACTGCTGGTGATCAGCCCGTACGAGCCTAAGTTTGTAGCATTAAAATGCGATGCAGAACACTGAACAAAGACTGATGAGAAGGTTCTACGTCACAGGGGAAGTAGCTACAAGATGGCGGCGCTCACCCGTCTTTGTCCATGATGGCGCGATCGCACTCTCGTCACGCCCAGCAGATAAGATGACCAAGCCTGCGAAGTCGTAAGTGATATCGTTGCGTCCCAGTGGACACAGGCAAAGACGAACGTACGGGGATACGCCTATTTATTAGGCGCAGCGCTTAAACGGAGAGGGGGGTAGCAGGTTGGGTCTCGGCGAAGATGGCGGACAGCTCCAGCACGCGAGCGCGGGACACGCGCATTTACGCCGTCGTCTTCGAAGTACGGGCTACCTAAGAAAAATGGAACGTATCCCTTACTCGGAGATTGTACAACCACTGTGACTAGACGTACCTCAAGCGGGGGATTGCTTGGCTTAACACAAAACCGATATCCGCGCGACGTTTTACCCCTAATTCGAAACAGCATCGTCCCCGATGCATCCAGAGTTACCGATAGACAAAAATGCGCTGGTGGCATCATCCGAAAGGAGTCCGCCAACGCGTGCAGTCGTGGGTCTTCATGCAAACGACATGAACGGCGTCGGGGCGGGGGTTACGACGGCTTCGAGGAACGAGTCCGTCGTCTACAACTTCGTAGGTCACGTCTGTAACCTGGCGAATCACTCGAATCCACCGATATCCACGCCACAATATGACATTTCAATATCACCTGACGATATGACACTTCACAAGGACTCCTGAACGCCAGTCTTTTGTTTTCTGTATAGGCGTTCGGGCTACGTGTGACGAGGGTAAGGTGGCTGGAATTCTAGCCATCTTAGCGCGGGGTATTCAAAGCACTGTTTCACTGTGTCTGCCACATCTAAGCGGAATCGTGCCCGAACCTCTGGTAGACGTGTCGGATTGTGATGATGATAGTGGTGGTGGGGTGGTGGTGGTGGGGTGATGATGATGATGCTGCTGCTGCTGCTGATGATGATGATGACTGCCCCTTCGCCACTAAGACCGCGTACTTCAGGAAGTTGGTTGGCGCTCACCTGTTGTCGCCGTTAGAGAGAGAGAGAAGAGGGATGGGGAGGGAGAGAGACGTTTATTGCGAGAGCATTTATGGTGTTGCAGGAGTGGTTCCCTCTTCACGAGAATCCCCGAGCTGCCTTAGCCGCGGCTGCTCTCTCGGTAAGCAAGAGCCGATCCTAGACACGGGCTGGGCAGAAGCGTGTCGCACTGCTCTTGAGGATTTGGGATGCGGGGAAGGGGTGGTGGGTGCTTGTTTTGTCTACACTCTAAGATAACACGTCTGAGTGTACCGGGCTGTAGGCAGTATTTGCATTCTGATGGATATTGGGTGGGGAATATCCGGTGTAGCCTAATCGGATGCGGGAAGGTGTTTGTTTGTACAAGTGTGAGTGTTGTTTCTTGGGACTTCGTGACATTTGAGTGAGGTAGCGGGAAAGTTCGTCGATTGAGCTTGTGAAGTGTTATATATTTGTTCGTTACAAGTGGTGTAGGGTTCTCCACGTCCCCCGAGGCCTGATCGGCGAGTTCTCAAGCCTTTTGGTGGGCAAATTGGTTGCCCTCCATGGAGGCGTGTGCAGGGTGGAGGTGTTGAAAATGCAGAGAATAAAATCAATAATAGAACACAAGCAGGGCAACAAAAACCTGCGGATTCCACGTTCTACTTAGCTATAACGGGCAAGTCACCAGCTAAGTTTGTGCTTCTATTATCTTTTTTATGTTAAGGCATAAGTGGCACGCTGAGTGAAAAAAAAAATCCAAGGCCATGTCCACTAAAGTAAAACCTGGGGAGGGGCGTAGCATGCAGTGTGTAAGTATTAATTCTTGGCGCCTTGGCGTTTTTGCCAATGGACATGAAACCGTTGGGGGGTAGAGGTATACAGCTTTTGTAGCGTAAGCTACACTGGCCGAGGTTGAGCAGTTTCGCGTGTGCAGTGAAGGGCCGTTCTGCGCAAGCGCGAGGGGCATCGGATTGGATTGGATTGGCTTGGCTTGGCTTGGATTGGATTGCATTAACGTGGATTGTGTTGGATTGTGTTGTGTCATAACCGCGGCAGACGCACTGGCAAGGGCGCGTGCCCACGTGTGCGCCTCAATTGCGCAGTAGCCAAGTCTGACGCTGCGTCGGAGCCGCTTGATAGCCGTTTCGCGTGGCTCGGGAAGAGCCGTGCTGAGCATGCGCCAAGAGCAGTGACTGGACAGGACTGGACTGGATTAGACTGGATTGGACTGGACTGGACTGGATTGGACTGGATTCCTGAACCTTAGCTCACGCTACGTATATCCTGGCATAGCAGAGCTAAGCCACTACTAATTTTTTCTGTAAAAGTCTTGTCTTTGAAGCAAGAAGCTCTTACCCCCGCTCCGTTTACCCAACCCTCCCACTACCTGGCTGGAGGTGACCGGGAGCTCCTCACCGAGCTACAGCTCCTGACCACCACGAGGGCTCAAGATTACCTGGTGCGCTTTCCCCGCCTAAGGGACACTCGCTAGGACTGAGCCTCGCCAGAAATAGAAGTTTTTTTCTCTCTCTCTCCCTCTAGCGCGAGGCGTAAACGAGTGTCCCGGTGCTTTTTAGTACGCGTTACGTTCTAAACGGGAGGCATAAACAAGGTGTACCACGTCAAGTGGGTACACCTTGACGTATGCCTGCACATGACGATTGGCTTAGAAAAGGAAGTATTGTTCGAAATGCATCTGAAAATGTTCCGAAATGATAGGTCTGTGTACCTCCTCGTCCCCTTACGTAATGAAGAGCTCTAATTATACCTTGTCAAATGTCACGTATCGTATGACTCCATCGCCCAAAAGGTGTTGAGCCTTGTCGCTGATGTTCATTTTTGGTGATAGTAATGCATTTGGTGAAAATGACGAATGATTTTGTCTTTTTTTTGCCTGTATGCCTGCATATATGCCTGTTGTTTAGGCGAGAGCATAAACTAAAAATCTTGCACTACCACAAAGGCAAAGGTCTCAATGAAAATTCTATCAATTTTGCTGCTAGATTTGTATCGTGCGCAAGAGAACCGCAGAAAAGCACGCGGTCGCAGCGCAGCGCGTCCTAAAGTTGACGATAGAAGCAAGAAATACAATGCATACACAACAAACATACACGCTGTAGAAGAAGAAATAAACTCGGCAATCTACTGAAGACGCGACCAAGTCCGCCTTGAGTCGTCGTAAAACACCTCCGCCACGCCATCTTGGGCTTTTCTTCGTGACTGTTTAGCGGCTAGGCGTTCACCCCAGTCTCTTGAGGGCCTTGCGATGTGACCAGTTCCTGGACCTCTTCCTGTAGCCGGGCCGTCGTTTCGTCGGCCACAGTTGTGGTCGTGGTTGACGAGGGCCAGGTTCGGAAGGGGTCGTCGTCTGCAGTAGAGGAAGGCCGCGTGGTGGGTATTAAGTTATGTTTGCCTAAAATTAAGACAAGTAGCACTGAGTACAACACAGTTTACTAGTGTTGTACTCGCGCACCGGAACGCTTGGTTCATTATGGAATCCCTAATGGTGTGCCATTAGGGTAGTAGAGAGGCTGCCCAGACACTGTACTATGATGATGGTGATTGGATTTTGGATTGGATTGGATGGTGATTGGCTTGGAATTGAATGGGGCACTACAATGCAGAAATGGCTGGACGGACATGATAGAGGCCCTCGTCTTGGAGTAAACACGCATATTATGATGATTATGATGATGGTAGAGGAGATGATGATGATGGATAATACAGCACTAAGAAGGCTACGCACGGAAGGCCCATCACTCCCAGTGAAAGTGTTTGTTTTCGGCCAGGCAGTTTATACAGAAAGGGGTGCTCTGCGATAGTCGCAGAATCGCACAAAAAGGGCGCATGCGTAGTATCGTGCGGAGGCTCATTTTCTTAGGCTTAACCAGCCATTTCCCTCCACGGATTTAGTGTGGGCTTCTCTGCACTACACCAACGCTTATTGAAAAAACCCGTCTTACGAGCTTTGCTTCCTTGTAAAATGGTTTCACCGAAACACACGGAACCAAAGTGAAAACACCAACTTTATGACCACGTAGTGGTCACAGTGCGTTTGAATACCATTCAGCGAGCCATTTTGTATTGGAATATCAGTATTCAGAGCGGTGGCCATTACGACGACGATGATGGTGGTTCGCAAAGCCGCCTTACCTTTGCTGCTGTTTTTGTCTTGGCTGCCCATCCCGTTTCCGTCCGTCGCAAGCGACGAGGCGTTCCAGGTGACCTCAGCCGCGCCCGGTTCAGGTGCGGAGGTCGCCTCCGGGGACGTCTGCCGTTGCAGTCTCGAGGAAGTCCTGACGTCGAAGAGCGCGGGGTTGGCGGGGACCTCGCGGTTCGACCTCTTCCCGGTTCCTTTTCCTCGTGTCGACGGCGCCGGAAGCGCCCTCCGCGTGGCCTCTGGGTGGACGTAAACGACACGGAAGGCAGTTCGGGGGGTAGAAACTAGTTGTTCACGCGCGATGACCCCTGCCGTCTACCATTTACACTAGAATCGTGGAAATCCCGATACTTGTGGGAAAAATTAGCAGCTGGCTTAGCTCGGCTATGCCAGGATAGACGTAGCGTGAGCTAAGGTTCAGCTGGTTATTCTTAGCTTTCTGGTTGCCTAGGATTAGCTTGATTATCATGCTTACTGCTGCTTCAATGACACACACACGGTGTAGGCATTATGTGGCACATGTATATTTATCAAGCGGCTCCGGCGTAGCGTCACCAATCGCCCCAGAGCTAAGCTGGTTCCACAGGCGCACGCCGGTGTTGCTGCGACGCACGAGCCATCGGTTCCACACCAGGCCACCCCTCGCATTGAATCATCAAGTGGACCGGGCCACCACGTACGGAACGGAGGTCGGCGAAGACGCTGGGCGCGTGGGTTGTGTGTGAGAGACGCTGGGCAGCGAGCAACGTTCTGTGCGCCGTGTGACGTCACTGCTCCTCGCGCATGCGCAGCACGGCTCTCCAGGAGCCACTGCGAAACTGCTCAACCTCGGCCCGTGTAGCTCACGCTACCAAAAGGGGAGCGACAGACTGCCAACGCCGCTGCTAAGCGAGCAAACGTGACAACTGAGACGGTTAATTAGAACGCAAAGAACGGTTGGCACGGTGCGCAAGGTGCGTGCGAGAAACGCCGTGTTGAGGCGAGTGCACCGGTCGAGTGCAAGGCGAGTGCACTGGGCTGAGCCTTAAGTTCGAGGGGGAGTGGGATGTGATGCGCACGCTTTCGTAAAGATCCACCAATGGATCTTTCATTGCTTTTCTTTCAAACACAGCCGCGCAAGCACGCATGCTTTTGTTCGTGGATCTCTGCCAGATGCTGTTGGGATAGGTGGGGGCGTGTAGCGGGGAAACATTTGCTGCCTGTCGTAAACATGCCGTCTATAAATGCGTTGCTCTACCTTTTAGGCACAAAGAGAAGGTCATGCACGTTAGGAAAAATTTTCCAACTCCCGGGAAAGCAGAGATTAGAGATTAGAAGCAGAGATTCTGATGGAGGCGAAAAGCAAAAACGCCCGTGTGTGCGAGATTTCAGCGCACGTTAAAGTTCCCCAGGTGGTCAAAATTAGATCCGGAGCCCTCCACTACGGCGCGCCTCTCGCCCTGCAGTTGCGTCGGCTGTGTTAAACCCTACAATCAATCAATCAATCAATCAATCAATCAATCAATCAATCAATCAATCAATCAATCAATCAATCAATCAATCAATCGATTAGAACAGTGGCTCTGCTTACTGCCGCTATTCCGCCGCCGCGTTGTTCCACGCCTCCTCTTAGCAGCCTTCTTTCCAGCGTGCTTGTTCAAAGCGGCCGGATTCCGCTGAGAGGCGCGCCCGTGAGGCTTGGACGTGCGCGTTGAGGCGGCGGCACGGCTTACGCCACTGACACCGGGGGTGCGCATCCCGTTGCCGGCCCCACCTTCCGGCGGGCGAGGAGGTGATGGTCGCCGCCCGCTTTCTGCGGCGCTCTGGTGTCCGCGCCCCCGGATCCGACGTAAAGCGCCATCGTCACCACTACGGCCAGCAGCAGTATGGCGCTGACGGCGGCCACGGAAAGGAACCGCCTGTCACTCCTGCGAGCCCACGACATGTCACTAAAGCAGCGAGAAGTTACTTGGCAGAAAAGGACGGCATTTGAAGACCGCAGTTCTTCTCTCTTAAAGTCCGCTCTTGAAGACCGCAGTTTCTCGAATTCTGTTCCTGCCCAGTTACTTTGGGGTAGAAAGAGGAGGACACTGCTTGCCTCCTCGTCTATCTAAGGTGCAATGGTGTAGCAGACGATCAGAAAATCACTTTCGTCCCTAGTGTGCGATGATCACAAATAATTGCATAACAGCTGATACCAATCATAAAATATTCCCACGCAGTTCATCTTTGTCAGTAATTTGTTTCCTCACCTGCTTGCACATTTTCTGATCGTCTGCCACACTATTTGGCTCCTTCCTACCGTGAATCCCAAACGTGCGTTTCGCTCTGCGTACCCCAGGGGGCGCCGTCGTTCCTAGATAAGCTTGCGCTGGCTCGCACGTCCAAATCGGTTGCCGTTTGCCCATACGCGAAAATAGTTTTTATTTATTTTCACAATAAACAAGTAAGTACCGTCGTTGTTCCCGGTGTCAAACAAAATAGACCACAAAATGCGACCTTCGTGTGAAGTTTGGGCGCGAACAGAGCGGCGGTTCGCTCACGAAAAAATTTTAGTGTTCCAATTATCGTCGCACCGTGACCTTGTACTTCGTGTTCACTATATTTGTAATGGTAGAAATGCTTTTTGCTGAAAACTACTCCAGTGAAAATGGGAGACGCCGAGAAACCCACGCATAAAATTCTTCGGATGCTTTGATCTGATTACGTGCTTTGAACGCGAGAGCATCATGCCTTTACCTGGCGATGCTTATCAAAAACGTTCGTGCTGCATCTTGTTTGTGGCTCTTTCTTCGCTTTCGTTACGTCGCCTTTCGGCCCGAAATGCTTCGACAGGCAGAGCTGACCGCACTTAATTAGGCGCCAGCTTCTCCACTATCGGAGTTCTCCGTGGCTGGCGCGCACCTATAGCAGATGCGGAGAGGCCCTATCCCATAGTTCACACACTCATTCAATGCGATGCACTTCACACAACACGACAGAAACACTTCTCACAACTATACCTGCTGCACATCCCAGTACACCCAGCGTTTTTCCTCTCCGACGATCCCATGTTTCCTGTCAAGCGTGTTTTTAGCAGAAGTAAAGTTTTTGTACCTAATCTCATACCACGCATGATCACAACCTGGCCTTCTACACCAGCCATGCTTATTAGATGCGACGCTGAGGGCTCTCTTTCGGCGGCCCTGACCTTCCTGCGTGCGTCCGTTGTTGTCCGCACCGCTGCGCCCCTCCTCCTCTCGCCGTGATAGCGCGCCCTCTCCCCCAACATCTGTGGCGCGCGCAGTGCGGCGCGCTCTCTCACTCCGCCGGTGGGCGGCGCTGCGCGCGGCGCAAGCGCGCTGTGCGCATGTGCAGCGCCTCTCTCTCCGCGGTCTCCTCTCCTTCGGCGCGCTGCGCATATGAGTGCCGCGCTCGGCCGGTCTCTCAGTCGACACCCGCGCTACGCTTGCCTCTCCCTCTCTCGTCTTCCTCGCATTACCCGTGATTGCTCACGCAATTCAAGTAATCGACCCAACGGAAACGCACGATGGAACCCCCTTCAGCGTCGCATCACACCAGGTTCCGCGAGGGAGGTGGGCGTAATTTTTGTCTTTTACTGATTTTACTTTCTTGTTGAGTGATTTTAGTGTTTTGATCTTCGTCTCTCGTACATAACCTCTGTTTTGGCGCTGTTTGCCCCAGTTGGCCTTGCGCCATTAACATCCAACCATCCACCACCACCATCATCATCATCTCACATGCCGTCACTCTCATTTGTCAAGCCCGTTCTACGTGGTCCGAATTTCGCGCGCGAATTCGCATGTGCACCGCCGCTCGTGCGGCAGAACGATCTATTGTTGTCGCTGCGGCCATGAGCCAAATGTTTGGAACAGTCGAACGTCTCCTCTGAACGCCGCTTGGCGTTTGGCAATCTGTCACAACAGTGAAAATAGGATAAAAAAAATGTGGTTGATCCCACTTTCATAGGAATCAGTACAACACGAAAGTGAAATGTGCCTTCTCGGGAGCAGTTGAATGTTTGTTGTGCATCGATGTGAACTCGCACATCGCTATTGATATTTCATTGGTGTGGCACCGTTAGACGTATCAACATTGGACACTAGATTACACGCACCGGAGCATTGCGTAAATCCGATTGGAACCACAGCCCCTTGAAAACCGTGCGAACGAAACCGAACCGAAACCGAAAGCAGTAGGTTGCGGAGGGTCCCTCAATTTAACCGCGTCTCGTGTACACGAAGACACTGGCATCGAGGCGCCAACTGTCGGCGTTCATTAGCGTCATGATGAACTACTTCGCTTCGCCTCTCCTAGAAGACAGCACCATCTGAATGAATAAGGTACTGGGAAAGATAGTATAAGGCACGTTCGTAGGCCTACTTGCGCTTGAATTCATAGCGCAGTGGGCATAGCGCTGTGTACCTCCGTTGCGGCAAGAGAGTTCGTGGCTCGAATCCGGGCGGAGCCGCCTCAATGAAACTTTTTCTGGTGATGTCATTTCCGTGATGGATATGACGCCCGTGAGATCTTGATATACCTGGGCTTCAAACACTTTCGTGTTAAAAAAATTGTTTTGCCGCACGAGCGACGCCGCACATGCGAAATCGCAGGCAAAATTCGAACCACGTAGAACGGGCTTCACGCGATCTGTCACGCCTTCGTTAGGCCTGACTTCTATCCTTTTATAACTCGCCAAAAGTTGCGTCTGCCGTATCTGCACATCCAGAGGAGTGGAGTACGTCGAAATATTGTCTTACCAGTTAAACATCGCCGGCGTCAGGCTGCTCAGCTGGGTCACCTTCGGCTCCTCTGGAGGTGGTGGCGGCGGTGGCTCGTAGTTCATCGGGGCATACGGCTGAGAGAACACTGGGGATCAGTTTCGGGTCACCTGTATTCGTGCTATCGTACAGACTGCTGACGACATGTCAGAAAGCTAGGCATGCGTACTGTTCCCTTTACGTGAACGAGAACGTACACTGAAGACGCTGAATTATTTTTGTAAATATACTTTTTTGTAGCGCAATCTACGCTACACTACCTCGGGCAGTCTTCGCGGGGTGACCAGGTTTTGCCCTTGAGCGCTAGAGGTCAAACCATACCCCCTTCCGCAAGCGCCCGGCACGGAGTAGCGGCCCGATAACGGGGAGAGATAGGGAGCAGGGGAGAGATAAGCGAAGAGGGAAAGGAGACGTGCGCGGGACCCGTGCGCGGGACGTAGTGGAGGAAGGTGAAAAGGACGCCGCCGCAGCGATAAGCGCACGCCGAGAAGAAAGGCCACGAGGCCACGTGCGGCGCAGAAACTTGTGGCAATAGAGGAAGACGAACATCGAGCTGTGGTCCTCATACAGCGGCGAGGCTTAAACAACGCCGTGGGCGAAAAAGAGGAAAAACGCTACTGTTGTTGCGTACAGCTTCGCTACCTTCAAGGCTTACGCATTAGCGCGAGCTTCCTTCATTGTTGGATGGGCACGAACATCGCGTGTCATAAACCCTGTATACCCAAACTGAATTTCTCTCCGAGTTTCCGATGCGTTGCGCGGGAAGGAGACGGAATACTTTGTGGTGGAATGTATACACGCAATATCGGCATACGCAATTTTGTAATCATTACAGAGGTGATTTGCGACAGAATATATGCCTCGTTCGGACCATCAGGAGAATAATATGCAGCTTGTCCAGCATGGTTAATGGCTGGATGATACGTGCATCGAGAAGATGGCCAAGGCTGTTTAGCCCTCTGGATGTGATAATTCATCCGATAGGACTTTCCTCTTAATCACGGGGCTGACGGTATTTAGGGTCGCTGGGCCAGCAACTGTTGCTGCGCGGATTCGCTGTTATTCGGTATCAACCACGCGCAACTGATGGCTCGAGCTCGGCGTCCGCAATAGGCGTGGATAAGAACGTACCGGCGGGGGCTCCTGGGGGAGCGAGTGTCTCTCCAGGTAGGCATCGCTCCAGTGGGACCACGCTTGAGGGTCCTGCTGCTGAAGGGCATAGCTGGGCGCCGGCTGGCTTTCTGGCAGGGCAGCCAGTGGACGCTGCGCTTGCGGCCGGACCTCAATCCTTGGCGGTCGCCCCTTCGCCGTCAAGAGTTGCCTAGTGGTGTTGCTGTCGACGCTGAGGGAGTCCGAGTAGTGCGACCTGTCGAAAGGCCCCGGGTACGGTCCTACCATCGGGATGGACATTGCGGCGCCGCGCGTTGGGAGAAACTCAGCTCAGTCTCGACCCTCAGCTCAGTGGGAGCTCAGACTGTGGAGCTCAGCTCAGTCTGGACCCTGTGGAATCCCTCGCTCAGAGCCTGCCGATCCGACGACGGTGAAGAGGGCGATCGGACTGAGGCAGGAGGGGCCGATGACGATGATGGTGGCATGACGACCACGCGGCATCCTTTATTTTCTCTGCCGGCGTGCCGGTAATGCTTTGTTTTGCTGCGACCCAGCAGAAGAGGGTGGTTTATTCGGGTCGGATATTTGTATTGATCAACGGCGTCATGGACCTTTCTCTGACGTTCCTTTAAGCAAATATTGACGTAGACATAAACGCCTTTCTGCCATTAAATGATATAGTTCCGTGTTTTACGCCACCTTTGTCGAGCCTTTGCGTCACCTACGCGTTTTCGAGTTGCTGTGCCCTCGCCTTAGCCTGGCGTTCAAGTTTTCGCCATCTTCAGCGTCTGGGCGGCGCTTTATGTCAGCTGTGCTTTCGGCCACCCTGTCATCGCACCCAACGGTTGACTGGTTGGTTGGTTGGCTGGACCCTTGAATCAGGACGCATTGCCACGCGGGGCATTGGCCGTGAAGCTGCCTGTAATGATTAGGTTGTGACCCGTTTTATTTTAGAGAAAAAAAGGATAAAGAAGAGGAAAAGATTGAGACAAAAAGGAAATCTTTGGATATAACAGAATAATCAGGGAAAAAAATCAAGAATGCAGAAATAGCTGTCTAGCAGGGCAGCCGGCCTGTCGCCGCAACAAAGGAGTGAAAGGCGAGAACAACATCTCTGTGGCAAACTCCTAGGACCGAAGCACCCAGGAAAGAAAAACGGCGGAAGATAAACGGGAGATGAAGCCGATTAAACGTGTATTCAAGGTGCGTGCGTAGCATCGAGGAAAAGCTGCGCAATTCAAAAGAAAGTGTTCTATAGTTTCCGGAGCCTTGCAGAAAAAAAATTGAGGAGATAAAGTCTGACTAGATTTGTGTGGATAAAAAATTTAAAGGGCAATTCTGCATCGAAATTTTGTTATTGCCACCGCAGAATTTAGGCTCCTATAAGTGAAGAGATTGACTGACCAGCCTTTAGCTTCCTTCATTTTTATACGTCTTTTCTTCGAGTATGGAAACAGCTGTTGGCTCTGTGGCTCGACGTTATCGTCCTAATACTCGGTTAACCGTCACCGCCTTGTTCCGTTGAGGCTGTGGGCGCCAAGTTGAATAATGTGGGCAGCTATCTAGCCAGGCCAAACTATACTAGTAGCAGGCGTTTTAGCATGGGTGCATTTATAATGTGTTCTGCAGCCAGATCGTCGCAATCATCAGTTCTTGTTCGTCCATGGTCAACCGGAACTGGCTCACAATTGTCTCACACTTTCTCGTCTTCGCGTCGGGTGCGGCCATTGTGTAACCTCAAAGTAGAGTCCTAAAAAAACGCTCGAGTCTCGTTTATCCTACGCCCCCACTTGTAGCAGCAACCCTCAAATTCACACCGTCACTAATTTTCAGGGTGGCTAGGGTTTGACTATTAACGGTGGTAATGGTTTGACCTAATAGTCTTCCCCGTATGCGTGTTATTCCCCGTTAAATAATAACCCATTGACTTCGGGTTTTGTCAGTCAATAAACTGAATGCCTTTGTGGTAATTCCAAGGCTACAGGTCTACTTGGCCTGTGGGAACTACTCTAAGAGCTTGCCGAGATGCCCAGCCCCTGCCAAGATTGCCTCATCGTATCGGTCTACTGGAATGTCCACGAGTCCCCGCTGCTCCTTTAAGTCTTGTCTGCACCTGCAGTATTCCGTGAGTTATGTATACCATTTACAGCTGCTCCGTTGCACTGAAAGTCCAGACCACTACCAGCCATAGGACGTCCATCAGGGATTGCCAAACAATGCGAGTTACTGACGTTCATCATGGAACTTCCGCTACCGAGATGACTTGGCTTCCTTTCTACCCAGGCTCCTTCGGACGCCGGACACCCTTAGGGAATTAGCCCTAGAATATGCCAATTCTTTTACGGTGTTTCCTCGCTCTCACCTCCTCTTTCTCCGATCGGCCCTGGCTTGAATATTATATTCCTCACGCTTGTCGAGTAGCATATACTAGCGTGTTATTCGGGCTTTGCGCTTCCCGTGCGTTTTGCATAGTTCCTCGGCGCTACTCTTGGTTCTAGTCTGTTAACTAAAGGAGACTGTACGAGAACATCGCAATTAAGAAAGACAGTTGTATTTCACGACGGCGATGCAGAGCGCAGCAAACACAGTCCACCCCGCTGTTTCATCTGGCAATCATCGTTCGCCCGCGTTGCACCCCTCTCCCGCTCTGAGTCGTCGCAGGTGTCCCGCTGGACGCGCAACGTCGAACGAATCGCGGGCGCGCGCCGCTATGCTTCCCGTCGTGAGTCCGTTTGCGTGGCGTTTGGCTCGCCACCAGAGGTTGGCGCTTCGCCGAGTCGCCCTTCATCCCGTCCTCGACCGAAGGCCGCTCTGTGTCGTCCTCATCGAGCAAATCCTCTTGCCCATTGTCCGTCCTGGCCCCAGGTTGGGCTTCGGCAGCCGTTTTCGGGCGCCCCTCCTCCGTGCTCGCCTTTGACGCACCCGTCTCTGTTGTATTCGGCTGCGACTCAGCTGCCGACACCGGCCGACTTGCGTTGACCTCCGGCGTGGTCACTGTTCCAACCACGAACGTAGTCGGCGTCTCGGACCCCAACGGAGCTTCTGGACCCTGCGTCCGGGCGGCCTTTTTGGCTCCTAACTTCCTCCTCCCCTTTTCAATCCTGTAGCTGCCGAAGCTCCGCGTTTTCGAACCACTGCGCCCTCGCGGTAACCTGGCGCCCGAGCTTTTGTCACCTTCGACGCCAGAACGCCGCTGTGCGTCCTCCGGGCTTCCGGCCGCCTTGTCGTCGACCGCTTTCGTGGTTGTGTCCCGCTCGGGTTTTGTCCTCGGCGCCAGGGGTGTGGACGCTTCGGGAAGGCGAGGTCGTTCCGGCACCGCGTCGCTACTTCCGGGGTTCCCGGAAGTTGTCCCATTTCCGGAGGTCGTGTTGTTCTTTCCGTTTCTGCAGGGGCAGTCGTCCTCCGCTTTCTTGGGCGCTACGCTCTTGAACAGGAAGACGCTGCTGCTGCTGCTGCTGTTGTCGACCGGTTCCAACATCAGGGTGATGGCTCCGGCAACGAGGATCGTCAGAACGATGGCCGTTGCCGGAAACACCCAGAGCTTGAGGTTGCTTGCGCGGAAAGAAAAATGAGGAAAATATGTCAAAGGGCGCATAAGGAAGAACTTTGTGAAGATTCGCAAGCGCGAGCCATTGCAAGTATGCGATGATCCCTGAAATGGTTTAAATTACTTTTCCACCATCGAACGGTTCTGAATTCCGAACGTGGCTCACGGCGGGAAAAATGTCCCTCAAGCTCGAAATTCTACGCTATCACCGATAGCCGCGTTTCGGAACTATCAATGTCGTACGCGTAGACGCAGCATTTAATGCCCCTCTGCCGGCGCTTCTTTGCACGCAAGAATAATAGGGCGATGCAATATTGGTGCAAAATTAATAAACGACGGGAAGTAGCGTGATATGCTGGTGAGTCTTATCTCAGTCATGGCTGTAGAGACCCGACGCGAACGCAGTGTAAACAAGAGCGAAGCTTCAGAAGGGGCAAGACGAAGTGGCAGGACGTGTGGTTTCAGCTCGCAGCGGAGAGAGAGAGAGAGAGAGAGAGAGAGAAAACTATTATTTGCCGTAGGTTTAAGGGGTCGGGGTGGCCGCAGGCTCCAGCCTGGCGGCGACTAGCGTAGCCCTGTCCACGAGGGAGAGTTGTGACCCTAGGTCAGAGCTACCCAGCGCCCCCTCCCACTGCTGCGGACGTCTCATTATTAGTATTACTTGGTTCAGTTGGCGAGGGCTGCGTGACCAAATCGCGTGGCCTGAACCCGTCGGCAAAATTCTGCCTGACGGGTGGTTTCCTAGATGGCGCTGCGCATGTGCTTGGCGGCTGCCTCGCTGGCGATTCACTAGATGGCGCAAGCTCCTCTTAGGTGTGTAGTTTGTACCCGAGGGTATAGAAACGCAGCAAGAGCAACGAAGGAAGCGTTTACATCGCCGTCTGCCACATCGTCTAGTGCAGAGGTCGACAACATTTTCAGGCGGAGGGACGTGTTCCATGAAGCCGACAGGGAGGGGGCTGGAAGGCAAATAGGGGGGTGGGGGGGGGGGGGGGTGGTTGTGACGTCGTGCCGGGGGCCGCATTAATACTTCCCCGTGGGCCGCAGGTTGCCGACCCCTGGTCCAGTGGACAATCGAAAAGCACTGTCTTCATCCAGGAAAGTGGTACTGCCGCTCGCAAAAGGGGCGTCTTTGCAAAAGGGACCTGTACGAACTCTTGCTGCAGAACTACTTTAAAAGGGTCATGCAGACAAAATACAAGTTTGTTTTATTCGAAGGATTTAGTGTTTTATAGTGCCCCAACATACCTCGATGGCGCTCACGCTTCTTCACATTACAAGCGAAAAGCCCTTGAGCCCCCGCAGTATTTTTCTGGCTCATCATCATCGTCATCATATTCGGAGCAAATTCTCCACTCGAATCCCTGGCGTACGTCCATGGAGGACGTCACGATGGAAGTGTTGAGAGCTGGTCCTAACGCCGCCAAGTACTATAGGTTATTATTATTATTATTATTATTATTATTATTATTATTATTATTTAGTAGTACTTAAGGCTTTTGGTGATCTCGTTGTACCTGTGTGCGTGTATATTTCAAGCTTCTTTCAAGACTGGCCCATTCCCCGCTCGCTGGAAGACTGCGCGAGTTTTTCCTGTTTTTAGGCCAGGGTCAAAATTGGACCCCGAAAATTACTGGTCAATATTCTATGCGCTGATTTAAGCTCTTTGAGACAGTATTGGATATGCTACTCACATTCGTGTAAAAACACATTAATGCCTGAGCAGCATGGCTTTTTCACTGGGCGATCAACCACCTCTAATCTTGTCAATTCATGCTGCCGCCTCAGTTTCTGTGGAGAGGAGAGGCCAACTTGCTGTCGTTTACTTTGATTTCAGTAAGGCTTTTGATGTCGTCTGCCACGATCTGTATTGAAAAAACTGTCTCAGCTCGATATACACCATCCCTCACCTGCTTTATGCAATTATTTATGGAAAGGTCATGTTTTGTGAGCGTAAATGGGCAGTCCTACTATGACGCCACCAGTGGTGTGTGTCCCTCAGGGATCTGCTCTCGGGCCACTTCTCTTTCAATTTTATAAATGATGTTCGCCACTATTTAAGGATTGTAATTTTCTCTTATATGCTAATGACGTCAAAATATTTAATTTGTTTCGAACACTGCAAGCTGTTCTGCTCTCCAGAGAGCAATCTCTCATTTTCGCAATGGTGCGCTTGCAACAAACTTCTTATCAATACATCTAAAACTAAGGTAATGACAACGCAAGAAAAACTGAAGAGATCTTGTTTTCCTCTAACATTAATGGTGAAGTGCTTCCCCGTGTGGCAGAGGTTAATGACCTCGGTGTCAACTTTGACATCAAGCTGACTTCTCATCGCATATCCGGTTAATTACTCGTAGGGCTCTTCATCCCTTGGTGTTGCGTGCCGGATATCGAAAGAGTTCAAAGAAGCGAATTCTCGTAAGCTCTACACTACGATTGACCTATTACTATAGGCACTATAAATTGTATAAAGCGTGTAAGTTTCGTTCAGTGTAACCATGCTATTTTCTTTTATCGTGTGAGATGTGCCTATCTTGCGTCGCGTGCTTTCTTTTTTTTTTTTCTCGTGCGCAACACAAGGCCCAACGGATGTTCTTGGAGACACTAATAAACATTGATTGATTATCGTACACAGGAGGATGAGGGCCTATTATTAACTTCCAACTGCTTTTTCTTTGCCACCGAGTTTTCCGGCGTATCATACCCCATCGAGTTATTGGGCTCTAGTTCTAGTTCTTCACACCGGGCCCTAGAATTTAGCCCTATAAATGGAACAGTATTGAGCGCCGCTAATACGAGAGCCCGCGTTCCGCGTCAGTGGAAGTTCGTTGACCGCTTTCTCCACATTCGATGTCGAATAGACTCGCTGTAAGGTCGGACAACGCGGACAGGTGTTGGCATACCTGTCCTCGTCGGATTCCGTGCCGGCCGACGACGACGACCCCTTGCGGAAGCCGGCGTTCGCGTGCCCGAAGCCGGGCTGTTCCTTCTTTCCGCGGGTTCCCTTGCGACGAGCCTTCTTGCGGTCCTTCTTGTGCCGTTTGCTGATGGCCTTCGTGCTTGTGGTGGTGCTCACTGTGGTGGAGCTACTGGTCGTGCTTCTGGTGCCGAAAGTGGCCCCGTCGACCTCCGACGCTGAGGTCGACGAGCTGCTGTCGCTCGAGTCTCTGGACGCCGCGCGCTTCTTCCGGCCAGCGCCAGGGACAGGCGCCAGCGGCGCAGAGACAGGCGCGAGCGGCGCCTGTCCCTGCGGTTGTTGCGGCTTCGCCTTCTCCCCACCGTGCTTCACCATCCTGGCTGCGGATCCGACGGGCGCCAGTTGCATCTCGCTGCAGGGTCAGCCATTATTAAAGCGAAAGCTTTGTTAGTGGTATCGATGGCGTCCTGTCAAAAAACTATTGCATTTACCCATAGACCGGTTGGTCGACCTGAAAGGTCTGACAAGGTCCCCGTGCACGCGCGGTGCGTGCATGAGTTAACCGGGATTCTACTGTGTCAAAACGGTTTCTTTAAAATCTCGAAAAAGGAACTGTTCCAGATAAGACAATAGACGCATCGATCATGAAGAAGGGGTTTACCTTTAGCTCATGAATCATGCATCGGTATGTATTTATACATTTAAATCGTTCAAAGATGCGCTTACTTAGAGCGCGAAAAATCGTCGCATGGATTCGTTCTTCGTTCGCGACTTGGATCTTCGAAGGATTGACGATCGATTAAACGCATTTTCAGCGAAGGTTTTCACGCACTTTTGGCGCAGTTTCGGTGTCAGAAAGCTTTCGCGCTTCTCTCAACTCTCTTTAGGAGAGGGTGGCAAAGTTTTCAGACTATTCATTTTAAAATTGCAAACAGCTTAGCCTCGCTCGCTCTTAGCCGTTAAGCACAGATTGCAAAGCTTTTCGTCCTGGTTGAACGATGTTAAGCCAAATTTGTAGAGCGATAGCTTGGCATTCACTCCGAGAGGGCAAAGCGAATGTGCACACAATTGCACCCCGAGAAAAAAAAAAAACACAGACACATCTGCTCGACGCAGTCGCCGCTCTAAGTACGAACGCACAGTAAACTGTCAACCTGCCGTGAGTTTTCAGAGCTGAAACACAATATCTTCACCGGAAGTTCGACGCCTCAAATACACGGGCGATGTCCCCCAATATCCTTGATGGCGCTTTCAGAACTAAACTCGTCGGCTGTACGCAATTCGAATGCCATTCTAGGCACACTGGGATATCTGCCGAGAGAGGATATGTACGACGTATGCTAGTTATGTTACGTAAGGATAGATTGGGTTCGCTTAATTTTGGTTCCGTTGGGGTAGGGTAAGTTAGGTTCGGTTAGGGTAAGTTAGGTTGGGTTGGGTTGGGTTAGGGTAAGTAAGATTGGGTTGGGTTAGGTTTGGTTGGGTTAGGTTAGGGTAAGTTAGGTTGGGTTGGGTTAGGTTAGGTTAAATGTCCCGATGCACAATGATCCCGCTTTACATTCAACTTGATAAGAAGCGGCATGTACATTAAACAACAGGGTACATGTCTGCTGAACGAAAATCTGAAGAAGGGGTTCAATAACATTGTAAAAAATACTGCTATGAACGGTTCTGATGGAGGCGAAAAGCAAAAACGCCCGTGTGTGCAAGATTTCGGCGCACGTTAAAGATCCCCGGGTGGTCAAAATTAATCCGGAGCCCTCCACTACGGCGCGACTCATCGCATGCGTTGCGTCGGCGCGTTAATCCCTACACATCAATCAACACTGATATGAAAGGCGGCTCCATGTAGGTTGCCATAACCGACGAGAAACGCACGAGCCTTACCTTCGGGTAACTCGGTGTACAGCTGGGCTGTAGTGCTGGCGTGTGCCAACGCAAATTTAGTCCCTAGCACGGCGGCCTGGTAGAAAAGTCGGACGACCGGCAGAAGCAGCGGATAACCTTGTTAGGCTTGCTTCGAAGCCCGGTTGGCAGCTCGCGCGGGGTCCGAATTTGGGCCACAACTGCGCGTGGTAAGAGGATCGTGCGTTCCAGTGATGATGATCGGACGGTTGGTAGGCCAGTTGATTAATAGCCACGCCAGTAACGCCCATTGGTGTCGTCAGCAAAGAAAACAGGCGTAGGCCGGGCATTTCTTGCCTTCAACTCGGCTGCACTTGATGATGTTAGGTGCGTGAGGCTACATCTTGCTTGTCCGACTTAATTGGTCCAAATTTAATGTATGGCTGCAGTTTGCACAATGTTGGCAACCGACAAAGGAAAGGGCATAGGGGCTTTCTGATTGTCAAGTGATAAAGACAGTCTTTAGGACTGACCCCGCGGCACGACGTGCTTTCACTAGAATCATGCATATAAGCAGCTTTTAACGTTGGAACTTTGGATGTTTCTAAAATTGAAAGTTTGTGGAAGATGAAACATTAGAACAGGTAAAAATACCACTTGCCTCGCAGTGTATTTTGTAGTCAGAGGTTTTCACTGCCTATAGCTTTTGCACGAAATTGGCTGGTGGTCACGTTGACCTCCGGTACGCCCTTGTAGACATTCGAACAGGAGAGTGGGTTTGTTGGATTTACGTCCAACGGCACAGGTGACCCCCTTGGAGCTACATTTTCGATTGCAAGAAAGCTTAGTGCACGCTTGCCAAGACGCACTGTCATTCAGGAATGATCCACCCCAAAACGCGATGTGTCTTGCGGTCAGAACTACAAGCCTGGCTGGCATTTTTTATTCGCCAGATGGCATAACACGCAGCACGTCCTCATACGTGGTATGCTGCCCTGGCATCAACGTTTCTGTTGCTTCCCTGTTGTCGTGTTAGACCTGGGTGTGAGTTCGACGATTAACCGTGTACCCTTGCCCCTTCTCTCGCAGCCCGGTGGCGCGACGACGGCAGCAGGCGGCGGACGCACTACGCGGGCCACCGTCGGCGGCGGCGCTCGTACTCGCTGGAACAGCACGTGGAGGTGCTGGTGGCGGCCGACAGCAAGATGGCCCGGTACCACGGCAAGAACCTCAAGCACTACATACTCACGCTCATGGCTGCGGTGAGCAACCACCACCCGACCCATTTTTTCCCGTAGTCTCCTTGTCAGTTATTGGTTCTACCTCTGTGTGCGCGGATTCCTGTACACGTGGTGTGTGCACAGGAGGCCGTACAGGACACATACCACGTGTACATGTTGTACGTGTCCTGTAAGAACTCTTGTACAAATACAGTGTGTATCCGCCGTGGTGGCTCATTCGCTAAAGCGTTGTGCTGCAGAGCCCAATGGACGCCGGTTCGATCCCGGCCCGGTGGCGGATTTTGTGATGGAGGTGAAACGCGAAAACGCCCGTGTGCCGAGATTTAGGCGCGCGTAAAGATCTCCAGGTGGTCACAATTAACCCGGAGCCCTCCACTACGGCGCGCCTAAGGCTATGTTCAGACTACCGACGCAAAAGCCATATCGTGATCTATGGACATAAAAAAAAAAACGGCGTGTCACGCAGTTCGGTCGGCTGAGACGTGAAATGACGTCATTTTTTAAAGTTATTGGGAACAGTCTGAACCCGGGCGGCGGCGCGCGTTAAACGTCTCCAGGTGGTCGCAATTAACCCGGAGCCCTCCACTACGGCGCGCCTAATAGCGCACTTGTATAGCTTCGGCGTGTTAAACCCCGCGATCATCAAATACCATGGGTATGCTCTTTATTGTCGATCCTGCTCCTATCACAGTGCGCACGGTCTCATTTACTCGTGGTATGTGTGCAGGTATCCTTACGGGACACAATTACGCGCACATGGTATGTGTCCGGCACGTTGTATGTACCTCGTTTATATACATAACACGCCCACCATCTCCCCACTTTTTTAATTTCTTTCTTGCTTGTCGAATTCCACCAGTTACGGTCATACAACTTCCCGCCGCTATTCAGCTTCTCCCAAAGACGAATTCACGTCGGATGGGATTTGTAGTTTGGATTCCGCGTGCCTTACGACGCGACGTGGCTGATTTGTGAAGCCCGTGACTCCTCGGAACTGCAGCTCGTAATCTGAATAGCACAAGAAGGCCACGAGCGTGGACGTTTATTTTTACATGCGACGACAGCAACAACAACTACAAAAATGTGGTTGATCCTTCTTTCATAGGAATCGGTAAACACTAAAGTGAAATGTGCCTTCCCAAGAGCATTGAATGTTCATTGTGCATCGATATGAACTTTCACATCGCTATTTATATTTCGTCGGTATGGCACCGTTATACGCATCAACATTAGACACTGGATTGCTCGCGCCGGAGCATTGCGTAAATCCGATTGAAACCCCAGGCGCTCGCAAACCGTGCGAACGAAACCGAGCGGGTTGTCAGCAAATCGTTTGGTGAAGTCACAGTCCGCTACAGCGAAAGGAGCATGATTTGCGGGTCGGAAGCAGTCTTGTGGGTGTGCTTGGCGAGGACGTCTGCTGGCGGTGCTGCTCGGCAAAGGTGCGAACCACATTGGTCCTGCTCCGTGGCGTGTACGCCAGAGCCTGCGTTGCGACAGCTCAGCTTGTGGAACGTGGCTGCGGCGTTCCACATATACGAGCGGCGGACGGATATAAACCTAGCAGCTTCCGCTGCTATACTCTGCCCTATGGAGGTGCCAACTATATATCGGCGCTCATTAGCGTCATGGCATGCACTACTTAACTTCACCTCTCCTAGACGGAAGCACCATCTGAATAGTGAAATTAGAGGGAAGGACATAAGGCGCGTTCGTACAGCCACTCAGGCTGTACAGGCTTCATGGCTTAGTAGCAGAGCGTTTTAACACCTCCGTTGCGCCATACTGATCGTGGCTCGAATCGTAGCGCCGCCGCGCCAATGGAACTTTTTCTGTCGATGTCATTTCCGTGACGGATATGACGTCGGGAGGATGTGTTACCCGGCATAAAACAGTTTCGCGTTAAAAATTAAAAGAAAATTGTTCGCATCTGTGCAAGAAACTCCGAGACCCCGTTCTGTGTGCTCGAGAGGGAATCGTAACCTCGTCCGAGGAGATTAAGAAGCACGATCGCCGACGAGGAGCCACGGCGGAGCTACACGCATTTTATCGAGGCTTTTTAGCAGCTCGGTCAATGATAGGCAGAGACGCACACCACAGACGCTTGCGGAGACTAAGAACATCGGGCAAAGTCCCAAATAATGCTCCGAATATTTAACTGTTTGTTGTTTCTCGTGTTAATGCAAACTACGAAAGCTGGGCTGAAAGATGAAATGGATGCCGAGTACGGTCGACGAGATGTCGCTGAAACGCCGATCACTGATGTCGCTTTCTTTTCGCTGCATTTATCGGCAAAACAGTATGCTTTCCCTGGCCAGCGGCTACGTCGAAGACTACAGGGGTTCTGAATGTGCGCTTAGCCATCCACCACGGCGCTGCTCGCGATAGCCTGGGTATAGTTTCGGCACTCAAAACCCCAACTTGACAGCCTTTTTCTTCAATGCGAAAGCATCCAATGGCTACTTGGAGTAAATAGCCGACGTTTGACGTCTGTAGAAGCGAAACGACTCCTAACCTCCCATACTGAAACGCGTTCCAAGCGTGCCCTGCGCGAGCAACTCTGCGCTACAGTATACGAATCGTACCGCTATCGAGTCTGAAGCATCTACATCATTGACAGCCGCAACTTCGGATGTAGCGAAAGGGGGCCATACGACCACAGATACCGCGAATCAAAACTCGAAGCCACTACAAGAATCGCAAAACTGTCAGGAGCACTCCAGGGCTCCTTAGACGACCGTTAGACGACCGTTAATGCCTTCCCATTCACAACTCGTACGAAGTGCTTAGGTGACCTCTGCTTAGTTGACCTCGGAATTTATCTTGTACCCTGCCACCCTGCTTATTCTACCGTTACCGCGCACCCGATTGAAACAAAACGCCCAAAACAAAACAAAAAAAAAAAATCCTGCACCCCTCCGTCTAACGACGACGATGGTTAAACGCGAAGCTTTCTCGTGACGGATTCTTTGGTTGTCTTCTGAGTTTGGACTGAGTTTCGACCATGTCGAAATGGAGCAGTCGGATAGACGCTGGCTTCATGACGCGCAGTACCCAGTTTCGATTCCTCCCACGGGAAGCGTTTTCTTTTCTTTCACTTCACCCACGATCATTCATCATCATCATCGTCAGAGAAAGTCGGCTTTCCTGCACGGCGTTTTCGCGCTACAGACGGCATCAGGGAGAACACGAAAGCTTCGCTTTAACAAAACATTCTGGCGGTGCTTGTGGGGTTTACTGAATGCGCGGGATTACTGTCACGCCCATTATCGCCTTATATTCCTGATTGATTAATTGTCTGTGGGATTTTAACGCGCCGAAGCTAGACCTGGTCAATGAGGCGCACAGTAGTGGAGATCTCCGGATTAATTTTGACCACAGGGGGGTCTGTGACATGCGCCTAAATCTCGACACACTGGCGTTTTTGCTTCTCGCCACATCTGAAGAGCAGCCACCGCGGCTGGGATCCAGCCCGCGCCCTTGGCTGGGCTCAGCAGCACAACGCCTTAGCCACTGAGCCACCGCAGCGGGTTCGCGTCAGTGCATCAGATCGTCTTCGCGAACTCCCGAAGAATGCTCCTCAGATTAAAGGAAGAGTCCTTGGCCCAACACCAGTGCTGACAGCTGACGAGGTCCACAGACCGCGGCGGGCTGTAGTGCAGAAGCTCGCTTTTGTGTGTACGTGTCTGAACACGACAGGATCCACGCTCGCTTCAATGCGGTGCCGTGTAGCGCCTGTGACGTTTGTCCGTCGCACGCGGTTCCTGCCCGGCAAAGACAGGGGGCCGTTTGTTCTGGCCGGTTCGGTTTGTAACTCTTTAAAGCGTTGCCCGCGCGAAAAGTGATCCGCACGATTTGACAGGCGTCGCGGCGCTTTTTGGACGCAGCCCAACAAGCGCGGTTGGTGACGTATATGCGACACGTCGCGGGGCGAAAACCGTCTGCCGCTGTTTAGCGTCGTCTGCAGCACCCGGGGCGGCTTCTCGGCGTTCTTTTGCGTCTCTTGCGTCACAGTCTCGCTTGAGGGGTGTCTCCTCGTGACAAGACGGCTGGCGTCATCACTTTCTGTCGTCGTACTATCTTACGTCCTCGACCCCCTACTTTCCCTTTAAATACTGAATTCTCGCTTCTGGCACGACGGTGCACTTTTGCGCGCTGCTCAATTTCGTTTGAAGAGCCACCGCCGTGGTTCGTGACGCGTGGGCTTAGCGGTTTTCGGACTTTACGAGTTGTAGTAAGCTATACCAAATGTTTAGAGTAGTTTGAACTAATGAGTACGTTTTATTCCTTCAAGCGATCGCC
Organism: Haemaphysalis longicornis; assembly: GCA_013339765.2. Lineage (NCBI taxonomy): Eukaryota > Metazoa > Arthropoda > Arachnida > Ixodida > Ixodidae > Haemaphysalis > Haemaphysalis longicornis. Next base: position 79,875,164 of record CM023457.1, on the reverse strand, counting down.
GCTATGTCAAGTAAGCAGATTGTAAGTCACTCGCTCAACCGGCCAGCGAGAAACCTACGACCAAACCCACGGTCACCCGAAGTGTGTTCATTAAAATCAGGGTGAATTGGGCTTCCGTAATATGTCACTGCTCCCTAGTTTTTTGTAGGCATAAGTCTGTCATAAGCGAACGGTTGGTATATGGGATGGGATAGTAACAAGTTTATTATTAAATAACAGAGCTTTCGGGTCGCTGGGTAATTTGAAGAAATAAGCTGTGGTGGACCTTCGAAGTTAACGAACAGGAGGCTCTTACTCTCGAAAAATTCTCGATAAAATAGCTGGGCTCCCCATGAACTATATCTCGGCGTACGCGCTGTACCTGGAGACAAATCAATGTCCTCTGTGATCTAGAAGCTGACATGTCTAAACCTGTTGAAGCGGCGATCCTGGCAACATTCGCTTTGTGAGCAATGGAGTCATTTCGATTTACGGTTAATTCACCGCTAAATTAACTAATGAGTACGTTTTATTCCTTCAAGCGATCGCCGCTATGCAAGTAAGAGATTGTCACTCGCTCAACCACGAGAAACCTCGACCAAGACAGGCACCCGAAGGTTCATTAAAACAGGTGATTGGGCTTCCGTAATATGTCCTGCTCCCTTTTTTCTTAGCATAAGCTGTCATAAGCAACGGATTTTATGGGATCACATGAAGTTTTGATTGTACACATTATAATAAGTACAAGATAAAGAGCTTTCGGTCGCTGATAATTTGAAAAATAAGCTTGGGGCCTTATTACGAACAGGATACGTCCTGAAAATTTCGATAAAATACGGTTCACCATAACATATTATTCGGCACGTTGATTTCAAAATAATGTCCTCTGTGACAGAAGCTGGAGGGTCAACATTAAGCGGGGCCTTTTCTTTAAATTTGCTATGGGCGTTACATATTATTTTACGCATAATTTTCCCATAATGACATAATTTAATTCTCTTGGGAACCTGGTATTTCTAAATATTCCGGGACTAGAAATTGATCAGAGAAGAAAAAAAAGAGAAAAGGAACGAAGTGGCAATCATTTCAGCATTTTAGACCCGCTTTTAGAGCAGCGCCATGTCATCGACGTTACCACGAAGACATACTTGACGACGCGGTGTCCTTGCAGAGTCCTGTAATCGAACCTCCAAAGTGCACGGCCGGCATTTAAAGTCGAGCGCGCTCTCCAGGCGTTGGCAGTCCGCGTCTGTTGGACCGGTCGGTCGCGGCGTCTGCATTCTCCGAGTGTCCCCGTGAATGATTTAGGGCGCTTGCAACCTGCCCCGTCGGGCGATGAGAGACTGCAGGGCTGCCCCGCCCAGGCCCTTTAGACTCCCAGAATAGGTCCGCTCCGCTCCGTCACAAATTTGGTCGTCTGTCACATCCTCTCTTGCTTTAATTTTTTGCTCGCCCACATTTTCTCCTTCTTCCAAGTTTGAGTTATACTTCGTGTCGCCCTACTCTGCGCAGCGCTTTCGAAGCTGCGAAGTGTACGCAGGCGCTGCTGACAATTCCCAAAAGAAAATAGTCCCGGAACGTGTCGTCTGCTTTCTACGCGTGGTAGCAGACTACGCCGGTCGGCGGAGGAACACATTGCGTGTTGTCAAATCCGCACTCCTGAACGGTTGTTTGAAGCTGCGAAGTGCACACAGGCGCAGCCAATAATTCCCAAAGGAAAATAGTCCCGAAACGGGTCGTCTGCTGTCTCGGTAGCAGACGACGCTGTTGCGAATAGTCGGCGGAGGAACACGTCGAGTGTTGTCACATCCCTGCTTCTGATGGGTCGTTTGAAGCTGCGAAGTGTACACAGGCGCTGCCAACAATTTCCAAAAGAAAATAGTCCCGAAATGTGCCGTCTGCTTGCTTGCTTGTCGTAGCAGACGACGGTACGGCGAATTGTTGGCGGAGGAAGACATTGCGTAGTACGTCCGCGCTTCTGATTGGTCCACGTCGTCTGTCGCCTCGGCTGCGCTGCACGGCGTTCGGGAAACGGAGTAGACAGGCGATGCCTCATTGCCCGAGTTATGAATGCGCTCGTGCCGCTTCATTGCGCTTTCTATAACCGAGTCTCGGAGGGACTTGCGTCTTGGGAAGGCCTCGGCTGCGCGGGCCAGTCCGGAAATGGGCAAGCCATGCAGGACGCAAAAGAAAACAAAACGAAGGAACGCTGCGCCGAACGTTCGGCCGTGCGTAAATCTCTCCGACGTGGTTCTGTTTGTTCTGGCGATGTTTGTGCTCGTGTTTGTTTGTTGGCCTTGCCGTCTCAAGAGCCCATTTGGTCAGGGCGCACGACAGCGTCGTATTTCGCAACACCAGTCGATCTTCGCTTTTTCCCTTCCAGTCAGTGGAGGCTGGTCTCCAAGCTCTCCGTCTCTTCTTGTCTCTTCTTGCCTATTTTTGTGTGTGTGGCTGTCAGTTTATTACGTTTCAATTTCGCTTACAGGTATTTCGGCTGGAGCCTTGGCGCATGCTTTTTGTCGCAAATAAAAACTAAAGACTGAGGGGTAGGAGGAGCCGTTGGGTTTCCTAAGCTGTTACGTCATGTGTGTCGGACAAAAAAAAAAAAGGACAAAAGCTCCACGAAACGAAAAGTCTTTTACTTCGCAACTTTTGCCGGCTCTCCTTCGGAGAGTTCGACGAACCACTCGTAAGTTTCGTTTTCTGTCTCTTAGACCTGCCTGAAGGGAGCGTTGCCAACTCTTCCCTTTTAATTTTTTTTTGAAGCGTCACGAAAAATTCGGACTGAAATATAGCGATTGCGACTAACGCAGAGCAGAAAATACCACTCGACATTCTGCAGGTCTTTTTTTTTCATTAATTCTTAGGTTCGAGCTTTGGTCAACGAATTTTATTTGGGGTATCTGCGACTTAGAATGCTCTTCTTCTCAAAACGTGGTCATAGTTTCGGTATCTGCCTACAATTATCATGGTTCCGATAAGAGAGCCTCCTTAAAGGGGACATGAAGACATAATTCAAGTTTAATTAATTAGAAAGACTGGTTTGTCCCGATAAAAATGATACCAATTTTATCGCAAAATTCGGACAAGTAATGGAGATAATAAAAGAAACATGTGAAGCAGAGGCGACTCCCTAGCCACTGTTCCGGCAACTTTTTTATGACGTCACAAAACTTTGTTTGCGCGAATGAGTGCCGCTGACCTAATCCATTCCTAAGTGACATCACTGGGCAACTATAGTGGGGCCTCAAGTTCCGTTTGATCGGATTACTTGGATGATAACGTGCAGTTAACACACTGAAAATTATTTTTTAAGTGCTGACTTTTGTGACGTCACTCTTGGCCCATAACACGTCTCTGTAGCGCGAAATTTGAAAATTTTCAATACTGAGGTTCTTTTGATTAAAAATAAAACGTCTTTCAAGGCTGGAGTGGAGCTGAGTGACGTATTGAAGCCTACTCCTTACAAATTAAACAAAGTTGCATTGTGTTTTCATGGCCCTTTAAACGATGTTCGGGGCGATGATATAAAGAACCTCAGGCGGCCTGAATGTTACGCACGCTTTAACAATGATATTATAAAACGAGCCTGACGGGCACTCCCGCAACGGACACAATACAAAACATGTCTTAAAAATTTTTAGACAGGGATTGTCCAAGTCGCGTCTGCATGTAGGTCCCTCATGCTTACAGATTCAACCTTTAGAGCTTCCAGATAGCCGTCATTGAAAAGTCATAATGTGGTGCTCGCCACGTGGAGGTTACGTGGCGAACACAAAATAGAACTTTTTGCTGTGCTGCTTTCCGGCCTGGCAGACGCAATCTGTATTTTGTGACATGATTCCGTGCTTCGCATTAATTCGTAGCCTGAGAAATGACCACTTCTGTTACGCACACAAGAGGTGGGTGCATATATATGCTTGTCTTCGCTGCTATAAATTTTGAAAGAAAACGGCGAAACGACTTCCGAAATTCCGTTGGTCTCACTAGTCGCGCTTGACGCAGGGGAAGTTTAAAAGCTGAGACGTAAGAAACCGTCCCAATAAAATGACCTAGCAAGCAAGTACGCGAATTTCGCTTTTAAAGCGAAGCTTCCTTCGTCTCACTGATGGCGGTAACAAAAAAGAAATGCAAAAAAAAAAACGAACTTTACCCGACGAGAGGGAACGTGATGGGGATGAAACAAGAAAAAAAAAAGCGCTTCCGTGGTGAAAATCGAACCTGGGTCCCTCGCGTGATAAGCCGACGTCTATCTGATTGAGCGCCTCCGACAAGGTCGGATAATTTGAAAGCGAATTTGAACGCTTCACTTTGGACGATGACAATAGGTTGGTGGAGGGGGCTCAGCTTTCTCGTGAGGGATGAGGAGGAGGGGGGTGCGTATAAATCCCTGCGTCATGTCCTCTCGTTTTAATATGGTGTCATGGCAGCTTCATCGCCGGAAGCAAGCTTTTCCGCAGTATGTGCTTGCGGGGAGGCTGCCTGTCTCTTGCGGGAAAGCCCGTGAAGCTTTTACGAGTAAGGCCACTCGTAAAGCCTGCGCGGGCTTTTCCGTGGGCTCTTTTTTCTCAATGTATATTTGGCGTTGTGTGCTGAGAGAATCTGTTGTAGAGCAGGGCTTTTGGGCGTTTATACAGGGCAGTGGTAGCTGTCCGCCCGGCCCTCTGCTCCTGAATAAATAAGCGGGTTCCAGCTTTGGCAAACCTGCCAACAAGCGTCGACTGCGGTAGTGCCACGGGCCACCGTCAGTGTTCGCAACGGGTCTCGAAGCGAGTTTTAGCAGCGAACGAACGTACCGATAATGGTCGCCTAGGTTGATTGCGGCGGGTAAACAGTTGTCGCTTAGTTATTATCGACAGGCGGCGCCATTCTACGAACTTGAATTTTATGCTGTAGTCGTGTGGCGATCGAAAACGTTGCCGTTGGCCAAGAGCGTGCAGTTTTTTGGCTGCTTTGCACAAAATCTTTTTTAATAGTTTTGCTTGCCTGCGTTGCACCGAAGCTGTGCAAGGAAGCCGGGCGCACAGGGCGGACAAAAAAAAATAATTAAGGGGGTTGCTTAGGACTTTCTAAGAATGTGAAGCCCAAAGCCTAAGTGGGCCTTCTGTCGATCTGCTGTTGAGCTCTCTGTTGTACTTTGCGGCCGCACCCGTCACTACTTAACAAAACTTGTTGAGCTAGTTGGTTCATGCTTATTGGAACGACTAAAAGGGGGCGCTAAGCAGACGAAGACGAAGTAAGACACAAACACCACAAACTACTTGACCACCCCCTGGACAGCAACCTCCGAAGCGCACTCGCCATCGCCAGGAGACTCCTTTACGTGCCTGTCGCTACCATCATGTGTCAAGACGGCTCGTATTGCGCGTGCAGAAGCAGCCTACCCTCCTCCAGCGCTGTTTTTTCCCTTTCCCGACACCGCGCCTTCGTCAACACCCCTTAAATTGCAGCTAACGCCGCTTCCACGCACGGCGTGGAAGCTGAAATATGTGTCGCGTGTAATATCCTGCCGGTTGCCTGTTTTCGGCGTGAATTACTGTACCCAGAGAGGCTTGTGTGAGTGCATGGTTGAATTACTCCCTGAGCTGTTGCGAAAGGGTAATTCAGACGGCGCCTATCTTGATGAGCACACTTCTGATGCTTGAGTAGGAATGGAGCCTCGTCTGACTGTACGTCCTAAACGGGGTAGTTCGCAAACAGCGGTTCTCTTGCTTTAAGGAATTAAAGAAGCTTTAAGAATCTTCGAAAAATGGCAGCTGCTCATCGAGAGCTCCCCTGCTTAGTGTTCCAGCATGCATAGGGGGATAAGTTTTAAACTATACTTCCATCAGGCGTATTAATGTCGCTGAGCGCTTTGAGTTAAAAAAGAAACAAGTAAATATCATGCAGTATAGTATAGACTGCACCGACTGCGCGGACGAAGGTTGACCGAACACCGGTGTCAGCTTTTGTAATTGGCCGTCCTGTGTGCGTGCCCATCCAGATACCAGGGGCGGAATTCTGAGTTTGTCCGTTTCAGAAATGCGTCCACTTCGCGTCCCTTTGGGTCGCGACGTAGGTGCACTTGCGAGGCCTCTGACCAATGACGCGCGCGGAAACCGATCCCCCGCCTTGTACGGGGTCACACCTGTCCTCTGCTTTCAACCAATCAGGGCTCGCTCGAAATGGACACTTTGAAACGACTTGAAGTAGGCAAAACTGAGAATTCCGCCCCAGTAGCGAGTTTAGCAAATACTATTTAGTTGGAGGTTAATTTTCTGGATACAGCTCGATAATGCCTGCTTGCTTCTTTCTTCTTGCTTGCTTCTTGCTCAGGCTGTTGGCGTCTCATGTCGTCGCCGTAACCGTCGTCTCATGTAGTCATGGTACTAAAACACCGGGACACTCGTTTACGCCTCGCACTAGAACGTAACGCGTACTAAAACCCCCCTAGACACTCGTTTACGCCTCGTGCTAGAATGCTTCGTGCTTAAAGACACGAGATTTTTACAGCAAAGCTGCACAACTCTAGCCCCCAACGGTTTACTCTCCGTTGGCAAAAACGCCGAGGCGCCAAGAATACGCTTATACACTGCGTGCTTCGCCCCTCCCCAGGTTTCACGTTAGTGGAGATGGCCCGGGATTTTCTTCTTTCTTGTTCTTTTTCTTTTTTCTCCTTTCTTTTATATTTCTTTCAATTTCCTTTCTTTTTCTCTTTTTCACAAAGTGTTTATGGTGCGCGCGTATCTGTGTGTATTTTTCTTTCTGTCCGAATAAATGTTCAGTTAGTCAGCACTCGTCCCGTGTCTTTCTGCTCCTCGTCCCGTCCACTGCGCTGTTAAATCGTGATTCCGTACCAACTGGCCCAAATTTCTTTTTTCTGAGGTGTTTGTTTGTTCGCTTGTTTGTTTGTTTGTTTGTTGATATACTTTAAGAGCACAGAGGCATTATATAAGGGAGGATACATCACCCTGGTATAACAGTGTCAATAATACATTTCGCTTTGGTGCTTTGGTCTGTTGTTTTGGTGCACGCAACTGAGGGCGACGCCCTGTCTCTTTGTGCCAGGTAGCACACATTTACAAGGACCCCAGCATCGGAAACCTGCTCAACATTGCCGTCGTCAAGCTGCTCATCATGGAGGAAGACGAGGTGCGTGTCTGGGTTTTGCTGCTGCGTGACTTCCATAACCGTCCCACAGTACTCTCCCCAATGATTCCCTTTACTGGCTTGTTTACTCGATCACCTTTACTCGTTCAACAATTGTTCTTTCCCTCGTCTCTCGCTTCACTCGAGCACCTCGTCCTTGAACTGATTTTTACTTTGTTCGTATGACCCAGCACTTTAGGTTGTTCATCAAGCTTCTTGCAAAGCGAATTCACCCATATGTTATCTTACCGTGTGTGATCTTATCTGCACCCATATGTTGTTTATCGGAAATTCCTGCTGGCTATCTTTCGCCATTTTGACATTGTTCTTAATTTTTTACGCCTATCATTCCCCTTCCCCATTAGTTCAGTAACAGCTTCTTGAATTTTAAAATTTACTCTCCTACAAATTACCCTGAAATAGGAGCCATTTTTGTCAAAGTTTTCAGAAGTTTAGAGTTGGCTATTACGGCCACCTCTGTTAGTGCTTATAATTACATGCCATTAATTTACCCAAATAACCCTAGATTGATTACGGAATCACCAGGAGTATGACCGCCTTCCTAAACCTGGTTGGCTTTACGACAGTTCTGTTCCGTTCCTTGCGACACCCCCTATACACGCCAGGGTTGTGCAGCCATTCATTCGCTGCCTTGCGCACAGCGATTATTAACACGGTTGCACTAAAAATGCTGGCATTACGTGATTTTGATGTGACCACTAGCTATGCCGTACAGCCGCGCCCGGAACTGATGCCATCTCACAAAATTGGAAACGATGACAATAGCAGCAACTGTCGCCAAACGTGGGCCTAACGTTAAGCCTAACGTTAGACCTGAAAGCGTAACGTTAGTCCTAACTTTACGCTTTCAAGCCTAACGTTGTCACCCGCTACCCGCGGCTTGATGTACATGAGTTTCGCGTTGCCAGAAACCTAGTTAAGCTTAAAGTTAGGGCTACCAAACATCAAACCTAAACATTGGTTTCACAAGAGCTATTGGCAAAGGCTGTTAGTCGTTGAAACGGGGAGTATTAGGAAGACACAATATGAACAACGGTTGGTGCAGCTTTTGCGCTCTTATCTTGTCCACTGCACCTTTCCTTTAATAATATCAACGTGCTTGTTTCAAATACACCTTCGGCTGATAAAACGTGCTTATTCAGAGCACCTGATGTTTTTTTTTTTCGAAAAATTGTTGCCTCCGTCGCACATTTGGTTCGTTCGCTGTTGTTAGCATGGTTGGCGGTGCTTTGTAAGTTTGCTGGAGAGCATTTGGGTATTATTATTTTTTTATTTTGTCACCAAGCGTGCATTGTTGTAATTTTACTTTTTTGTGTGTGGTTTCCAATTGGCTGGACGTAGGACAACGACATAATATCGCCCAGCGCCACGAACACGTTGAAAAACTTCTGCCGGTGGCAGCAGCAGCACAACCACCCGGACGACAGCCACCCGTACCACCACGACACGGCCATCCTGCTCACCAGGTAATTCCCACGCTGCCACCCACGCTTCTACAGAAGAACTCGACGTGGATTCTGCAGCAACAGCGGTAAAATTTAAGGTTTGCGGGTATGCGGTTTCGATCCCCGCTGCGATGGCCGTTCTTCTGCTGATGGTGAAAAATAGAAAACATTCGTCTGGTGAGATTTTGGCGCACGTTAAGGATCCCCAGGTGGTCTAAATTAATCCGCAGTCCTTTAGTACGGCACCCCTCATAGACCAGGTGTACCTTCAGTCCGTACGTTAAACGGCCGAATTGAAACATTTTAAACTTAGATTGAAATTCCTAAAATTTACCCTCTGCGGCCTTTTCTTTCTTTTTTTTGCAACCGCCGTGGTTAAAGTGGGGGAGGCACTTATCTTTGAACGACAGTAATTCTCAGACTACATTTTTCGATATCTTTTTTTAAAAAAAAAGTAGTGAAGAGGACGCACTCATTAGGTTGGCATATATAATTGAGAGAATCTGTAGCTGGCCCTCCTCGCTGAGCGTAAAAATGATAGAAATGTATGGTTTCTGAGGTCGTCTCTTTGAATTGAGTGACTCAAAGCGTCCACAGCCAGATCCAAAACAGCTTCCCTTGACAGCCACTTGCTGCAATAGATGCAATAGAAACCACGCAGGCTGATGGTTGTTGTGTATTTATAACGTTTAGGCATACGCTTGATTAGTGTAGGTTAATAGGGCTACGAATGAGAATGAGTGTTAGAAATGCCAACACCCCAGTTAAGCCCAGGACGTTCACCCTGAAATCTCACAACTGTTTGCTTGTAAATAGGGGTAGGCCGGTTCTTTTGTTTGGGCGCCATGTCTCTACGTTTGTTTCTTTCTTTATTTATTTATTATTTATTTATTGTTTGTTTGTTTGTTTGTTTATTTATTTACAATAATTTCAGGGCAAAGAGGCACTACAGAAAGGAGTAGGTGGATACAGAACAATGAAAATCAACAGTGGTAGTAAATAAGTGGGAGTACATAGCATTACTACACACTTTAACAAATGAGGCTTTGTACCGCAGTCTTGAATTGGGAGTGTTCTGAGATGGCCGCAGTGGAGGCAGAAAGGTGTTTTCAGTCAACACTGTTTCTTGAACTGAAAAAAAAAATCATTATGTAGGTTAGTCCGACAAGAAGGAACACCAACTTCGTTAACGTGGTCTGTGCAGGATTAAACATGTGTGATCATCCGACGCGGCCTCCAATAGGGAACACCTCTTGTGTATGAACTGATTTGCGAGTGTGGTTTCTGACCTATGCAAGTGCTTGCAAATGTGTATGGCTGCCGCAGTCGTTGCTTGATGTAAACGTGCGTGCTGCGCTTGGATAACGTTATTTTGTAACACTCTTTGCCTTTCCTTTTCTTGAAGAGAAGACTTATGCAGACTGCCCAAGACGTGTGACACGCTTGGTGAGTTGGATACCTTTTCCAAACGCACCCGTGATTTTACCTGATTGATATAATCTTGGCAAGAAACGTTTCTTGATAACGATTCACGTGGTTGAGCTGCCCGATTGAATGGAACCACTGGTGTGGCGTTTACTCTCCTTGATGTCCCCACCACCCTTTTCAACGGCTGTTGTTGTTTTTGTCACCTCCACCAGGGCTAGCTCAGTCTGGCATGATCTGCGATCCTCACGGAAGCTGCGCCGTTGTCGAGGACAACGGTCTCAGTGCAGCCTTCACGATCGCCCACGAGCTGGGCCACGTGTGAGTATAAGACTGCACAAATGCCTCTTTAAAGTATACTCCGTTTAATGAACTCCAAAATGGAAGCAGGCGCAGCGGCATCAGCTATTGAGGGCAGAAGACGTCCGCGCAAGGATGTTCTTCCTCGCAGTCCGCCGACAACTCACATGGAGACAATTTTATTCTGCGCATCGTTGGCAGGCGTGCCTTTTCAGGCTTCTATACTTCCACTGTGCTGCGTCGAATTACAGCGCTTCCACAAAAGCCAGGCTGTGTCAGTGTGTACCGGTGTCATTTTTTAGTTTGCAGCATTAATACTGATGACGGTCTAAAGTCGAACAGCTGCAAAATGGTTCGTATGAGGTCCCACACAGATGAGTGTTGAGAACTTGTTAACTAGAAAAGTGCAATAACTTTTGTCGCGTAAACCGAAATACTTCATAGAAGCTATTCTACTTGTTAGGAAATTGTATTGTACAATCCTCCACTACTGATGCCTTTATATCCCCATATCCCCATACCCCTGCCCGAAAACCTTAAATCTCAAAATCACATTTAAACATGGAAATGAGACACAGTTAAGGCTGTGAAAGTCGATCTGTGGCTTTTCGTTTTTTTCTTTCTCGCTGTCGACTCCTCCTGTATTTTGGGGCCGGGTTCCCTCTTGACGTTGCAGCCTGAACATCCCCCACGACGACGACCAGAAGTGCGCCAAGTACCGGCTGGCCAGCCAGCCGCTTCACGTGATGGCGCGGATGCTCGACTACAACAGCCACCCGTGGTCCTGGTCCGTCTGCAGCCGGCACTACGTCACCACCTTCCTTGAGTGAGTAATTTAACCTCTAACGGTGCGCAAATGCACAGCGAGGGAGGCATTAAGGTCTCCTCCCGGACAGCGGTTTTGTTCTCCAGACAGCGGCCTTGCAAGCTTCACTGCAGCATGACGCTACCTGCCGTAGAGCACCCTTTACAGGCAGACCTAGAACTTCGGTCAGTTTTTTAGCTTCACCGCAGCATGACTGGGCTTGCCATAGAGCACGCTTTACAGGCAGACCTAGGGCTTTGTTCATATTCGTGTGCAGCGCTCGTCCCGCCGTTTCCTAGTGCCTTTTTAACAGCGAAGCTGTTTAGCGAATCGTAATTTTTCCTGTCCGCGGTTAAAAATACTAAGAAAAGGCCGGAGCGCGCGCACGTGAGAGCGTGCCTCGCGGCGACCGCCCGGCAGTTAAAAAACCAAGAAAATGCCGAGCGCTCGTGTGTGTGTGCCTCGCGACGACCGCCCAGCGTCCCCGGCGCACGTTTGTCAAGCTTAAAATACCCACTTAGTGAGACTGGCCTAGACTGACAAAAGAAACTCCAGCGTTCGTCTTAATCGTGGCAACACTTGCTCGGAACGAGAAAGACACGTCATAGCGTACGCCCCTCCAAGGTGATGCCTAATGATTATCACTCGCAAAAAATGAAGGAAGCTCGCACTTATAACAACAAAGAAGGAGTAAGGGTCGTTGCGGAAGCGAAGAAGCAAATCGGCTGCAATAGTGGACTTAAACCGTCGTGATGGTCGCGAAGTTTGCTTACAGCTTCGCTACCTTCAAGTCTAACGCGTTAGTGTGAGCTTACTTCATTTTTTTCGTGCTCTAGGTGTTTTAGCATAAACTACCAACCCGCCCACAGTACACCCTGTTCGGCTTTGTCCAGTTTTCCCGCTTCACAGCTTCACCGCAGCGTGACTGTGCGTGCCGGAGAGCACGCTTTACAGGCAAACCCGGAACTTCCTTCAGTTTCTCGGTTTTTCTTATAGCCCAGCCTTCCGCTGGTAATTTCTGTGACTGTTTCTCTAGGTGAAGAAAGGAAAGCGTTCTCAGTAGGTGTTTGGTTAATGTCCAAAGGGGCCGTATCTGGTTTTATCTCGTTAAAAAGGAATGGGGACAAGGCAGTGTTAGAGGGGCCTTGTAGGGAGCATAAAAAATGTGCTCACATTGTGACGGTCAACGGTTTTTGCACAGGCGTTTGACCGTGCGTTCTGAACCCTTTTAGCTCCCACAGTCACCTGCCCCTTGTGGGGCCATAGTGGGATCCTCTGCTGAATGAAGCATATCTTAATTAAAATTGCGGAGGCAAGTCCATTAGGTTGCTGATTCTGTAATCGTGACTGCTCATTCCGAAATGTTTTTTTTAACTGAGCTTTTAAGTCTGGCATTAAACGATCATAAGCGAAGAAATACTTGAATGAGCATACCACCACCTTTTTTTTCTTCCTGTACTCATAAATCCGTGCATATTTAAATGTATTTTTGCCAGGTTTGTTTGAGTGGTGAATTCCATTATTTAGACGCATGAAAAAACCTCCGCCTTGCGTATGCCAGACATATGAAGCATGACTGCAAATGTTGCTCTTATCGACAGAAGTTGCGTGCACCCACTTATAATATGTGGTTTAAAAAACACGGTTGAATCTACTGCCTACCGGAACTTATTTATTTATTTATTCAGAATATTTAATTTAACTTAATTTGACGATGTCTCGGGATGATTTTTTGTGTGGCGTTTTTGGCGCACTTTTGGGCATAGGAACGCTCTGCTGGTGCAATAGCCATGCGACGTAATCTTAGCATTTGCTGTTTTCGGCATTTCTCTGGCCTTGCCCTCCATGGCACAATGCATAACCACGTCATTATGAACAAGGTGATGAGTCTGATGACACCACGGCACTCATGAAGGGGGCTTATTGTGAGCCGGTAAAGCCACATTTTGTTCTTGGGTGTAATGTTTCTGCCTTCGGTGCCATTTACGTTCAGTGTAAGTACCAATTTACGCAGTGTTCATAACTTCACAGTGTACATGTGCTGACACTTCAGCTAACACTTGCAGTGGTCAGAGTATCATTTAAAAAGCGGCCACCACTTATGCTGAAGACGTGCATTTCTGTATGCTATTAAACATTTGTATCAGTTGAGCCTAGCTATATAGTGGTCTTTGCGGTTGTGCTGTTATTAAAGTATCCGTTGGTATCCATTTCCGGTACTACAGTGCAGGCTACGGGGCATGCCTGCGGGACTCTCCCGGTGAGAACCTTCTAGTCGCGCCCTCCTCTTCGAGCGGGCAGCATCACCACGGCGGCGGGCGGCTGTCGCACAGCAGCAAGCAGGCCGGCGAACTGTTCGACATGGACGAACAGTGCGAGCTCGTGTTCGGCCGGGGAGCCAAGGTCTGCCCTTACATGCCCGTCTGCAAGCGGCTTTGGTGCACCGTTCATGGGCATCCGCACGGAGGGTGCCGCACCCAACACATGCCCTGGGCAGACGGAACATCCTGTGGTCTCAAGCATGTAAGCCTTATCTCCGCTGTGAGCGTTTTATTTTCACGGTGCCTAACATGTTCGTGTGACAACCTTTGGTGGTGCCAGTTCTTGGCATGAGTGGGCTCCCAATGCCGTGAATCATGTTCTGTTTGCTTCATTTCTTGTGTCAGGCTATGTCAATTCCTTTGAGAGGAAAGTTTGCACCTGCATTATGTTGACTGCCTGCTGCTACTATTGTAGGTGTGCAAGACCTCATTGTCAGTTTTCTAAACGGGACTCACTGCGATCTAAATAGCAGTCAGCGGCACTCCACGTAATTTGATTATCCCAACGCCTACTGTTTATATCTACTTTTGGGTGCTTCGCCACTTAGCATCATTTAGGCTCATTTTGGGCCACAAGTTTGCCCCTGGTAAACTTTTTTAATACTGGAATCTTGTATTGTTCTTGTCTTCATTGCAGTGTCGTAAAACTAACAGTGGAGCCACAGCCGAAGAAAACAATGGGAGGCCCAATTGACCTGCCGAAAACACAGTTGTACCAATTCGAACCATTTGCATTTTCGTTTGGTTCCATTTGAACCAATTGTGTTTTCGGCAGGTCTAAATGGAACATCAATTGTTCACAGGTTCTCATGCTGTCTCACAGCTGACGTGCTGTCAGCATTCAGTAGTGCGTCACCTGTGTAGCCAGTTATAAGCTATCTATTACAGTTTTAGAGGAAACGAAAGCCTCGACCATTTTTTAAGTTAGAGAAGTGCGGAGGCACTAACATGCTGATTCTGCTGATTCAAATTCAGGATTGATTTGCCAGTCGGCTCGCGGCCAGTCTAAGTACAGTGCGTCCTTCTTGTGCCTGTGTGCAGTGGTGCCAACAAGGCCAGTGCGTCGCCAAGCCCCCGGACTCGGAACGGCGGAAGAAAATTGACGGAGAGTGGGGACCGTGGCAGGAGTACGAGCGCTGCTCGCGCACTTGCGGAGGCGGCATCCAGAGCACCCGACGAGAATGCAACAGCCCCACGTACGTGTAATATTCCCAGCCGAAAGAGGAACTGGAGGCCCCATCGGACCTGCCGGAAACACAATTGGAACCATTTGCATTTCGAATTGGTACCAATGAGAATTGGAATTGATATTGGAACCAATTGGAAATTAAATGGTTTCAACAAATGGCCATTTTGTCCAATTATGGAACCATTTGATCGTCAATTGGTTCCAATTTCAATTCCAATTCTCATTGGTACCAATTGGAAATGCAAATCGTTCCAAATGGACCAATTGTGCTCTCGGCAAGTCCAAATGGCCCTCCAATTGTTTTTTGTACGGCTGGGAATATCTTTTCTGCACAGTTAAAGCTTACCTTGTCGCTTTTTTCTGGTTTAAAAAATGGTGCCAACGGGGGGACGCTATCCTTTGGGTACAAAAAAATATGCCTAAATAGGTAGACTGTAGGGAATCATCGTTTCAGCAAACTATAGCAATCTTCCTTTTGGCTCACCAAGCTTTTTGTACTGAGAGGATGTTATCCAGTGTAATGTCAGCTTGTGATTCCGGGTAAGGGCAAAATCTCCCAAACTTCGATGTGGTAACATTCTGCTCAGAGGTTTGCAGTTCTCAATCTTTGGGTGCAGTTGTAGCCAAGTGTAATTGTGTTAAAGATGCATAAATAATAAAAAAGAATCGGTGGCCAAATCCTGTGCTAAAATAAATGAAGCTGTTAAAAAAGCAATGGCTGAATGTTAGTTATCTCTGAAATTAAATAGCGTTAAAAATGTAATTGCCTAATTTGAATGAGCCAAAAAACTAGATAATTGCTATGGAATTTAAACAAACTAGTTCTTGTACAAACTGTTAATGCCTTTTCCCATTGACTGTTTATGCACACTCTATGCTGTACATACTTCAGTGGTAGATTCAGGTTTCAGCTAAACCTGAATTTTTCGCGCTGAAGATCTGCTTAGTTCAGACTAACTTGCTCTTGCGAGGCTGTTCTTGCAAAATCGCAGAACGAGCTTGTTACACAAAAATGCTCTATGGAGGATAGGATTATCTACATTGTGCACAAGAATTCCTAACTTTTTTGTTTCAGTCCAGCCTTCGGCGGCCGGTACTGCATCGGGGAACGCATCAAGTACCGTTCATGCAACACACAGGTATGTTGATGTTTTTGCAAACCGCAGTTGTGCTTTTGTGAGTACAGCCTAGAAAATGTGTGTGTGACTTTTTTCACAGCTTACAACTGCTGTGTTGCGATGCATCACGAAGTCTCATTTCTTTTCTTCTTTCAGCTTATGAGACAGGAGCTCCTGATTATAATTCATAGAACCTGTTCGGAAATGATACAATGGGTTAGGGCGATTGTACCTGACTGCTGAGAAACATGCTTTCCCTTACAGGTGAAGCTGGATGGATCACTTCAGACATTTTGGTACACGGCTCACTTTTATAAATGCAGGGAGACAAATGTGCACATGTTTTGGTATCGTTTCACCTCACTTGTTTAGCACAGCTTTCAATCAGTGTTTTCATGGCCTTGTTGCCACTGTCTATTCCGGTTTCTTGAGTGCCTGAGTCGAGATGCTCGGTGCAAAAATGGACCATCAGTAACCACTGTAGTTGAATTCAATTTATCTTTGCTGTGGTTATGTTTGATTACTGCTCTTGGAAATTTCTTTTCAAGCTAAATTTCGATGCCCTCACATAGTTTTTTTTCATTCCTCCTTGACCAAATCCCATTAGCCATGCCCGATAGGTTCCATGGACTTCCGCGAGCAGCAGTGCTCGACGTTCAACGGCAAGACTTTCAACTTTCCCGATGTGCCTTACAATCCCAAGTGGACAGCACATCATTCCGGAAGTGAGTTCACTTTGGCTACCTTTTCATTGGATTTGTGGTGACAGCAAATCACCTGCTGGTGTCCTTAGTAGCTGCAGTCTGAAATAGTCAAGACAAGCCAACTGTAGCCGGCATATTGAAAAAAAAGTGCACATGTTGGCTATGCAACACATTGCGATTTCTCTCGGCAAGCAATTAGATTCCAGACATTTGTATCTTTGTGAGAAATTGGCAGAGCGTTTTCTAAGTAATTGCAATTTACCCGCAACTGCGTGGTAAGACACCTTTTTCTTGTTTTTTCCTCATAGTTTCCCACGTGGATTCCTGCAAGCTGTACTGCCGACTAGTGGGCCAGTCTGCTTACTATGTGCTCAAGGAAAAAGTCATCGATGGTACAGCCTGCAACCCAGAGTCTTACGACGTGTGCATCAATGGTATTTGCAAGGTGGGACCTCAGGCGTCTTTTTGAAGCTTTCTTGGAATGCTAGCTTTGTAGTTGAGTTACCGTTAAAATACTTTAAAAAATACTTCCATAGGCTATGCCTAAGGCGTTGCGCTGCTGAGCGCGAGGTCGCGGGTTCGATTCCCGGGCGCGGCGGCCGCTTTTCTGATAGAAGCGACGAGTAAAAACGCCCGTGTGTGCGAGATTTCGGCGCACGTTAAAGATTCCTAGCAGGCGGTCAAAATTAATCGGGAGCCCTCCACTGCGGCGCCACATCGCCTGCGTTGCGTCGGCCCGTTAAACCCTACAATCAATTACTTCTATAGGCCAATCATTAGTATTTTATAAATTAGTCACATTTTTTGTCTTGTTTGAAGCAAAGAAATTACCTGTGGTAAATTGACTCTAGCTTATTCGTTGCCTATTTTTTGTAAATAATTTCCATGGCAAGGTCGACCCTAGAGGTCTGTTCAAAACCTAATTCTCGTAGCATTAAGGTGTTGCTCGTGTACTTGTTCATGGGAGCTCCAAATACATGTGTAGGTTTCACCGCGATGTGGTTGTCTGCTTGTGTATGAAAAAAAAGTTGAATGTCCTTGCACAAATGGTTTCATACCAGGTACAACTCATTACCAACATGGATTCATAATGAAATATAAAAGGTTAAATACTGTTGTCAACTTGCTTGTTTCACTGTGACAGTATAATTTTTAAAAAAGTCAAATTATGTTTCCTTTGCAACGAACAGTGAAATTTCTCTTGGCAAAACAATTGTCAAGCAGCTAACTGTCTCGTAAGATATTCTCATCGAAGCCTTTAAGCCATCCATACGCATTTTCTCCCAGCCGGCGGGTTGTGACCACCAACTGAATTCTACGGCAACCACCGACATGTGCGGCGTATGTGGAGGCGACAATGCGACCTGTCGAACAATCACGGGCCACTTCAATCGTGCTGAGTTCGGTAAGGGCTTCCTACTCCCTACAAAGTGTGGCAGCAGAATGCTGTTCATGCTGTAGTAGTGGGTGCTGACGGAATGCAAGGAACTATTGCCCACACACAGGTGTTGTTCTATTGAAGAATGGCTCTGGTCTGTGCTTGTTGGTACATAATCTTCTATGGGAATCCGTTTGAATGCAAACGAACACAAAGGAAGAGGGAAAACTTCCCCCATTTCTTTGTTTCTCCCTCTTTTCATTGTGTCTCTCCCTCTCTCCATTGTGTCTCTCCCTCTTTTCATTGTGTTCGTTTACAGTCAAGCTGATTCCCATCGAAGGTTCTCCTATTAATGTTGTCGTTGATTTACGAGTTGAGGCTTTGTATTTACACCGCGATAAGCGGGATCAAAATACAGCGAAGCTGTTGCCCCATATCCCTGAGGTCCCATAGGGCATTTCTTAGATGGAACACTTTGCATGAACTTCATCGTATAGGATCCAATTTTTATATTTTTATATTTATATGATCCATTGGTCAACATGCGAATTGCTGGAACAGTCCAAAAGAGCTTATGACATGTGCAAAAAGCCTTGAGTAGTACTATTAATATTTCTCTATGCAGCAACACCATCGAAATGTGTAGATATTGTTTGGATGCGTAAAACCTAAAAAATCGTAATTCCATGCAGTGTACTTGGCTAGTGGGTACACTTGTGCTTTTTTTTGTTCTTGTCTTCAGTCTACCAGCACTATGTGCTAGCAGTGAGTTTGTTCAACCGTTTCTATCACAACAAAACATTTGAACTTGTCTCTTTCCAGGCTACAACTTTGTTACGGTCATTCCTGCTGGCGCCAGCTACGTAGACATCCACCAGTTTGGGTTCGAAAAGGACGACAACTACCTGGGTGAATATTTTCTTGTTTTACTTAATTGGGCTGATGTCATATTTTTGTGTGTTTGAAATACACTTGTGTGGCACCCAGAAAAGCAAAATACAGCTTAAAGCAAAGACTTATATTATGTTGCTGGACTCTACGGCACTGATGGGTACACACAATATGCAAGATGTAGAGAGGTCCCAAATTAATTGCAGACAAATTTCTGTGTGCTATACCACGCAAAAAGAAATGCCAATAGCGCTTAACATTGTACTGGGTAAGGCTGGCTTCCCAAAAGAAAATGTAGCTGCTCCCAGCTGGTTTATGGTTAAATTCCCAGCTGGGCCCCGCTAGTTCCAGCTGGGAATTTAACCATAAACCAGCTGGGAGCAGCTACATTTTCTTTTGTGTTTTTGTATGGGGTCGACAGTGATAACTAGGTAAATCGCTGCATCAATTGGATAAACTTGCATGACACTTAAAGGACCTTCCAGGATTATACAGTGCTTAATGTATTTTTCTCCTTCCTTTCATGCATTGTTGGTGCAGCATTGAAGAGTGCAGAGGATGAGTACTTGCTAAACGGGAACTTCACAGTGAGCATGTTCCGCAAGACCCTGCGTTATGGTGGCACCGTAATCGAATACAGCGGGTCCAACGCATCTGTCGAGCGCATCAATGCCACTAAACCACTGGGAAAGGAATTGCACCTAATGGTATGGAGCCACTGTTTTACTAATCTGTAGGCACAGTGGGTTTGAAAATGCACATCCATTTGCACATTTACGTAAATGTATATACTATAGGTGCGCGAATAGCAAATTTGGGGCTGTAAACTGAATATGAATAGTGAAAACTGACTGCACATCGAATCGAATAGTTTCAAATACGAATAGTGACAACTTGGTGTAAATCGCCTTAGTGTGTGTAGAGCTTCTCAGACATAGCTGCAAAGAGAAAAAAGGTAACTTAGGCAGTCAGGACGCAGTAAACCATCTGAATGTTCGTGTACTAGTGGTTGATAAAGAACAATGGTGCAGAAAAATAAACATAAAGGATTAAGATTAGCTGGCACTGAAGTAGAAGAAAAATTGGGCTTACCTACACTGCCGTGAATAAATGCGGGTTGGTATAAATGTATGGATAAAGTGAATAAATGGGTAATAAATAATTGTTATAAATTTCACAGGTCCCTTCAATCAGTGGCCTTTGCTGGCGTGCTAGGGGCTGGTATGGCCAGTAGTGCATTGTCCACAACTAGTAACTCTCGATGCCTCACTCCTGCCACTCTACTGTCAGGAAGCTTATTGGCTTTTGAATTTTACTCAACTAGCATTCCACTTCTACTACTGTACTCTTGTTTAGATTAAGGCTTTTATAAGCAGCCTTAGCGTTATGCAAAAAGGCCTACCAAAAGGGGCATGCCGTGCGGTGAAGCGTGAAAGTTCGCATGTTGCGCGGCAGAGCCAACTTTAACTCGTAAGTTTCAAATATTTGAAACTTCAAACAGTGGAACTGCGCTGCAAATCGAATCCAATAGTCAGCACCATTCACAAACTATTCATAGTTTCGAATATTCGCACGCGTCAGAATACTTTTCTAGTATTTATACATAACATTTATACTTATTTATACAATATGTGCTTGTCGCAGTGGCACAGAGTGGTGCATTTGTAAAGCGTGCACGAAACACGCGGCGACTTCCATCTTACTTTTTTTGCCAGCAATTACGTGTTTGGAAGCGCAGCGGGAAGTGAGAAAGGCGCGCACTCCCTCCATAGGGGTGCAAGAGATTACAGGCTCCTAGTCAGTCATCAAGGTTGAAGAGTAAACACAGGGAAAAATAATAGTATTACACATTAGTTCCTTAAGTGGCGTCGAGTTTAGTTGGTCCAGTGCACTTTTTTCCCTCGTATCAGTTATTTCCTGACGCATGTTTTCACTAATTTTGGGGGCGGAGGCCCGAGACGTGTTTTCGTTCTTGAAAAGGCAAGATGTGTTTTCGTTTTTGAAAAGGCAAAAAACACTGTTATAGTGGACTTTGTTATTATATTACAACCGGGGGAAAGGCCACGTCACACTGTAGTTCTCTTAGTGCTCAATCCAGTTACTGCAAGCACTGGGGCAGGTATCGGCTGTACAATAGAGAAGTAGTAGTGTGTTCATTACTTGGGTACAAGCGTATTTATTTCGGCCATCAGGGTGAAAAGGATGCCACCATATTGTCACGAAGTGAAAGATGACGCAGTTGTCTTGAAGGAAAAACAAGTTTATTGGAGCGAACTCGTGCTCCCCTAACAACTCAAATATTACAGAGGCGGTGAAGCAGTAGTCAAGAACAGTGATGTGCACAGGCGAGTGTCAGCGAATCGAACACCGCTGCGTCTGATCTGCGGGAATTTGTTTTTCGGCGCGAGTGTTTCTCGAACCGTCAAATTACATGCCGAACACTGTAGATCAACGAAGATTACTCTAGGCTGGTGACTTTAGTTCGAAACACTCTCCCTATCAAAGGAGATAACATGTGCAGCATAAAAAATAAAGAATGGAACACACACTTCACTTGGCACACAGATAGCAAAGCCCGGCGCAGCCGGGTGGTAAAAACAAAACAAATAAACACACCCAATGTATGATTTCGGCAGTATAGTTTGGCAGCTACTTCTTCTTAAGGTCGAATTTATTATGTGTCACAGCATTCAAGTTGTTTATTGGCACATACTGGCAATTTGGTAAAAAGCTTGTGCAGCCAGTTGTTCACATTAAGCTACTGAGATCTCATTTACTGAGTAACCAATGGGAATAAATTCTCATCCAATACAGAACTACGATAACAGAGCAACTTTTCTTTCAATTTAGCGTGCCCATGCACGTTTACTGCACGAGAGCCTAAATAACAAGTGAAACAGAGAACTTACGGGTCAATGGTGAAAATGGAATTGGGGATTGGCTGCATATACAAGCTCTATTGTCTCCAATTCATTGGTTGCCAGAGAGATCTAAAACAATTGTCGAGTCAGTCAGTCAGCCAGGCAAGCTGTGCACTAGGCGCTAGTCTTGCTCTCATAAGCAAAAATAATAGGTAGTAACGGCTTTCTTCAACCATGTTTTCCACTTCAGGTTCTTACCGTCGGCAAAGTCGAGTCTCCGGACATTCGGTTCGAGTACACCATGTCGATCCGTGACGAGCGCAGGTACTACTGGGAACTCAGCCCCCTCTGGAGTGATTGCAGCTCACACTGCCAAGGTGAGGTCAAAGAACCATATCTCTTATCTTATCTCCCTTATCTTATCTCCCTTATCTTATCTCCCTTATCTTATCTCCCTTATCTTAGCTCCCCTATCTTAGCTCCCTTATCTTAGCCTTAGCTCCCTTATCTTAGCTCCATTATCTTAGCCTTAGCTCCCTTATCTTAGCTCCCTTATCTTGCAATGTGCCCATAAATCCTGTTAAACTTTACAAGACTATTGCATGGGTATTGTTTTGCTTGAGGAGCTGTGCTGGATAGTCTTCATGCCACAGATTTGACAGTGATTTTATGGAACACTTCGCAACTGACAGCACATTATAGTGCCTGCCTTCAGGTAGATGTTTAGACTTTATTGAAGTTAAGCCCACATACCCGAGCAGCTACAAGATACGAAACGATATGCATATTTTGCTGACAGTTTAAATTGAGTTGCTGAGCATGTGTGAAATGATGTGTATGGACTTTGCTCAGAGTTAACACTAAGTTAACGAGCAGCTAGCTAGGTGTAAAATTTCATGACTTTTAAGCCATTCTCACTGGTTGTGTAAAACTTCACCACTAGCCTCCGAAAAGAGTTGACAAAGGTAGATGTTCTAACTTTTGCTAACTTTTGATTGTCTTATACCCCTGTTACACGGGAAATTTAATGTCATTCAAAGGGAATGACATTGGCTGTAAATGACATTCGGTTTGGCCGTGCGGGTCAAAATGGTGAAACAAGTGTCATTTGAGGGTGATAGCTGCGACGATTAGAGAGCTCGCAAAATCTGCAAAAGTATATTTCAAGGGCATCTAGAATGTTTTCATACGTAACATTTTTTACATAAAGGAATATTTTTTTAATATAAAAATAAAAATCACTCGTTTAGGTGACATCAGTAGACCTTACAAGCCGACACAAGTCTGCACAAAATCCGTATTAAGCTAGCACGTGCGTTGGGGACGAGATTTTCGGTTTTGTTAGTACTTGTTTGTCTTTTTTTAGTTGAAAAACAACACGAAAAGGAAAATATAAGTTTACTAACAGTCTTTAGAAACAGTATGCTTTGGTTTAGTCCTGAACTTTCTTCTCTGGTGACGCGCCACTACTGTCGAGGCGACTCATTTGGCTGCTGAATGAGCTCCCGAACCTCAGTTACCCACTAAATGTCATTCGCCTCAAATGTCATTCGGTATTCCCATGTAGTGCTGAATTAATGACATTTATAGTGATTGACATTTGCTCTAAATGTCATTAGATCTGCCGTGTGACAGGGGTATTAGTTATGATGCCAAATAAAGTGGTCCGTAAATTTTTCCCATAAGGCGTGTATATAGGTTAAGGAATCAATGCAGTAAACGTCCGTGGTTTTAATTGTAATGTGGCACCTTTGAGAATACAGGTCACAGACACCGACGACCGGAGTGCAAGCGGCGTCCAGATGGAGGAGTCGTGGACGATATCCATTGTGAGCCAAGCACAAAGCCACAAAGCCTAGCCGAAGCCTGCAACCTACACTGCACACTGAGGTACGCATGCTTACTAAGCTAAATCACTGGCAGATCTTGTATGGCTTACACAGTGCATAAAAAATTCTTCTCTTATTGCGTTCACCAGGGTTCATAGCATTCGAACATATAAAGATTACAGTTCTATGACCAACACTGTTTTGTCTATTGTTCCTCCAAAAATGACTAATGATTTCTAATTATCTTGGGTACTAATTGACTGACTCAAAAAATGGTGGCATATTTGAAATCAGTGGGGGGAAAGCAGCACGACTGCCAAGTTTCACAGAGTTTACCTAGAAATTAAAAGAACTTGTTTTAAGAGCCATGTCCCCCCTTAAAGCCAAGTTGGAAATGTGTTGAGAATAATGCTGTAACTTGGTTTGAAAATGGCGTTTCCCCTTTTCTCCTGGATTCTCTAGATGCAGGTGTGTTTGAGACTCATTAAAATTAACTACTACTACAGCTAACCATGCCGTACAAGATCAAACTGAGGACAATTATCAATTAAGAATTTTTATGGCAAGTACATCATGGATCCAATTAATGAGCAAACTCTTCAGCCAATCACAACATCAGTTAGTAGTACCCCTAAGGATAGATTATCATTTATAAAACAAATTGTCATTTTGTAACTATAACAGTATTTCTTTTTGCTTGTCCATCTGCATTTGACCCACGCCTGCCAAAGTTACACACAACTACATGCATACTAAATAGAGAAATCGGAGCCTTGTCACTCCACTGCGAACTGATGTGGTTGGGCACACTGCGACTTATATTTTCCTCTTAATTTTCATTATGCCTCGAGCAAGAGTTGTCAGAGCAGCTTCTTGCTGCATACGTCACGTGCGTGATGCATCAACGTTTGTTGCCCGTTCCTTCCGTAGGTGGCGTGTGGGTGAGCCGTCGGAGTGCTCGGCACGTTGTGGCAATGGTGTGCGGACCCGCAGCGTTCAGTGCGTGCAGCGCTCCAATGACGGTGGCCAGGAAGCCGTAGTCCCCGACAGCCGATGCGAGGCACGCGAGGCGAAGCCACCAGAGGTGGAAAAGTGTGGCGAGCCCTGCCGGAACTTCCGATGGGACTACGGAGACTGGCAGCCTGTACGTTTTCCTGTGCATGATCTTTGGATTCCCACAGGAAAGCTGTTTAATACTTGGATAGCTTAGACTCTCCCCTTAGGTCAGACTTCTTTTCTGAAAATTTTTGTGCCATAAGTAATTACGTGAGCTGAAGTTTGGGCGAGTTGTTACAGTATTGGGCTGTGAAAGTTTGCTCTAAAGGTAAAAGTACTTAGCTTTTCAAGGCATTATGCTGTGTCCCCATATTATTTGGTCCAATTATGTATGCAATCGTTGCTCAGGAAGATGATGGCTGGCTCATAAGAATATGCTTATTGACTGCACAGTGCGAGGTCATAAACTGTGCGCGTAATGCTAGTGGGGAAACGCAACGAAGGAAAGATTAAAGAGGTCCAAAAACACATTTTCATCATGGTAAATAAAGTTCTCCTTTGATATTCAATAACTCTGTTTATACTGATAACACTAAGGAACATCCATGTGGGAAGAGATTACTTATAGTGTGCTGTGTGGGACTGTATATACCTCATAGGGTTAGCAGGTTGCGTTGCAGGGCCCCTTTAATGCGCATCAGTTGCCTGGCAACATCCAGTGACATCACTCCTGCTCCTTCCAGTGTAGCAAGACATGCGGTGGTGGGGAGCAGGTTCGCTCTGCCGTCTGCCTAGGCGAGAGCCAAGAACGCCATCCAGACTCACAGTGCGAGCTGTCGGCACGAGTCATCAAGCGACCGTGCAATGAAGGGGAGTGCCCGCACTGGGAGCTGGGTCATTGGACGGAGGTAAGTCCTTTTCCGCTCGCATCTGGATCTTTGAATAGATGCTAGCATCGCCTTGAATGCTGTTTGCATGAGCAAGATCTGGATTGTTGTGATTGCCCTTTCGAAATTGGTCAAAGCTCGCCAGCAGTCTTGATGGTGAAGTTGGGCAACCTCATATGGTGCCAGTGTTTGATTGATGGTTGCATTATGAAGCATGACTTCAGTGCCTTGGAAGAATGCGCGCCATCGCCTGTAGAAGTTTATTGAAGTGTGACTGCATGAATGTTGTCTGCGCATGTACCTTAGATCTACTCAGTGGTAGACATTAAGATGACTGCTCAAGTGAGCGCATACGTTTTTGTTATGCTTAAGGTTTGGGTAGGAAAAGATATGGCACCTTAAAAAATGGTCAACCAAAACTGTACTTGTGAGACTGTACTGTGTGCAGTTAGGCATAACATTGTGTACTATAGACGCAGCAACTGTCCTTTTTTAGCGTGGTAGCACATCACTACTTAATGTCTCATCAAGTTGCCTCTTAACACATGTCTGCATATTCCACTAAGAAAATTTACTAATGAGAAAATATGTGTGTCAGCTATAGCTCTGAAGGCTAGCACCACTTCACACAAACTGTCCCAAATATGCATCAAGCAATATCTGCTTCTATGACTCTGAAGTACCATTTTGATGAATTCTTCACATTTTTGAAAAATCTTGTTCTGAACAGATCGATTATAGAGGGTGTTTATAAGCACCACACAGACTAGGGTTCGACAAAAGTTCATCTGGTCAGGCATTATTTTAAGAAATTGTAAATGCAGCTGCCGACCACTTCGAAGCTTGTACAGGTTCTTAAGCGTCTTTTATTTTTTTGACGTGCTCAGCTCGTTGCGGTTTTTTCATCGTGTGGGCTGTTTGCTTTTGCACATCTACGACTTTGCCAGTGGGTGATTTTAGGAATGTAAGCTTTGCAAAAGCTTAGTTGTAACACACCATAATCATACCTCTGCACTTTGGTGATCTTGCGAAAAAGAACTTCTGGAAAGACTTCTTCGCTACAATGCGTGATAATCGATCGGTTGCCACTGCTGCCGCCACCTCGGTGACGTGCAGTGTTCGGTGACGTGCGGCTCGGGCAAGCGCCAGCGCCCTCTGTGGTGCCAGCACGAGAAGCGTTTGGTGGCTTCGAGCTTCTGCCACCCGGCACCCCGGCCACAGGACTCGGAGCCCTGCGAGATGCCTCCCTGCGAGGCACCTGCTCGCTGGCACCTCGGGGAGGAGGGACCCGTAAGTGGCGGTCACTGCTTGGGAAGAGACGCTTAGTCAGGGAAACTTGGAACAACTCTGTTCTTGCTTTGATTTATTATGAGGTAAGGGCACCTGGGTCTATCAGAGCTTTAAAGATCCAACTGTTGGTGCCAGGGTTTTCTGCATTCAGGACTTATGTGCATATGTCATGATGTTTTTGGAAAAGTTAGTGTGTGATGTACCCAGATTATGGTCTGAAAAAAACTTGCCATAGAGTAGCACATGAAGAGGGTGGTTGGCCATGGCTTGGTCAGCGTGGCCATCCAAATTGAACAATATCCTCTTTATTTTTGGAGAAGTCTTCAGTACATAGAGCTGAGCCTATGGAATTGGGTGAACTGAAAAGTACAGATATGTGGTGGCCCAGCTTACTCCACCAATCACCAACAACAAAAGTTCTCTGCACCAATAAACGTTTACTCATTCATTCATTCGAATATCTTTGTAAATGGGGCCTACACCTGATGGTATCTGTACACCTTGATACATGAATTCTTTGCTGAAACCGTAGATGCCAATTACAAGAGCATTGGAAAGAGCTGTGGGCATGTATGCATGTGGTTGGCACATTTCTGCCTTGCTTGGTGCCATGTACAAATGTGAATTTCAAGCAGCATGATTTGTCGATGTTGTGCCACATTTCGTTTGCCGTATCATTGTTTGTACCATTGGCTTGTACTCGCTCTTATGCTCTGTGTTTTTCCATGAGAAATGTGCATGCATGCAATTTTGAGCCTGCTGGTATTTTATTCGACAAAGGAAGTCTTGGATGTGTTAATTTGAGAAAACTGCACAGTGGTAATTTATTCTCAAGGAACAATTTGATGTGTTGTTAGTTTGTTCATATCAAGTAGCGAGTGTGCAACGCAGACTATTTTTCAAAGAACACCATTGTGGCTTGCCTCATTGTTTTTGGATATATTATGGCAGTTGGCTTAATGGTTCCCATTCAGTACAGAGAAATCCCACACCAAGTGGGCGTAACTGTAGCTGTTGCATCAAAGAGTACGACAATGCCAACTGTAGTAATAAATGCATTAGCATTTTTAAAGCAAATGACTATACCCTCTAAATCAGTTAACAATCAAGAAGCGAAACTGCTTGTGTGCTGGAAATATCAGTGCCCGTGAAAGATTCCCGAGGTGGTCAAAATTAATCCGGAGCCCTCCACTACGGTGCGCCTTATCGCCTGTGTAGCATCGGGGCATTTAACCCTGCATTCAATCAATCAATTACATCCAACAAGCTGAAGGGGCATGCAACTGACGTATTTGTGTGTAACATTACGCTCCACAACAAACTAGAAATAATTTATAAATGCTGTTAATGAATATAGGTATGAGGGGTCATTTACTTCTAAGAAAGCCATTGCAATGCTATTTACAATACATAAAGGAGTTAGTATGTCTCCCCAGTAATGACAATCACTATTAGCAAAAGGACAGAATGCAGCAGAGATGGCAAAAAACTTCTAAACAGCAATTAAATTACAATACCCATTACTTTCCTAGAATTTTCTCAAATGGAATTACGTTACATTAGACAATTGCAGGTGGCCAAAAGTAATGATCTTACATTACTATTACTTTTCAAAAGTAATGAAATTACTTTAACAAAAATTCATCACTCATACACTACCAACTCGTAGACACATTATATACACACACCTATACATATGAATTTGTACAGTACTAATGCGCAGAGAGTCTCTGGGCATTAGAACTCTATTTGGTCAACTTTTCTCGGTCAACTTTTTATGCTGCAAGAGAAGCGAACAGGCTATATCGTAGTCAGAAGTAACTGGGAAAGTAATGGGTAATTTTCATGAAATTACTGGCATGAAGTAATTTATTACATTACTAAATTACCAACACTCCAAAGTTATTCATTACATTACTCATCACAGCAAAAAAGTAATTTAATTACTGTAATTTTATTACTGCCAAGTCTGGAATACAGATAGTGGGGCCCTTTGATCTGCAGTCTCGAACTCACTGCGGACTGCCCAAAAATCAGTCCAACATCCATTTTTTCCATACACCCCTACGCCGTGGGGAATCCTCAGACTACCTGTGGACTATTTGTGGCGAGTTAGAGACCGTAAATCAAAGAGCTCCAATGTTGTTCTCCCAGAATGAAAAAAATATACAATAATCCTTGCCTAATTGCAATAGACCTGCTGCTTTGCATGAAATCATAATAGTAAAAGAAAATAAATGCCCCAACCAGAATATTTCACTAAATTAAGACATTCAAGCTCCTAAACAAGAGCCTTGTTTACAATAAAATCGTCAATACACCAGGTCACATCTAACAATCAACCCCTTGCTGCGCCGCTTTCCTTTGCCCCGCGAAGTGTTCCGTGACGTGCGGTGGAGGCGTGGCATACCGGAATGTGACGTGTCGATCGGCTGGTGGCACCATCGTCGACGATGCGCACTGCCACGGGTCACCCCGCCCACACGAGGCGTCAGAGTGCAACCGTGTGTCCTGTTGGCACGCTCCATCCTCGGACAGACCGAGCGACGTCACATCGGCAGCTTCTGAGCATCCGTCCACGGGGCCACGGTCCAACTTTGCTGCCTGGAAGTCTGCACCGTGGTCACAGGTACTTAGTTACGGCCGAAACAGGCTTCTGGGGCCATTAGCAAGGGGGATAGTTCACCGTGCCTATTTTCAGGGCATTGTCTGTTGGCGAATTGGCACTTCTTTATTCATGACATGCGGTGCTTGCACCATCAAACATGAGTACAGCCCTTGTTGAAATTTCTAGGCCACACAAAAAGTTTCTGGGCCGTGAAAATTGAAAGGGCGACATTATCATTGAATGGTAACCGAATTATTTTGTGGCAAAATGATAGAACGGTGTTGCTTCAAGTTTCCTGCCACAGACTTTTTGGTGGCATCTTAACTGTTTACATGGGCTAATAACTTTTGAAAAAGACTGTGCACGCATACAGCCAACCAAACTTGGCATGGGGGCATCCTGAAACAGCAAATTGAATAAACCATTGCCTGAGTAATGAGTCGCCTAGAATCTCTGAGATCTTGATCAGTCAATTGACCAGCCATGATTTCAATCAATAACACCTTGGGTAGCTGCGGCTGAAATTTTCAAAAACACACTCGCAGAGTGCATGTCAGCACTTCCCACAAAAGCTGGATTATGTAAAGCTTGATAAAATGGCTATCAAATACTTTTAATTACTCAATTGCATCCTATAAATCAGCTGGTTAGTTTTATTCTACCAGTGATTTGGTCGATGCTATATATCCATGTGATACCAACATTTTCGACACCACTGAAGGGTAATTCCTCTGATTTTCATGTATCCACTTTTGCAATAAATGTACACATTCAAAAAGTTGATGTGTGAAACAAAGAACACAAGATCGGCAAGTGTGCCAGGATTTTGGAAGTTTGTTTGCGGAAGACGCATGACTTGGCTAACTGGTAACCACTCAATTTAAATGGAACTGAAAGTGAGAAAAACAAAAGTAGTACTACTATGAGAAACAGTGGAACAGCACTGACACTTGCAACCTAAGTGAAAACAGAAAGGTGTAATTATAGTATCGACACCTGACGTGAGTAGCTTTTCAAATGAGTTTAAACATGATTCAAAAAGTACACGAAACGAAAAAAGGAAATATGATGAGTAAAACGTTTACAACAAAGTTCCTTTGGTTCTGTGCCACATAGAAAACATGCTTGAAAATGTCAGATTGAAGTAGTACAGTTGAACCTTGTTATAAGAGGCATGGATGTATGAGACAATTTGGTATAAAAGACACTATTCACCCACATGGATGGCCACCCTACCTTTCCCATTAAATTGACCTCCTCTATAGGTGGTATTCATTGAAAAGTTTTGCTGTCAATTTCTTCGCTTGGCAACACTGAAATGGCCACGGACATGGCCGAAGCGCCACGGACATGGCGGGGCTTGTGCTACTAGGCCGCACGCCGAAGAAAAAAAATAACACCGGCGTGCGTTGTCTGCTTTGTTTCAACCCGATTCTCAACGGTGGTGTCAACAGAGGTGTTATTAATTGCAGTCACACTAGAGTCGAGGCATTACTTTGTGTTCGGCGGGCTAGAGCTTGATATGTCTAACCCATATCATGCGCTTAGCACGGACAAGTACCGCCATCCCGCGGAGCCCGACGTAACCAGTGGCGGCCCACTCACATGGTTGCCTGCATGCGTGCCTCGCTATTGAATACAGGCTATAACAGACATCGGATGTAGAAGAGTTGGTTATAAAGGACAAGTTATCCTTCAATTGTGGTCAACAATATCACTTGTAACAGACATTTTAACTTTAGATGCGCTGCCACCAGTCACTAACTGCAGTTGCGTCCGTTGTGCAATCAAAGGGGACGACAGACGCCCACAGTAGACACAGTAGTTCAGTCAGCTATGAAATGATGGCCAGAAGCCCTGCCAATGGAAATGCGATGTACAGAAGTGGTTGAAGCTTACCACCATGCATACGAGTGCAACCGCGCATGCGGGCGTCTGCGCAAGACAACAATACTGGGAGTGCACAGTGGGCTGTCCCAGTCGCGTAGCTCGAAATCAAGAAGCATCGCAGATGTTGAGTCCTGCAAGCATAATGAATAGCCAGAGCACACTGCTGAAGAAGCTGTGTGCTCTGGCTTTTCATCATGTTTGTGAACTTCACATCTCTTATTCATCTTCTGGAAACAGTGAAAGGAGTGAAAGCTTGTAGAAGGTGTTGCAAAAAATAGTGTAAATGCAGTCATGCAGCAAACAGATTTAGAACTAGTATTTCATAAATTCTGGGGCAAAACAAATTAGAATAAACCTTTTGCAACATGCTGTCGTGTTCTTTACAGCTTATTTTAGTCGTATGGTGCCCACAGTGAACTACGGGGCTGATCAGTCAGTGACATGGTTCCATGCTTATAAGAGACCTCTCGTATAAGAGACACAAACTGCTCCCCGGCGCTCAACTGTACTCGTATTGTTGAAGAGTTAAATTTGGTGACTGTTGGCTCACACACTTCTCTTCGTTTTTTTCATACGCACCTTTCGATTCGCATGCATGTTGATTAATGTAGTTTACCAAAGCTTGAGCTGTGCATCCGTGTGTGCTTATCAGGGTACACTACACACGTCACTCTGTTGGCGATGAACAACACGTTTCTTGCTTTTCTCATTTGCCCTGATTTTGTAACGCAGTGCTCAGCAACATGCAGCAGTGGCGTTCGGAAGCGGCAGGTCAGCTGCATCAACGAAGTCACGGGTGCCGTGCTGCCAGACGAGGAGTGCGTCTACGAGAAACGCCCCGCCATCGCAGAGCCGTGTGATGCGGGAACTTGTGGCAAATGGCAGCATGGGGACTGGTCTGCGGTGAGTACACTTCTCTTCCACAGCGTGTGATCCCTGAAGGGGGATGTCACAAATAAAGCTATTTTGGTTATCTAATAGATCAATATTAATCAAATTAGGTGCATTCATTTATGCAGTTGGCCATCCTAATAACAAAACTGAAATCAGCTTTTAAGGACATCTTGTGCACTTTCTGAGCGGCAATAGTGGTAACAAAGTTAATTAAGTAGGCAAAAGCCTACAATATTTTTATGCCAGTGCAATCAGAAAGGCCTATTCTGTGCACGGAAACTGTTAGTATAGATTTTTAATACCGTTTAGGCACTAAAAATAATCCGGGAAAGTTCAGCCTTTCATTCAACATGGAAACTATTGATGATATGAAGAGGGCGGTGAATCTCTTTGCTGCTTTGTTTGGTGCGTATATAAAAGGTACTAAACATCTATCCTAACAGGTTCTGTGCACAGAATTTAGGCCTTTCTGATCGCACTGATATAAAAATCATGTAGACTTTTTGCCTACTTAGTTAACATTGTTATCAGCATTGCCACTCAAAATGTGTAAAAGATGTCCTTAACATTAACCAGTTTCAGTTTTGTTATTAGGATGGCCAATAAATGACAAAAGTAGCTTTATTCCCTTAGGAGTAGGTCTTTCATCTGTGCACAGTTAGCTTTCATGCTTGAGCTGTTATTTGTGAGCCTCCATCTTAAACTGGTGGTGTGCGAATCTTTCCACCACAGTGCTCGTCCAAGTGTGGCCCAGGCGTGTCCAGTCGTCGGGTGCAGTGCTTTGCGCGGGACACGCTGCGCGAGGTGCTTCCAGACACGCAGTGTGATGAGGCCTTGCGGCCCAAGCAAGAGGAGCCCTGCCAGGGTCCCTGCCTCGGCGGAGGAGGCCTGACCATGTCGGACAGCGCGGGAAACCACCCCTCGGGCAACCACGTCGAGGGACCCTATCGCTGGCGTTTTGGCCAGTGGGGAACGGTGAGTCACCAGGGCAACCCACCGCGGGGGCGCAGTGGCTAGCCGTTGGACATCTGAGCTCTTCCCAGCTGAAAAAAAAACCACTAGAGGTTCAATTGGACCTTCTGAAAACATCATTCGACCAATTGAAACCCATTGTATTTCCATTGGTTCAAAATGGTTCAACGATGTTTTCGGCGGGTCCAATTGCACCTCCAATGGTTTTTTTTTTCGGCCGGGTTGTGCTCAAGTTTGATCTCGGCAGCTCCCGCAGCTTTCTGATGGAGGTCAAAAACAAAAAAAACACCCGTGTTAGAGATTTAAGCACATGTTAAAGGTCCCCAGGTGGGAAAAATTACTCCAGAACACTTCACTATGGCACGCCTTATAGCCCTGGTGTAGCTTCGGTGCGTTAAACACCTTAAAAATAAGAGTCCTCAGTGCATGAAGGCTTTTCCGAGGAGAGCTGGAAGCTTTCCATTTTTTTGCGTGGCAGCACTTCAGGCTGACGTAGCCCGCGTCATGGGGCTCCACTAGGGACACCACAGCAGGCGATTCAATAAAGTCTTTCTCTCTCATGTTAATGGCTAGTCCAAGAAGAAAGATTAGTCCAAGAGGGAAATATCTTCCCTCTTGGACCATTATTTTCCCTCAGATTAGAAAATATATCTTCCTTCAGATACCATCCTGCATCTGAGATAGGCTATGTGCTTTGCCCTAACAGATTTCTCAAAAAATGTAGTCAGCAATGTCCAATACAAGTGGCCAACTGCAGCCGTACTTTCATGTGCTATTTGGCGGAACCATACTCTTCCATGTGCAACATAAATGGCTGCACTGGAACATTCTTCCAGTCGTCATCAATGTCGTATGTGACGTGCTACAAAAGATTTCACAATGGCTAGGTGAAAAAACTTCTGCGTTGGCATTCACTCCACTGATATCGTTTGGGTTGCGCTTTATAACCGGGTGTGATGTCCTAAAATTTGCAGGTTATTTATGGCTGGTAATGGTTTGGATTTCCTCATATGCCAAACTTCATGCAACCCAACCAGACAGTGGTGGCCATTGTTGATATTCTAATATAGTTGCAATATTTCATCCTTTACTCGGAAGGTTTGTAAGGTTGGTCCTAATTCGGGGGGAACTCCCGCTGTTGTCAGTGTTCGCGGAGCTGTGGTGGCGGCACCCAACGACGACAAGTGGTCTGCGTGGACAACCTGGAGAGCAAGAGCAATGCCTGCAACGAGTTGCTGAGGCCCCCCGAAACACAGCACTGCAACACCGAGGACTGCCCGTCCTGGTCGCTGGGCGAGTGGACACCGGTAAAAGTCAACACCGGTCTTGCATGCTCGTACCGCCCTCTTTCACTTGTGCGGTACATGCTTGTGTGGTACGTGCGGTGCGGTACCGCCCTCTTTCACTTGTGCTGCATGCTCGTACCGCCCTTCTTAACTTTGGCAGTACATTTCTGTATGCTTGTACCACCCTCTATCACTTGTGTAGTACAGTCCTGCATTTCCTGCAGCCCTCTTGCAATAGCGCCCGTTTATACGGGCCATCAGAGAGAGTCCTTTGTTGGGCTGTGCGAAAAATGTAAGGGTGGCTTGCACTGCTCTGTATACCTACACAAATACTCGACACTGTAGCTGAAATGCAGTATACTTATGGTCGGTAACAAATGAAATGCAAACACAAAGGCCTTTCCGGTATACACGAACTAATGGCAGAAATTTGCAGGCAGCACACACAGCTGCTTAGTTAGCTTGCCCACGGTCAGCAGCAGCCCTGTCTAAGTTTCAAGAGCACCAAAGTTGCTGAAACTCGGGTGATGCTACTTTGTTTTTCAGCATTGGTGAGCTTCTTTGAGGTCCAGCCTGGTCATTCCCTGAAAAATGAGCGAGATGTGAAAAATACGTCACAAACTTTGCTGATTTTTTATGCTGAAGCATTACAATTTACGTCGCATTCACATTGCAAGTACAGTAATCCCTCATTATAGCAAAGCCATCGGTACAAAAGAACTAGTTATCACGGTGCTTTGCTAAAAGCAGGTATGATGTGCCCTCCATATACACTGCAATAGGGGGATCATGAAACACTTCAAACAAAGCGAGATTTTCAATAAAGTGACTTTGAGGATTAACTGCCGCTATAATGTTTCTTTAAAATTGTTGCCACGCCTATGGACAAATTCCTAATCTATGCCCTTTCGGTGTTTCAGTGCGACCAGGAGTGTGGTGGGGGCCAACAGACTCGTCGTGTGGTCTGCCAGGGAGCCATTGGCTTCATCGACGCGCACTGTCCGCAGCCGAAGCCAGAGTCGAAGCGGGCCTGCAACATGCATTCTTGTGTGGCACCCACGGCCGTCTTCCGGTGGCGTCCCGGTGCCTGGTCCTCGGTACGGCTGCACTTGCCTTCTCCATGGCTCCGCCACTCGTGGAACGCTTTGTCTCGTGTCGTGACTCGTGCTTTGACCGGGACAAACATTGCCCCTCCAAGAGTTCTTTGGGATTAATGAACCGAGCCTAGCGGACAAGTTTTGAACCTTGTTTTTTTTCTTGTCTGTACCAGTAGATCTGATGTGCAATGAAAGCGTCGTTGCAGACATGTCCTTTTTATTCATTCCGCATGTAAATGTTATCTGTTTTTTGTACTGAATATAGAAAATGTAGTTGGTCCCCGCTGGTTTATGGCCATATTCCCAGCTGGGCGCTGCTGGTCCCTGTTGGGACCAGCTGGGACCAGCCGCACCCAGCTAGGAATTTGGCCATAAACCATCTGGGACCAGCTACCTTTTTCTCTAGGAATACCTCTTATCTCTTATCTCAGTTCATATATGAATTGAGATAAGAGTTGGTGCAGCTGTTAACACTTTCATGATCGCGTTTTTCCCCAAGTGACACATCCCCAGAGGGTTGGGATTTCTTCTTCCGAAGGGAATTGATAAAGGAACACAATGGCTTATTTTTGTTTTAACCATGAAAGAAAATGAACTATGCTATCTCAAATGCACATTTTGGTTTCTCCTTTGTGTCACTTGCACATTGAGTGAAAAATCACTTTTGTCCACTTCTGCTCATTGTCATCATCGTCAACAGCGTCAGACTCAGGCTGCTGCCTTGAAGCAGAATATGGCGGAGAGAGTGGCTTCAAAGCGGGAAACTTTTCACATTTAAAAGTGATACTGTATTAAGTTGCTGTGCAACACTTGTACAAATGTTTTCAAAAAGTCTTTGCACGAACCAAAATAGGCAGCACTTTTTATCCGACATTCAATCACTGGTTTTCTCACTTTTGGTATTATGTTTTAACCTGCTTTTATTCTGCACAAGACATTTTTGCTTTTCTGGGAGCCAATTTAACTGTGCAGTTTGCTGGTGATTACATTAGAAAATGTTTTGGTGTGGTGTACAAAGGGTGCATCATTTTACTCCGAATCTGTGGGTTTGCTGTTGATAGGCGTCTTTAGTTTATAGACCATAGGAACATGGCAGTTGCATGATGGTTGCATGCTGAATGTCTACCCCCCTAACACGAGAGTCGTTTCTTTGTTTTCATTAACGCTAGAACCATAACCCAATGAGGTTGCCTGGTGGGCAGTGCATTGCACTGATGGGCTTAAAAATATGGGTCCAATCTTGGCGCCACACATTTTATCCCCAGAGTGACTCTACTATGGCACGCCTCATAGCTAAGATGTAGCTTGTACCAAAAAACGTCTAAAATTTTGAATGTTGCAAGCATGCAGAGCAATTATGAATTAATACCTGTTCCCCGTGGATATTACATAAACATTTATGAATGCTATTGGTTATGCAAGTGCAGAGCGCTGTGCTGTTGAATCAAGAGGGCTAGGATGCTAACGAAAATACGTAAATACTGAGAAAGGGTTCTTATCTTAGAGTGCAGTTTTAGGATGGCATAAAGCTGCTGGTATATGTTGTATTTAGGACAGCAGTATTTCTTACGAATAATTCATTCCATAAACTGAATTAGCTGGGGAAAGAAGTGTGCATGATCTATTTGTAGGAAGAAAAGACTCAACAGCAAAAAATAAATACAACATGCTTGCTCAATGAAACAATGATCATTTAAAATTATATCACTAAAAATCACATCATTTAAAATCAGAATGAAGGATGATGATAAGGCGCACAGAACTTGCACGGCAGTAGGAATAAAGCAAGAAAACAACAAAATGTAGATATATTTTGAAAACTCGTCTCCAAGCGCAAGTATCCAATGCATATATCTCAATTTTTATTTTGTGTTGCACTATTTTTTACCCACAACTTTTAACGCAGTATTGACAAACATAACTTTCCACCTCTCTATTATGCATTTTTTTGTAGGGAAGCTTGTCGCATCTCTAAAATGAGAAAAAGGCTATGTTTCGATGCCAACAAGCAATTACTGTGGGGTTGAAGCTAACCTGTAGAGCCTAAATAACAATTGCTTGTTCCTTGTTGTTTGTGCAACTTGAGCACGAAACCTATTTCTTTGGACTCGTCAACCTTGCAAGCAGCTCGGTCTTTGACTTGAATCCTGACACTTAAGGTAACCTTGTTTGTTTTGCCTGTTAGTTAGTCGCTTACTTCATGCTTGCTTGGCAACCTTCTGTTTAAGGCATTGCATGATCTAACTCCTACTCTGAAAATTATTCTTTCTCGAAAGGCTTATTCTCTGGAAAATTCAGAAAATCTGTCAGTACATGTATCCAATTTTGTAATTGTCATTTTTGATTGCTTACTTGTTTGGCATGTGTAGCAAGCAAACTTACGTTGCGGTCTCTTGAACAATTATATTTTATGGTTCCAGATGGCTGCGTATACTTTATATTATATCATAATTGATAGAGTTCAAAACTGCTTTTGAGGTTAAAAGAATTAATGCAATTTCAGCTGTGTGCATTAAGAAAAGTTTTCTCCTTTATAACATAGTCCCGTAGTCCTGTGGTGAAGTTTTGAAGATTAAACAGTATTTTGAACACGTCACTCTTATTCACATAGTTTATGAACGTCAATTTTGGAACCAAGCCTCGCTTTTTCATATCATAAAAATTCCTTCCATAACGAGCTGCTCTTCTTTTTGGCAAGCAACATTTCATGACTTTTCATCATTAGACATCACAAAAAATTGCTTTGCACAGAGACAACTATATAAACTGGTTGCATTGCTTAGCAAATAGGCCCTGATTGGTTTCCTGCACTTTTCTTTTGAATCCTTTCTTACTCGGCCTTTAGTGCTCGTAGTGTTCCATTTATGTGCATGCAGTATAAATGCATAAGATGGCAGATACTAACTTATAAATAAGTGTTTTTGTGTGCTGTGCTGCAGAAAAGCAGAAATGGTTAATAGTTTAAAATGTGTTGCACTTATTGCTACTTGTTCAAAGCAATTTCTGGTTGTAATACAGGTCATCTAAGCTAATATGCGCCAAGATTTAAAAAAGATTAAGTGCTGGGTACAAGAAAAGTAGAACAAAGTCCATCATCGTGTGGTGTAGCGACAACAAGTATTTTTTTGTTGTACTCGATACGTTAAACAACCTCACTTATTTCCCAAACCCTTCCGGAGTATTTTATCTCTTACATCATGAGGACAAAATTAGTTAATTGCAAACTGAATATAATTTCTTTTGCACAAATGTATCGTTAATATTAGTACATGATATTATTCTCCTTTAGGCGAAACAGTATTCCTTATAGCACTGTCGAATTATAGTAAGGTGGCACGCATAGACTATTTGAAAAGCTCGTATTGAAAAACGCTACAATTGTAAGGTATGTTTTGAACGGCACAATATTGTTTAGTAATCACAGACTGCATCTGGAAACCCACAATTTTTTTCTGCAGTTTGTATGTTTATGAGTGGGCGAGTATAAAAGAAATGACCTGAAACCAGAAAACAACACAGCTCGGTCGATCCAACAATACCAAGTAGGCCAGGCCAGGTGGGGCCATTCCAGAAATACAGTTCCCCAAAAATTGCCGTTTTTTGCGTCAGCCTGAGCAAGTATTTTGTCACTTCAGCTAATGTAACTATTTTTCTATGGTGTTTTGTTACGGTTATCAATGGAGAAACTGTGGAAATGCACATAATACAAAACAAGCTCTCCAGAAATGTTATGTTCGAACAAACGATCTTTCATTTCTTGCTATCTGATCTCTGCGTCCTCCTTTAAGTCTACAATTGTGCATTCTTCACGAGGGGAACTTTGTGAGCGCTGCGTGTAATGATGCATCCCCTTTGGCGGTGCTCTCCGTGCCCTGTGCAGTGCTCGGTGACATGTGGGAGCGGCGTGATGAAGCGCAATGTGGAGTGCATCGACAGCTCGCACAAGGCGGCCCCCTACGCCAACTGCGAGGGCGAACCACCAGAGCACACCAAGGACTGCACTATGCAGGAGTGTCCCCGATGGCAGCTCTCGCCCTGGTCCCAGGTGGGTGGTTAAACTACGTTGTCCCACTCAGTTTAATCCAATCGCTGTCCAATTCAATCCAGGCGCCAGCCAGTTTAATCCAAGCGCCATCCAATTCAACCCAGGTGCCAGCCAGTTTAATCCAAGTGCAACCTAATTTAATCCAGGTGCCAGCGAATTTAATCCAAGCGCCAACCAGCTGTCAGAAGGTTGTGCAGGAGGGGTTTGTGTGAAATTAGGCGCAGATTTGCGGATTTTGTTGCGCGTGGTGTGGTGAGAAACGTGGTGTTTCTTGATCCATTGTGTGCACAATATCTTATGCGCACAGCTTAGTGGGCTTTTACTAACACGCGCAGACCAGGAGAGCGGTTTGTTTGACCCTTTGGTGCCGTGTGCTGATCGTCTGCGAGGTCGTCAGAAGTGTTGTCTGCTGCGTATGTCGCGGGAGCAGGCGATACTTCTGACGCAAGCGGATGATATTATAATTTGGAAATAATACTTAACACTGCAGAAAAGAATTCATTGATTGAAAATCAGAATTTAAAGGGCATTTAAGTAATGTTTTTCTATCAGAGGAACTTCTGAAGGCATTGTAACTTGAGGAGCAGACGATATACTTGTGATGTGAGTTATCTACGGCACTCTTGCAGATGGTCAGCTCACAGCACGCGGCACCAAAGGATCAAACAAAACCGCTCTCTTGGTCTTCGTGAGTCAGTAATTGTCCACTAAGCTGTGCGTATAAGATATTTTGCGCATACTGGATCAATAAGAAACACCATGTTTTCACCCAACCAAGTGCAAGAAACTCTGCAAAGCTGCGCCAAATTTCCCACAAGACACTCTTGAACAACCTTCTGACAGCTGGATTAATTTGGCTGCTGCGCCTGGATTATATTGTATGGCAATTGGATTAAATTGAGCGGGAAAACCTGTAGTATTAAGGAGGCCGCCATGAAGACAAAATACAAAGTGGCTTAATTAATTTAAAAGAATTAGCCTTTGGTAACTCACTGAGCTCCATCCCAGCCCTGAAAGACATTTTTTTTAACTAAAAATGGAAGAAATGTTGAAAAGTTATCAATATTTTCACTACAGTGACGTACCATGGGCAGGTGCAACATAATGTGGGAGCACTGAAAACAAGGTTATCAGTGTGTTAAAAGGGGAACATGGCTCTGACAATTTCATTTAATTTTTAAGTACACTCTGTGAAACTTGTCAGTCTTACTGCTTTTTCCCCACTGATTTCAAATATGGCATTATTTTTTAGTGAGTCAGTTAGTTCCCATGGTAATTAGAGATAATTAGTCATTTTTGGAGGAACAATGGACAAAACAGTGTCGGTCATAAAACTGTAATCTTTATATTTTCCAATACTATGAACCCTGGTGAGTGCAATAAGAGAGGCGGTTTTGTGATGCACTGCTTGGAACTAATTTTACAGCTCATTAGACTTCGGTGCTTGAAATGGACACTCAAAATTTGCCACCAAAGTTTAATGAGCTGTAAAATTAGTTCCCAGCGTTGAATCAAAAAACCGCTTCTCTTATTGCACTCATCAGGGTTCATAGTATTGGAAAACATAAATATTAGTTTTACGACCAACAGCCAGTGTTTGTGCCCATTGTTCCTCCGAAAATGACGAATTATCTGTAATTATCTTGGGAACTAATTGACTCACTCAAAAAATAATGCCATTTGAAATCAGTGGAAGTTTCACTGAGTGCCCTAAAAATTAAAAGGAGCTGTTTTAAAAACAGTGTCCCCTCTTAACTGCACGTTATCAATCAGGTGGCGTGATGAAATGGAACTACAGGTCCCACCACAATCACTCAGTCATGTTTCTTGGCAGTGGCTAAGGTGGCGGCATGAATCGCACAAACAAGATTCTGTGACGTCGTAGAGAAGTCGCCAGAAAGTGGCTGGGGCGTCGCCACTGCTTCGTCCGTTTTCGTTAGTGTCTCCATTATTTGTTTGATGTTTGCGGTAAAATTGGTACTATGTATTGTCATCAGGACAAAGCAGTCTTTTTAATAAACCACACTTGTACTTTGCCTTCAAGGCCCTATTAACCAGTGCCTGTTATGCGCAGACTGCAGGGGTGGCGAGGGCAATGACCAGCACCGATCAGAAACCACGAGAAAGAAATTGGGTGTAGCATTAGCATAGCATGGGTACATTCTGGTAGTTAACGATGGGCAGCGTGTGCCACTAAAAAAATAGCACCAATGCTTACTTCCCTAGACAACTTTTCGGGTGAGAAACTAGGGGACTTGAGTACCTTTATACGCCATGCTCAGCCAAAAGGGTAATGGGAAAGGTGATCAGGTTTCCCATCCTTTACCCAGTAAAGGATGAGAAACGAGTGCCACATATTTAGGGAACAAACCCATCATAGCTGAAATTATGAGAAAGAAATGGAGTTGGGTCGGACAATAAATGGATCATCCAAGTATCAGAGGGGAAATTAAGAAGTGGGACGAGGCATAGGGTTCAACAGGGAACTCGATGAATCGATGGGTAGTGGAAACTTCAGAGGGAAACCTGGATGGCTTAAGATAGCAGTGGACTTCGTCGTGTAGGTGGGGATCCACAGCATGACAATGGAGATGTTATAAGTAACTGCGGCTGGTAAACTGCTTATGCGGTCGAATAGCAACAGCTTGTGCAAGGGCAGGTCTGCGCGAGGCCCTTGTGGTGAAATGCGCTTTGTTCCTCGGGCAGTGCTCTGCACCGTGCGGCAACGGCACCCAGAAGCGGGTGGCTCGCTGCATGCGCCGGGGCGTCGAGGTGAGCCAACTCGAGTGCCACGGGAAGCGGCCCGAGACCCAAGTGCGCACGTGCCACCTGCGGACGTGCCACTATCGATGGAAGAAGAAGCGCTGGAGCCCCGTGAGTTGTTGTGGCACATCATTCGATCGGGTTACAAAACATTCATAAAATATGTTAGTTTCGAACAAACAGTACACAGAACAGACACATAGCACTGGCAATGTCCTGTCCATCTCTCCTGTGTACTGTTTTCCCAGCACTAACATATTGTCACGGAGCCAGAGACGACGCAGTTGTCTTGAAGGAAAACACGTTTATTGGAGCGAACTTGTGCTCCCCTAACAACTCAAAGAATACACAGGCGGCGAAGCAGCAGTCAACAAAGTGACTTGCGCAGGCGAGTGTCGTCGAATCGAATGCCGCGGCGTCTGCTCTGCAGGCTTTTATCTTTCGGCGCAAGTGTTTCTGGAACCGTCGATTCACATCCAGAACATTGTAGATCACAGAAGATTATTCTGGGCTAGTGACGTTAGGGCGAAACAGTCTTCTTATCTGAATGTGATAGCCCGTGCGGCATAAAAGTAAGGAATAGAAGACGCGCTTCGCTTGGAACGCAGCTAACACAGCCGGGCGTGGCCCGGCAGTAAAAACAAACAATAAATAAACAAACCCATACCTGGTTCGCGGCATTTTCTGAATATTTTCTGAATACTATGAACCAACTAGTCCAGCAGCGAATTTTGTTAAGTGTACGCGTAGGTAGCAAAACAAACATGTACTAGTGGTGCTCCACTGATGCAACAGGTGCTGTTCTGTGACACTCAGATGTGCTTATTTCCATTTATTCAATTTTAATTATCACCTGCTCGGACTCAACAACAGGTCAGAGGGCTTAATTGCGGAAGTTAGAGGCATTCATAATGCTTTGTTGTGTTGGGTATTATTAAGTAGTGCTTGATACAAAGAATTTGTGAAATTTGTTAGCATTCTGCCCTCGATTGAAAATCTACTCACCAATGACAACTTTACTGGTAAAGCCACTTCATGTAGTAAATTTTTGTTAAATTTGATTTTGAACCCAAGATGAACACGTGAACTGTTGGGGTCGGTGAACTTCAAGTCCATGTCTTCATCCCATGTCTTCTTTGAGGTGCTTTTTTTAGGGGGCTCCCTGTTGGTAGGTGTCATTCACACACCCTGATGGCAGCAAAACGACGCCTGTGCCCCTTTATTCTCCAG
This sequence comes from Haemaphysalis longicornis, assembly GCA_013339765.2. NCBI lineage: Eukaryota > Metazoa > Arthropoda > Arachnida > Ixodida > Ixodidae > Haemaphysalis > Haemaphysalis longicornis. Next base: position 79,831,812 of record CM023457.1, on the reverse strand, counting down.
TGCTCAGTGACGTGCGGTGGGGGCCTGCAAACTCGTACGGTGGTGTGTGTCGACCGCAACGAGCGTCAAGCACCCGACCGCTTCTGTGCAACCCAGCGTCGGCCTAAAGTCGTGCGTCACTGCGCTGTCCAGCCGTGTCCTTTTGTTTGGAGGACATCTGACTGGTCCGAGGTTAGAACTTTGTCACATCACTCTGACTTCCTTGGTGGCTATGAACTTGTCAGGATCGATTGCTGCATCACAATTGCAAAGGGCTGTGCTCTATATCTTTAGGTAGCAATAGGTGGCTTCTATGGCAAGTTTTAGTGCATTAGCTTCCCGAATAACCCCATTATTAATAATTAATAGTAATATTATAATAAATTATAGCACCATTTGATGGAGGAGGAAAGTTAAAATTATTGCCGGTGTTTTCATTCCTTATTCTCACATAAGTGCCATGTTGCATAAGGCATCATGCAAAAACCATTTTGTCGTCTACCATGATAACTTACTGTCTTCAGCTTTGGTAGTGCCATTTGAGATAACCATCTTCGATAAGGGCAAAGCTTTTGCTTTGTTTCTGATCACCAAATTCACACTTGCATTAATTTTTGTGCTAGCATCTGTAACACAAGCCATGGCGAGATAAATCACTTTGACCAAAAGCAACTATTTTGCCTCCAAGGCCGAAAAAAATGCAAGAATGCGTAGAAGCTGATCTCGAAGTCGTGCTCTCTGCTTTTCAGTGCAGTCGCACGTGTGGCGAAGGGTTCCAGAAGCGGTCGGTCACCTGCCACAAGGTCAACCCGTATGGCTGGGTGGACCCGACTCCCTTGTCTCCCAGCGCGGCTGCCGCCGAGCGCCTCAGCGCCATTGAGGCCGCCTCTTCACCACACTACCATGGGGGCCGGGAGCCCAGGATTCCGCACTACTGCTCGAACGACAAAAGGCCACCCAACTCGCGTGCCTGCATGGTTGGGCACTGCGGCGAGGGCGTGTTCTGGCGACCCGGACCGTGGACGCCGGTTAGTGGATGTGTACTGTATTGCTGCTCTCGAGGCCTTGACAGCGGTGGTTGCTTGAGCAATATAAATCAGCCTAGGCTTTTGGAATTGAGGAGTGCCTTTTACTGTTTTCAAAATAAATGGCTGTCTCTTTCAAGAGGAGCAAAGTAATGTTATCCCTCGCCGTGCTCACTGAAGTGAGTGCTGACCCACAGTTCCATATTGGGAAAAGCAGGGCCATGATTCTACTTCTCATTCCTCTTCCTCGCTTGCATGACGGGCACGCCAAGATGAGGAGCAGGTGATAATTATGCATAGTATAGATGGTATTCACTGAAAAGTTTAGCTGTCAATTTATTCGCTTGGCAACACTGAAAACGTCCATGGACATTGCCAAAGCGCCACGGACATGGCACGGCTTGGGCCACTGCGCTGGCACGCCGCAGAAAAAAATACACCAGCGTGCGTCGTCGGCTATGTTTTAACCAGATTCTCAACGCTGGTGACAACACAGATGTTATTAACTGCACTCACATTGGAGTCGAGGCATTACTTTGCGTTGGGTGGGGCGAGTTTTGAACGTCCAACTGCACATCATTTGCTTAGTACGGACAAGTACCGTCATCCCGCGGAGCCCGACGTAACCAGTGACAGCACACTCACATGATTGCCTGCATGCGTGCCTTGCCAGTAAATGCAACCTATAAACGCGATAGCTCAGTAAAGGGGTGAGATAAGGAAATTTGGTGGAAAAGGATGGATTCAGTCAGTGCAGGAAAAAAGTGTTTGGAAGTCAGTTGGAGAGGCCTTCGTCATGCAATGGACATAGATGACGATGGTTATGAACAAGTTTTCATTTGGAGCCAGGCACATGGGATACCCTTGAGTTGAAAGGCCAGTTGCACCAAGCCAGGGGGACGGAAAGCAGCAATGCATGGATTTCAAACTGTCTGCTCACCACGGCTGAACAGCTGCTGATGTGTTGAACACAGCCACTCTGCGTGAAGTTAGTGTGAACCCTGGCATCACATTTGTGGTGCAAATGGCTTTCATCCTAGGCTAGTGGAAGCACGCCGGAACCTTTTGTTTTTGTATGCAAACTGTTGCTGCCAGAACCGCCACTTGTGGTGGGCACATTTGATTTGAACCATATTCGAAGTGAAAAACTCTTTTTGTCGCAAGTATGCAGATACTACATAGTGACATTACATGGTTGCACGAGGTCGCGGGTTCGATTCCCGGCCGCGGCGGCCGCTTTTCTGATGGAGGCGAAAAGCAAAAACGCCCGTGTGTTCGAGATATCGGCGCACGTTTAAGATCCCCAGATGGTCAAAATTAATCCGAAGCCCTCCACTACGGCGCGCCTCATTGCCAGCATTGCGTTGGCGCGTTAAACCCTACAATCAATCGAGATTATATGGTTAAAATTGAATTTGAATCTAAAACTAGCAACGAATTCAAAAGCTGAATTTAGTGAATCTTTACATCAATATGGGTAACGTTTAAGAGAACCTGCAGCACTTACAATCGACTGCTTGGAATGTATTTTGGGGTAAACTCTATTGTCCCAGCAATAACCTCCCACAAGAATTATGAAAATTCGTTCACTATTACCGAAACTACACGCGATAAGAAATTGCGAATAATTGTTCCAATCAACTCGACCGTGAACAACGCGGCGAAAGTTACGCGCTCTCTACCGGAGGGTTGGGCAGCTTGCGGCGTTCTCTTCAGCAGCCTTTGATATATCACAGGCCGGGGAGTTTTCTCCTTTTCTCCGCAACGTGGAGGGGTCTATTTCCGGTCTGGCGCCACAAAAAGGCAGGTATGACTGCCCGCTCGCAAGCAAGTGCTCAGGCTGGTAGGGTGTTCTTGAAGCAATAAACATTTGTTGTCGAGCGGTATGGTTGAAAGTGGAGTATTGAGTTCGTCACTCAAACTCTGCGCGCACTCAAAACACAGAAGAAACGCTAAAACTGTGCGGACAGGTTCAGGCATAGAAGAGGTTGGTGCACAGGGCCCACAACAATAGATTGTCACAGGAAATGCGAGAAATAAGCCACGAAGTTGACCAGCGGCAGCCAATAGAACAGCCCATGGCCGCAATGACATCGTTTAGGCCATGCCAGGGTGCATAATGAGGAAAATTGAAGAGAGCGGTTGGCTTTTTCCGCATCTTTCACAGCGATTTGTGCGTGCACTGCTTCACGGGCACATGTAATATTTGGCTCGGGTATTCCTGGCAGTGTAATCTAGACGTTGCACAGGTTTAATTGCACTGCTCAAAGAGTGTTGCAGGGTCCCTTTAAGATCAAGTAATAGAACGGCCCCTCCCTACAACCCAGCAACTGGCTTGCAGAACTTGGCAGGCCTCACCAAGAGAATAAGAGGTGCATCTGTACTCAGTTGCATGCACTTCTTAGTATCTGTGGTTCGCACTTGGCTCAGTAATCTCTGTGTCACCTTGTGCTGCGCCCGCCTGCACGTTCGAGGTTATCGACGCTCACCTTCCTGCAGATACGGGATAACACGCTACCACGCCCGCAACCAATGTGCTTGCAGTACATTGGAGAAAAACCGAACAGCATATTCTCGGTGCATTGCATATCGCCTTTCGTGCTCCGTATAAAAACAAAGTAAAGCTAAGGTATACTCGGATGCACAAATGGAGCAGGCTGTGGTATTGTACAGCCAGTGTCAGACATTACTCCCCATGTAGCCACAACGGCTATTCTGGATGAATTCCCTTGCCAAATTTTCTTGCTAAATTCTCTTGCCAATTTTCCTAACAAATTCCTTGCTAAATTTTCTTACCAAATTTGCCAGCTTAAATTCACTTGATAAATTTGCTTAGTAAATTAGTAAATTTACTTTGTAATTTTATTCATAAATATCCTCGCCAAATTTCCTTGCTAAATTCCCTAGCTTAAATTTACTTGACAAATTTGCTTGTTAAATTAGTAAATTTACTTGGCAAATTTTTTCATAAATATCCTTGCCAAATTTCCGTACCCAATTTTCTTGCTAATTTTATTAGCTTGAATTTACTTGATAAATTTGCTTGGTAAATGAGTAAATTTGCTTGGTAAATATCTTCATAAATATTTTTGCCAAATTCCCTTACCAAGTTTCCTTGCTAAAATCTGTTGCTAAATTTTCTCGCATTCATCTTCCTCAACAGTGAGTAAGTGGCCAATGTTTTACATTTCTGTGCCCTGTGATGCCTGCAGTGTTCCACGACGTGTGGTCCGGGCAAGCAGAAGCGACGCCTGCGCTGCTACGACCAGCGGAACAAGAGGGTGAACAACAGCCACTGCAGCGGTGCACTCAAGAACAGGATCAAGAGGAAGCGGCGGTGCATGCTCAGGCCATGTGAGTGACACCCACTGCACTCGGAGAGGCACTGGGGCTCAGACTGCAAATTGTTTGACCCTGGAATAGAGCTATCTTCTCAGAAGTATGAGTTTCTTAGCACTAAACTTTTGTTAATCTTCAATGGCAGATCAGCCCAGTGTTCAGCAGAATGTCTTCAGCACTCTTGCAGTGTCTCAATAAATTAGCTACGAGTGCATAGAACCTGGCACCGTCAGTGGGTTGCAGCGGTGTTCAAGCTCTGCTACAATTCTTGCCCTAGTCATCGCGCTCCTGCAAAAATGCCCAGATCACAATTAAATCACCACTCTTGGGTCACAAAAGAAACTCGGGCTCAAAAGAAATTCAGATCACCCGGGAATCACACGAGCATTTTTGTTTTTAACGTCCACTGGAAAAGGTTGTGCCTCTGTTCGCTGTAATTATCTGGAACGAAAGCTACATCTCAAAGTATTAAAATTGGCAGTCCCTGGAAGACTTAGAAAAATAGCCTGGTGCAGAGCTAGTGCTGAGTGGTGCAGTGCACCTCCTGATGTTGATGTTCAATTTGTCAGAGCGAGAGTAGACAGTGCATGTTCACACTCCGTCATAATTCGCCACTGCTTGATCTTTCGCCTATGCCTTTGACGAGACTTGACTTGACTTGGCATGCCTTCTAATCAACTCGGTGGGCTTCCCCAGGCACGGCGGTGAGCTGCGAAGAGGTCCAGCGCCGTGGTGGTGTGCGCAAGGACGGCGAGCAGAAGCTGTACGTTCGGGGGCGCCTGGTGAGCGTGTACTGTGCCCGCATGAACACCTCGGCTCCCCAGGAGTACATCTCCCTGGACAGCGGCGAGAGCAACAACTACTCCGAGGTCTACGGAAAGAGGTGCGCTCCGTTGGAACCGGCACTCTGTGTGTCGACCGCTAAACGGCAGGATTGAGAGGGCAAAAGTGCAGTCATGGCAGTCTCAGGGAGCCAGTGTTTATTTATTTTAAATTGCCTGTACCGTACAACTGGTGCGATGACCGAGTGATATATGCAGCTTGGTGGAGCTGGCAAGGAGGTACGAGTTAATCAAAACCACCGCTGGCTGCCACAGCCTAACAAATAAGCGTTTAGACACTATACAACTTTCTACAGTTAGAAAGCCTTGCTGGATCTGCTTAATTAGTTAATACTTCACGATTTCAATTATTTCATCAAGTATCAGAATGCAAAGAGCTAGCTTGCAGCCCTTCATTTGGGATTGTGTTTGTGTTTCAACCTAACCACGAAATACTTTCACTGTGCATTCTCTAGGCATCTTGTGCGCTACTCTTTATGAGCCTTTTCGCTCTTGTACTTCCAGCGCAAATTACAGCGGAGCGTTTTCAGGTTAGGTTCTAACCGAAAATCTACCATTATTCCCAAGTAGTTACGTAGTTCCGTAGTTCACAGTGAAATTGTAAACGTTGTGGAATTCCCGCCTGCTGCCAATGCAAGGGCTTCGGGAAACAGACAGCCCCATGTTTGTCCACCAGAATAAAGCTCATGTCCTTCTAAGTCTCATTCAGCTAATTCTCTAGGAAGTATGCTCAATCGCAAGTTACAAGCAAACGTGTTTTGTTTTGTGCACTCCCTAGACTGCACCCAGCTTCGCTTCTAACCCAGTGTCCTTGATTAGAAGGCACTGATTTTTATGGTTAGCTTGTCAAGAACAAATGGCAGTCTTATTTGTAATGGCATCCCAGACTCTGCAGTGCCTCTCGCATGCATGCACGCAGGTTACGACGGCCGGATGAGTGCCCGTACGGCGGTGCGCGAGTGGATCACTGCGAGTGCTTTGACGACTACCCGGCTGCGCTGACGACCTTCTCTAAAGTGTCCTTCAACATTACCACGCTACAAGTGAACCGTGAGTTCTTCCAGGCTCTGTACGGCTTGCCTTAACGTTTGCGATTCTGCAACTGTCATCATTCTACAGATGAGCTGCCTACAAATGGTAGAAAATATTTTAATAACTACAGAATGAGACTTACACTAAAGTTTGCATGCACTTGTTTTAATACCGGCTTATGCTTTACGCTTCTTTACACAGCTTCGGCGTCGTGCAAGAAGACCAACCTAAATGGAAATTCCATGCCGTGAAGCTGGAGCTTGCATGTCGTGTGGCAAACGCCAACTTTGATTGCTCTTTGCTTCCCAGATTTCGAATATTACAAATCTTTGAATACTTGGAAAGGCGAAACTTCGCTGCAAATCTAATCAAAGTGGCAAACACCATCTGCTAAGTATTCGAAATTTCGAATATCTGCAAACCTCTCGGTACTATCAACGCAAATGAGAACTGCACCTAGTCAAAGGAACCGCATCTGACTCGTACAATAATGAATATGAAAAGACTTTCAGGGTGAGCACTGAAGGTACCTTAAACTTGTACGAGTCTCCCAAGTTTTTCTGTTAAAGAAGTTACGCTGTCCGGCCCAAAATTTCCAGCTTTCAAGCATTACAAATTAAAACTATACATGGTCATGTGTTTGCCTGACAGATGAGACAAGGTACAAATCTGCATGTTCTTTTATTATATAAAACAAATCGTCCGAAAATGGCTCGGATAATTCATAACTCAAATAATTTGTGAATCTTTGTTCAGCAAGCAAACAGACATTTTCGGTGGTTGTCTAGAAAAGTAAGCAGAAATGAAGAGAGAAGAGGTCACTTATAACCTTTTAACTCTTCAAAAATGTTGTTTGATTGCACCTTCTCCTCTATAATAAAAATAGTAAAAAGAAATTTCCAGGACGTAAGCATTGCTTGCGGTCTCCTAAACCGCAGGGCTGGACTTCACGTTCAGTCGGACACTGCACGGCGTTCCCACGGGCTTCGGTGGCTCCGGCGACTGCTACAGCCGTGCCCAGTGCCCCCAGGGGCGCTTTTCTCTGTCGCTCTCTGGCACCGACTTCACCGTGTCGGCGGACACCAAGTGGGTGACACAGGGAACCCACACCTACCACAGCGTGCGCCGCCTTCAGGTGAGTGCTGTCTAGCTTACGTCTAATGTGCCATGCACGTGGATACTGTTGTCATTGTAAAAAGTAAAGCTTTTAAGTGCAGAGCACTTTAGGGGCTTGCCTTATTGTCGTACCTTGCTCGCTGGACCCAAGCAGAGCCACACGGCTTCCCGTCGTCCCAGCGTAACCCAGAGGCTCCGAAAGCCAAGCAGTTTATATATTCATAAGCGTTGGAAACTCGTGAACCACTGGCACTTGTCATACACCTCCCCGTTGTTTAGCGCAAAGAAAACTGTAGGTACATTTGAGGCAAAATCAGGGCCGTACCCAGAGGGGGGGTTTGGGGGTTCGAACCCCTCGCGAAATCTTTTCCAGGCAGCACGTAAGCAATACTTTCTGTTGCTTTCAGCAAAACTACCGCCTTCCCAAAATCCATAACCCCCCGCCCCCGAAACAAATTTCTGGCTATGGCCCTGGGCAATATATCCGTAATTAATTGGCAGCGCCCGCGTTCATTTAGTTAGGAACACTCGTTGGGTGGGTTTTTACGATAGTAAGCGAAAAAAGTGGCGGTGCAACGCCAGCACGTGCGGGAGGAAAAGCGAGCACAAAAGGAACAGAACTCCCACTGGATCAGGCAGGGGGCGCGCGAACACTGCGAAGGCGGGAACTTTGAATTGCATTGGGGGGCAGCAGTGAGCAGATAACGGCGCTACAGCCCATTATGGCGAATCACTGCTCTGCACTTCCGACAGCTTTCACGTTGAGTGGAACGGCTTTTATTTTTTATTATTGTATTTGACTCTAGTGCACCCAATTACTTTATCCTGTAAGCCATCACAGCTGGTGTCATTACATTCTGAACACCGTGTTTGAAGATGCCTGTCGGGGTGGGCGTTCATGTGCAAGGAGCACAGTCCATGAGGGTCTGTTATCGCCACTGTGAAGCTCAAAGTACCAACTGAAACAGCTGAGCAGATGATAGCAGCATTATTATAAACGCATGTAGGTCACTGTCACCCTAAAACAAAGATGATATGGCAAAGTAGCACAGGTTTGGGGCCTAACAAAGAGCACCCAATTTTCGGGAAAGAAGTGGGGCGTGCTGTTGTAAAGTTAGTTGACACCAAGAGGACTAAAATGCTATGTTGCTTTCAGGTAGCCTTCTGAACCAGATGTCCTCTCCAAAACATAGACTGGTTGAGTTGAGACTTAGATATCCTATCATACTGAGTACTCTTCACAGTTTGTTGTTCTTCCAATATCAGGAGAGGCCTGCGACTTCCTTGCTGTTTACAATATGCTACGTTTTCAATTTTGGGAAAGAAACAACAGGAAGCTCTAAATGATTATATTGTTCGTTTACTATTTTTTTTCGAAATATGGGGGGGGGGGGGGTGTTAAGGTATAAATTAGGTCAATTTTTCAAACTCATATTCGGGGAGAAATCAAGTGTTTTTGTGAAACCATTCAGAAATTTGGGTATTTTCGGGTTAAATCGATAGATTTACTACATTTATTTTATTACACTCAGGTTATTTTAGAGGGTATCACGAGCCTTTTACCTCTAACACGTTAAAATTGGTGTTTATTTCACGCTGGTTAATCGGGGCGACTTCAGGTTCTCTTAAAAATGCTCTCCGAAATTGGGCATTGTTTTGGAAATGACTTACTGATGACAGTAAATAGCATTGATAACTGCTAACAAATGAAACATTTTATTCACGGAAAGCTGGTCACCGACTGTTCCATCATCTTTGTTTAAATAAATTATTGTGTTCTGCTCACGCAACTTGTCGGTCTTAATTTTGAGGCCTGTCTGATCGCTGAACGTATCTCAACTGGGAGAAGGCTCTCTCGACAACACAGCTTCCATTAGCTAGACACAACAATGTCAGGGTAGCATTGCCAGCCTGAGGTTGCGGGTGGTACAGTCATTCGAATACTCAACGAGTTCTGAAGGTCTGTTTGTGGGGCGTTCTTCCAGCTAGTACTGGTTGGGAATGGTGGAAAGTAAGACTACAACTGTGCAGATCGCTCCTTTGAAAAGGTCCATTCGGGGAGAAATTGGGTTTAACCTGAATCTCCTCAAACGTATTCGGAGTGTAAGAATCGGGTAAAATCGGGTTTTACCCGAAAACGAGCAACCCTACATATAGGGCATTCTGTGTTCCCTTGGTGCCTGCCTTTCAGCTTTTGTACTTTTTTCTTCTGTGCAAACAGGAAGGCCAGATCATTCAAGGCAGGTGTGGGGGCTACTGCGGCCAGTGCTTTCCAGATCCCACTGTCGGACTCCTGCTTGACGTACGCCCTCCTTGACTGAGGTGAGGACACACTTGGCAAACGGGTGAACGGAAATGAAGTCGCAGACTGCGCAAGGCCACACGGTAAAGGTACAACTAGAGGTGTGCGAATATGCAATTTGGAACTGTAAACTGAATACGAATGGTAAAAACCGACTGGGAAATGAATGTTCTTTAATACAAATATCTTGCTTCTAAAACATAGTTACAAGAAAGATAACTTGTCGGGACTTAACGCAGCTGAGTGTTCGTGGTGTTTGATAAGAAAATGGTACAAAAAATTGAAATTCAAGGATTAAGACAAGATGGGAAGGCAGTGGAACAAAGATTGGTACACATTGTCATGACGAAATGTGGGCTCCGTAACGTGCTCCATAACACGCTAGCGACTGGTATGACCAATACTGTATGTAATAACTCTCAATTTCAATTTTATGTCAGTGTATTCACATAAAAATTATTTTGAATTTTAAACTTCACACGCGCAACGTTCCACTTCAGCTAACATACACCGGAGTTAGCTGCTGTGGTAAGCATCTTTGCATGGCGTAGGCGTTGTGCAAAAAAGGCAACCCAAAGAGGTCAAGTTGTGCAGTGAAGCTTGAAAGTGTCTTGTGTGGCAGAGCCAACTTCCGACTTTTATTGCACTGTTAGTCGTAAATTTTGAATATTCAAACACTTCAAAAAGAAAAACTGCGTTTTGAAACGAATGAAATAGTACATGCTATTGGTGAAGTATTCAAAGTTTTGAATATTCGCACACTTCTAGTGAACAATCAAGACACTAGTGGTGCAGCCCAGCCATTACGATGTGAAATAGCAGTGAAATAAGGCACCGCAACAGTCAATGTAAATGGCTTCTGTGGCGTGATTGAGCCATTGTAATCTGTAAATGTGATCACTGAAGTTGGTGAGAAAGGAGAACTTCATCATGTAGCTGGTAAGAAAATGCTTTCATGCATTGAAGATGTCGAGGCTGTTCTTTACAAGCATTATAACCTTTTTCTCGTATTTGGGGTGCACGGATAATTGGTGCAAAATATTTCTCGTGACAACGAATGAATAATGTGTAAAATGGGAATTTAAAGCGGCCATGCAGACAAAATACAAGTTTGTTTTTTCGAAAGATTTTGTGTTTTATAGTGCCTCCAGCACTTGTCCAGCAGCAAACCGTGCTGTATTCACTGAGAAATTAATTGATTTAGGTTAAAATTTTGATTCTCCCACCAAATCGTGTGTTTTCAGGACGTCTTCCACGGAGTCACAAGGGGGTATTCAAACGAACTTCCAGTGTTCCATTGGGCTCTGCAGCCTTGCTTACCGTCAATCCTCTTAGATGGCGCTACCGTAGTCAGCCGCGGCTCATTGTCCGCCGTTGCTTTGTTTTTGAACGTATTGGCACCTGGCTTGTTTCTGTTATGGAAGAACGTAATCATTTCGTGAAACATATTGGGTATGCTTGACAAACAAAGTCTCGCAACACAACGTCGCACATTCCAATCGGCCTGCTGTGGACTGCTGTGCAGCTAAAACAAGCGTAGTGCGCCCAGTACCAACAGCAGTGCGCATCTATACTTCTATGTTTACGTTTATTTTCGTTACTTCCATTGTTTCACCCCACAATTCTTACTGCTGCGAAATGACTATTCATTACAATTAAGCGAAAATAGGGTGTTCGGCAAGCTTATAAGCCATGCCTAATTTGCATTTGCTTTTGCCGGCCTCAGTCAATCGCACAGCTGGGCATATGACATCGTAGGTTCTGTTGCAGGAAATGAGCTAGTGGTTCGCATGGCCATTCCCTTTTTTCCTAATTATATAACTTATTTGAGTGAAGCATGCATTGAAAGTGTCGTCAGTATGATTTTAACGAGGCAATCTTTCAAATGTACCAAACTTGTGTTTTGTCTGCATGGTTCCTTTAAGGTGATGAAGATTAGAGCCTCATTAATATATTTTAGAGGGACTGCAGGCAGATAAGTGTATGTAGAACCTGGGAGAATGTATTATCTGAACGCATGTTAAACTAAAAAAAACGTTACTGTGGGGTCAAGTTTTACAATGTAACTGCTGTGAAAACGGAATAACCAGTAAAGCATCATCAAGGTTCTGCTGTATCTTTTATTGTGCACCGATAGGTAAGTTAACAAGCATTACGATCACGTTCTTGATTGGGTGCAATGTGTCATTTACGGCAATGATCTCACAGAAGGTATTGCATGCAAGACACTAACATAACGTACAGGTGGCCTTTTTTGTTGACAGTCGTAGAATATGAATTCGGCAGTGAAATTTCTGTCCATCAGTTTGTCCATTCCCTAAGTGATCTACTGCATTATGTATACTGAAAAAGCCAGAATGCGTTATACCATATCCACTGGGCCTTAAATAAATTATGGATATGACATTCCATACAGTTTGCTACGATGTTACAAAATTTCTTGTTAGGTGTTTATTCATAGCTAGGTGGATATTTTACGAATTGCTTTGAGAACTTTGAAGAGCTTCTTGGTAATAATTTTGTAGCTTGCCATGTTTATTTTTAAATTGCTTAGATTGTAAGAAGGTAATGAGGCTTTAAGTGCAAGGTGCATGCACTTCACTATAAATTACTAACATCTTGCATTAATTTTGCGGCTGATAATGTGGACTGTCATTAGACTTTATCGTCACGACCTTACATGTAAAAAGTGTTCAGCCAGAAGTAGAAAGGGAAGTGTTTTTTTTTTTACTTAAGTGTTTCGTAACGCTTACTCTTTTAGCAAGTTTTTCCAAATTTCTAATCGTTCGTGGACGCATTTCTGTTTTTTTCAGTTGGAGGAGTTAGATCTGCCGTTCTGCCGATCCTTTCGGTAAGCGAATAATACATCCTGCCATACAACCTCGTTCTGTCTAGTGTCTTGCCTGCAATGCCTTCTATTTCAAATGCGCAGTTAATAAAAACTGTCTTCTTTACTGTTGACGGTGTAGGGTTTACATTAAGGGTGGGCGAATACTGAATAGTAACCCTCGAATCAATTATAGAATCAAATTTTAAAAAATTCGAATGTCGACTCGAATATCGATTTTTTACAGGCCTGAATTTTTCATAGGTTTTTCTGCAAAAATCGAATTTGAATGTTCGGGACGTGGCTTTCTTTTCAGCCCGAAGAACGCACTTTTCAATTCTCATTCGCAGCAGTCCAGTCGCAAACCACTATGAGGCGATACTTCAGCTATCCGGTGGGGTACGATACGCATTTAAAAAAAATAAAATGACTTGCACTTGAGTTGCTGTACTGCAATCATAGGCAATCACTAGGCAGCGCCTCGTAACTCCGAAGTGAGCACTTTGCAGGCATGAAAAATATGACTCGAAATTTGGCACAACCACAATCACGGACCACAATGAGGCACTGCTTCGGAAGCACATCTGAAGCATGAAGCGTGAACGATACATAGCGGAAGGAAAGCTTGCACTACAGTCGCCATGCACGAACCTGCGGTACACCCTGTGGTCTAAAATAACAAAAAAATGCATTAGACATACACAAACAGCATTAAAAAGCCAGAAGATTGAAGCGCTGTCAAAAACAACAAAAGCGGCAGCGATTGCTTTACCAGAAACTGCCCTAACATGTAAACATCCGGTCGCAGTATTCAAAATGACGGCCAGAGTCGACGGCGGTGGCATGAAGAGAAGATCGCCGCAATCGCAAATTACTCTATGCAGCGTGATAAAATTTACGGCCTCTGCAAGCCACGCTCGTCGAAAGCGCGATTGGATGAAACTTGCCGAAGAGACAGAGTACCAGCAGTGCGTTTGCGTGGGCTGATATCTCTCACTTTCACAGAGCCGGACACATTAGGAAAATCCACTCGACTATTCGAAAAATCGAATAGTGGGTATTCGATTCGCGAATCAAATTATTAGCGGAGGTACTATTCGATTCGTATTTGACTACTCTAGTATTTCCACACCCCTAGTTTACGTTCTTGTTTATGGGCAGAGTAGTGTTCGTTGTACGAGTAAGTACTACAGTGTTGCTTCACTTTTATTACATGAACATTATCGCATTTATCGCGAAAAGGTACAAAATATAATGTTGTAATACGTGCTGCCGTAAAACATGTCTGCAGTGGGGCTCAAAACAAGACAACCATCCAGGAGTGGCGGCGGATGTTTGCGTCAGAGCGAAGGAGTTACCTCGATTGACGCAGTGTTCACTGCTGAGCGCAGTATTTTCTGGCAGATCTTCCCGACAGCGTGCGGACTGACAAGGAAGGTTGCCAGACAGCCAACAGAATGCCAAACCCTTTCCCCCCACCTCTTCAAGAACCTTGCCTAGTGTCTGTGTGTGCCCCCCGCCTCAAAACTCGACAACCGTTTCGCTGCATTCGACCCAGTTTTACATCGGTTCTGCGGATGTGTGTGATGTGTGTGCGTGTGCCTGTCTCCAAGCTTGACGCAAAATGCAACGGATGAACTCTCAACAGCATTCATCGCTGACAACGCATCAGCAACGCATGAATGTGTAGCAAGTGTGGCCAAACAAGGGGAGCAAGTGACACAGAAAATGCGCTCTCATTCTTTCACTCTTTTTTTAACTCTCTTCTTTTTAACCCTCCTCTTTCCATCGATTGCTTTGCTTGCCGTCATAACATTTGTTTTCCACTAAGCTCCTCTCGCCACCGACCTTGAATGTCATAAAGGTGCCTCGCTACTCCGTTGCTCACGTGATTGTTCTTCTGTCTGCAACTTCTTTTGCCGTGTTCCCGTGTCGTCGTGCGACTCTGTTGAGAACGATGCATCGGCGGGTACGGGGATGTGCAACGCTAACCGCACTGTTGGCTGCAAAGGTGCAATGCCTCCCAAGCGTGCAAACTCTCGAGAGGTGGTGTGTTCATGTGTAAAAGCTCACTCGACGTGAAGAAGTGCATCGAGGAAAACTGTGCTTCGGAGAAGTGGACCTCGATGGAACGTGCTTCGGCGAAGAAGTGCTCATCGCGGGGTGTAGTGTTGTCATCATTATTTATTGCTTACACCAGAGTGCCATGTTTGGAGAGGAACCACGGAATATACACGCTGCCTGCTCAGGCGAGACGGAACTGATGGTACGATGCTGCTCGACGGTGAAATTAGGTCCCGCATTTCTTTTTTCTCCGGTTTAGAGAAGAGCCGTAAATGTTCCAGGTCCCTTTTGCTGTTCAATTTTTTGTCCTAAATTATTGAGTGGGATACGAGTTTGTCGGAAACTGTTGTTTCGTCTTTTTTTGTTTGCTTAGGCTACATATTTAGGCAGTCTGCTCAAGAGATAATCCTAACGTAGGGCATAACAGGTAGGCATTTTTCGACCACGTCTTGTTTCGTTATCAAGGAATTGTTCCGAAAAACGAGTTTGGGCGGTGCTTGTATCGTCGAAACTGTTGCAATGTTGTGAAGGAGACTGATTGAGCCAAGCGCGGATGTTGCTTCGCCGGAGAACGGCACACCGGTTATATGCGCAGCGCGCCCGAAGGAGAGGAAACCGCGGGAGAGAGAGTAGTGCACATGCGCCGGCCCCAGCGCGTCTGCCGCGGCTATGACGCAACACAATCCAACACAATCCACTTTAATTCAATTCAATTCAAATCCAATCCAATCCAAGCCAAGCCAAGCCAATCCAATCCAAGCACCAATCCAATCGAATCCAATCCAATGCCCCTCGCGAGAGAGTGTTCGAATCCAATCCAATGCCCCTCGCGAGAGAGTGCTCGCTATCGCCTCGACTCGACGCGCATGCGCAGTGAGCGTGTGGACGGCGCCGACGCCGACGCCGGACATCGTGCGACTAGCAAATGCTTTGCATTTAATGTATCAGCAGCTTCTTGACGTAGTTTGAATGAGTCAAGGATATAAGGCGCGTTCGTAGCCTCCCATTCTGTGTCGGCTTTGTGGCGCAGTGGGTAGAGCACCTTGTACATTACGTTCCGCCCGCAGGGTCGAGGGATCGAAACCAGGCGCCGGATAGTATTTTTTATATATATAGTGTAGGGGGAGGGGTGCGGACTACGACTACGGACGTCAACGCGGGTGACATCATGAGTTACTGAAATGCTCTGCATTTAAAACACATTTGAAAAACACTTTTTAATCAACTGGCCCACCCATTGTCGGTTCCTGTAATATTATCATTTGGGGCGAAAGTCTGGGTTTTTGCCGCGGGGATCTTTGCCGCGCTGTACACTCATTCATTTCTGAATCTCGCCGTCTACCGTGCTAGCCGCCAGATCACGATGGTGGGCTGCTCTATACAACATGTCAGCGCCTGTACTCAGTGCCTTTCGCCCTCACTTGCCTCTCCTTCACTGTCCATATCTTGTTGCTTTATTTCTTTACGTACTTTTCACGGATGTCCTTTCTATCCTTTTCATATTCATTAGTGTTGATTTTATAGTTGGTGTGTACTCTCGCGCATGTCGTACTTCAATTTCTGGCAGTCTACTTATAATATTTTTCATTCTCGTTTATATACACTTTTTAGATGCGAAGCATCTCATGCTTGGGGCTGTGCCCCTCCCTCCCTTGTCGTTGTTGTCCGCCATCCGCACACCCACTGCGCATGCCTGGCCAGCACCGCTGATGAAGATTGTGGCAGGATGCCCCTAGGAATTTGACTAGATGCGAAGCATCTCATGCTCGGGGCTGTGTCCCTCCCTCCCTTGTGGTGAACGTTGTCCGCCGCCCGCACGCACACTGTGCATGCCTGGCCAGGCACCGATGATGATGATTGTGGCAGGATGCCCCTAGGAATTAGCCAACCAAAGAATCCATCACGAGGTAGCTTCGCGTTCAACCACCGTCCTCTTCCACCATTTAGGAAATTACCAACTTAGGAAATTACCAACACTAGGAAATTGCCAACACTACCAACTTAGGAGACTGAGGCAAAGCAAGGCCGGCATTCAACTCCTGCAATCGATCGGCTATGATTCCCAAGCAACGGTGCACGACTACTGCAAGATAGAGCCTATAGACAGACCGCAGTTAAAAATAGCCCCCATTCCCGGTAATATGGACGGCACTAGACACGCAGAGCGAAGAGCCATCAGGACCAAATATTCCAATAAGAAACCGGAAAGAGAACCCCAGCAAATGCATGTATACACGGACGCGGCGGGAAAAGGCACCTCGTGGGCTGTCGCGTACTGGACGGTGCTCAACAGATCCTATACAGAAGGGAACAAACAGTTCAACTCAGCAGAAGAAGCGGAACTATATGCCATTGGAAAACTAAATATCTATACCGACAACAAGAGGCATGTCGACTCTTAGACTCCGGTCATACATCCCGCTCGGTGGCACACCTGTTCAAGCATATTCAAGGAACTGTGAAGCTGTACTTGATTCCTGGCCACGCCGGGGCACTGGGAAACGAAAAGGCTAATCAGCTTGCCCGAGACGCATACATCCGGGCTCCCAGCAACGGCTGCCAAAGTCCGACCTCTCAGGAACCAACACACCCGCAACTTCACCTTAAAGAATACAAAACAGCGAAACGACTACTTCCAGCTCCCCACCCAGCCCTAACAAGACAGCAGTAAACCCTATTCTGACAAGCAGAAGCCGGAACACTCGAAACACCTACGAGGCTTCATCTCATCAGATATGGCAAATCAACACCCTTACCATCATGTTCACAGTGCAAAATTACAAATTCCCAAGACCACATTCTTTGGCAGTGCCCCCAATACATCCAAATTAGAAAACAATATACTAGAGAGTGGCTGACCTCACCTAGAATAGAAGAGGAGCAACGCGGCCTGATTGACTTCATTCTAGAAGCCGTCAGCAGAAGCCTGGACCGAGGCCTCTGAATCTCGCAGCGCTCCCTACAACTCCTCCTCACTTTCTACCTGTGATCTCTTCCCATAGGGGAACCCTGAGTACCACATCCCCAGGCACCACTGATGATGATTGTGGCAGGATGCCTCTAGGGATTGGCCAACCAAAGAATCCCTGCACACCCACTGCGCATGCCTGGCCAGGCACCACTGATGATGATTGTGGCAGGATGCCCCCAGGGATTGGCCAACCAAAGAATACATCACAAGATAGCTTCGCGTTCAACCACGTCGTCATATTCCCGTAGGGGAACCCTGAGTACCACACCCCCACTGCGCATGCCTGTCCAGGCACCGCTGATGACGATTCTGGCGGGATGCCCCTAGGGATTGGCCAACCAAAGAATCCATCACGAGATAGCTTCGCGTTCAACCACCGTCGTCACCTTCCCGTAGGGGAACCCTGAGTAGTATGCGAGGCAATCCTCCTCTCCTCTCTGGCATTCCTCCTCTCCTCTCCGAAGCTCCTCTCCTCTCCGGGATTGCGCAACAAATGGCAACACCTGCGGCTCCGCGCGCGATAATGCGAAGCAGCTTAGGGTTAGAGACGCGACGGTAGCTGCTGCATACTCCGCTGGGGGCGCCACTGTAGCTCCTCGGTATAAATGACACGTGCGCGAGCTCCGCTCCCCTCATTCTCTTCCCGCAAAGCCGCGATAGAACTGAAAACTAATCGGAACTTGAGTCGACCCCATGGCTGCTTCGCATACTACTCAGGGTTCGCCTACGGGAAGATGGTGAAATTTTTTTTCTAAACGAGTACTTCAAGTGCATTCATTATATTTCTTTTAATCCCGAGCCCAGTTTTTTTTCTCTCAGTTAGCACCTATTTGCTGGCCAATCCCCCTGATTGGGTATGAGCCAATCTCTTGGCACCAATTAACCAACCAACCGAGAGGCTCAAAGGGATCGCAACGGACGTTCCTATTTTCTGACCGTTACGAACTAAGCAGCCCTTTTCAATATCAGGTGAAAACCGGCTCCAGCTATGCAGCACCTCAAACAAGCTCCGTCCGCAGCTAGCTCTTCTAAAGCCCCGACCTCGTCCATGAGCCTTTCGATGGAACTAGGAAACAGCTCCTCGTCCGCTGACAGGACCACGCTAAACTCGTACGGGGCAAAGCAGAGCCGAAGCAGCATCGAAACGAAGACAAAGCAACCTGGAGGCGCAAGTGCGGTACCGACCGCCAGCCAGATCAGCGGACTCGGCAGCACGTCGGCGGCCCTTCTTCATGTCGGCGGCGACGCGAAGAAGGGCTCCAGGAGGCGCCGGAGACCCATCCTGCTCCCGGAGGACAAGAGAGAGGACGAGGACCTCCTCATCGACGTAAAGGTGGCCGTGTTCGCCTTTATCGTCATCCTCTGCCTCGCCGTAGTCATCTACATCGAGTACCTGCGGCCAGCCCCCCTGAAAAAGGTGACGGTAGGCGGCGCCGATGACAACAGCACCTCGATGGTCCTTCCCGACTCCAGTGACTGAGCGGCCAAGCTGACGGACTGGACGCGTCAGCATGGGAGCATCATGACGACGCCTGGGCAGACTGAAAATCAACGGTGAATGTGTCGGGATACGCATGCGTTGGACGGCTTGTGGCCTGTTGCTAAGCCTGATGAGCTACCCGGCAAGCCAGGGGTCATTGTTTCGGCCAATGCGTATTTTCGGTCATTTTGGTCATTTTCGGCCAATGCGTATTGGCTCTCCTTGTGAATATTTTCGTTTGAACTGGCGAACATAAAAATTCTGTTATCTGACCACCGAATAGTGCAAATATAACATCTACTATTACCTACCGCTCCAACACACTTAAACCAAAGCTCTCTACCTCTACCAGCCATCGGTTCTTTTGCGGCGTGCGGGACAATCAACTCCCAACGCGGCGGAGAGGGGAGGGGGGGGGGGGCGGAGGGTTTCACTCATGGAGCACACTGTAGATGGCGCGGCAAATTTACCCAGCGCTCCCCTCGCGGAGGTGCCTACTCGCCGGCGGGCGCGTCAGCAGTACGGCTTTGTCGTCTTTTTTAGCGACGGTTGTTTTGGGCCTGTTTTGGCTAAGCTTCGCGTCCACTGCGCGCTTTCTTCGCACGGCTTGATTATCTTGTTTGACAGCCACCTCCTGTGTAACCCGGATCCAACGGAATTAAATGGTCGTACTGCAAAGATACGTTAAGTATTGGTTTGCGGGGCGGGAAAACAAAATGTACAAACCCCATACAGACATTCTGGCCGCTAGAGAAACGCTACCTTTTGCGCACTGCTTGCCCCGACTGGGACTCCGTTTTCTAAATTCGTGAATACCAATTCGGTTTGTGATTTAAGAGGTATTGCGAAATGCGAAAATAGCAACTGGTTCTGATAAATAAACGATTATAAAAGTTCCCTCAACTTTATCGCAATTCTCGAGCTTACTAAACTAACTAGTTTGATTGATTGATTGATTGATTGAATTGATTGATTGATTGATTATGATTGATTGATTGATTGATTGATTGATTGATTGATTGATTGATGATTGATTGATTGATTGATTGTAGGGTTTAACGCGCCGACGCAACGCAGGCGATGAGGCGCGCCGTATAGGCTCCGGATTAATTTTGACCACCTGGGGATCTTTAACGTGCGCCGAAATCTCGTACACACGGGCGTTTTTGCTTTTCGCCTCCATCAGAAAAGCGGCCGCCGTGGCCGGGAATCGAACCCGCGAACTTGTGCTCAGCAGCACACCGCCTTAGCCACTGAGCCACTGAGCCACCGCGGCGGGTAAACTAACTAGTTTTAATCGGCATATATAATAAATGGGAATCACTATAAGCTCACATACTGAATTGTTTCGGTGTCCGCGCTTTTGTCGCGCGGTGGTGTAGCCCCGAGCTAGCACATCGGGATGGCTAGGTTCCGCTGTCTCACCCTTCGAAGACGCTCCTCTCCGTTTTCTTTCTGCTGACGCACGGCAAGGCTACAGCGACGGCGTCCGCCGCTCGAGCCCGGCCTTGGCCGACGCTGCTGCGTTTCGGAACGCCGCCCCCACAAATTCCGAAAACGGCTGGGAGAATCACTGGTTTCACTCTTTATAGAGCCACGTGTGTGCATTGAAGTGACGCCGCATGGGCTATTGCTGTTTTAAAGAAGCCTGTTTTGATTCCCGAAGAAACCAGTAGTGTAAGGTTGGCTACGTCCCCGCACGGGGCACCTTGAGTAATATTGGTGACGGTATTGGCGACACCGCGCACCCCGAGCCCCCAAACATAAGCTGTAGTCAACCATGGCGATGTGTTTATAGGTGGAGGGTGAGAAAACACGAACGGTGGCCGTTGGAGCCCAGGTCAAGCTCCGGTGGATGGGCTCCCTGTCTGTTTACCAGGCAGGGAGCTCCGGGACCTCTATCGGTATCAAGGTAACCCGAGCGAAGGAAGTACCCCCGTCCCCTGTTTTTATACTATGCTATATGGTATTTTCCAACCCCCTCCCCCTCTGAAAAAAAAAAATTGGGCCCATCTCCCCACGAGGGGGGATTCGAGAAAAGGCGTCGCGTAGGGGGTAGGTGTATTGCGTTAACGTTAGTGTTTGGGGGGTGGTGGTGGGCTGGTAGTGAATGTGTTAACTATTATTGCTTGTTACTATTAATTATTATTATTTCTTTCATATATTAATTACTTTCATGATTTTGCGACTCGAGTCCCCCCTCATGGAGAGATGGGCCCAATTTTCTTTTTTTTTGTGACGCAAGAAGTGAAGGCAAGGAGTAGGTTGTTGTAAGTCGTTATTTAGTTATTTGTTGCTGTTGTCGTTGTATTGGACGCTGAGAACGATGGCTTCGTGGTCGCTAAAGTGTACTGTTAAGGGGTCTTTAAGCAGTGGTCGTGCGTTGCAGCAACTGGTGAAGACGAGATCGATGGAACTGCTGCCGTGTATCAGCAGCTTCTTGACGTAGTTTGAATGAGTCAAGGATATAAGGCGCGTTCGTACACTTTGATTCTGTGTCGCTTTTGTGGCGCAGTGGAGAGCACCATGTACCTCGCGTTCCGCCCACAGGATCGTGGGATCGAAACCAGGCGCCGATAACTATTATTTTTTTATATAGTGTAGGGGTAGGGGTGTGGACCTGTTGTGAGAGCGAGGAGGGTAGTGTGATGCGGGAGAGGAGGAGTGGGGGAGAGGGCGCGCCTGCACGCTGAGCTGTTGCGGACGGACGGCGGACGCTACATGTGAGTTAAAGAAATGCTCTGCATTTAAAAAACGCGATCGGTCCCTGAAAAGGGGCCGCACCAAAGTTTCTTTTCTTCTTTGCCTTCGATGTCGCTCCCAAAGCCCGATGATTTCTCTGCACTTTTGATCGTGGAATCTCTTGATAAAACAAAGTCAATTACTTCCCAGTTCGTGTTTCTAATCTCCGAGTATCTTGAAAGCCTCGTCGGCAAGTCGTACAAGGCTAAGAAAACTGAATACGGGAGAACTCCTGATTGAGGTAGACAACAAACAGCAGTCCGCTAACCTCCTCGCACAAACGCGCCTGGTCGATGTTGACATCAAGATCACGCTCCATCGCAGTCTTAATAGCTGTCAGGGCGTGATCTCTGATCGGTATCTTATAAGTGAAACCGAGGCCGATCTGCTCGAGGGCCTTCGCTGATCAGGGCGTAATCGGCAGTGAGGCAAATAACCATACGCCGATACGACCAGATAATACCAACAAACCACATAATATTGATGTTGTTACGCACTCAACACTTCCTGAGTAGGTCAATGCAGGCTTCATGAGATGTCCGGTCCGACCCTACGTGCCGAAACCACGCCGCTGCTTAAAGTGTCAGAGGTTTGGGCACGGCACAACATCTTGTCGAGGTAAATTGACGTGCTCAAAATGTGCTGCACCCGATCATCTAACTGACAATTGGCGAATCCAAGAACTTCCCCTGTGTAAACTGCCAGGGACCACACGCTGCTTATTCAAGGAGCTGTGAAGTTTCAGGAGGAGAAACAGATCATTGCCTTGAAAGTCAACGAGAACATCACCTCTCCCAGAGGCGCGAAAGAGGCTCGCTTCTTTCCCCCTGGGGAGGTACCGCGACGCAGCTCGCCGGGGGTGGAGTGGCGTCTGGTTTCGGCAGGGACCCAGTACTGCGAGTCGGACTTGGTCCCGCCGCCACCCCTGAGTTGTTTCAGGCAGCCCAACCCGTCGCCCCGCCGCCTGCTGAGGCAGCAGCGGTTGTGGTGCCAACTGCTTCTGTTGGGACCGGTGCCGCTCCCACCCCTGCCTCCCCGTCCTCCAGTGCGTTGGAGGGTGCCGAGGGGATGGATACCGGGGCCCCGCATCTGCTCCCCCGCCACCGTACCGTCCGTGACACCTCTGGCGCCCCCGACGCCATCGAAGTCAAACGAAGGGCCCCCGAAGCGGAGCCAAGTCCAGGGGGCCCGGTCCGTCGGGCACCCCTCTGACATCTGACCAGGAGATGGATGTCGGGCGATCTGTGTTACGTGTAAGGAGACGGGCATAACGATCTATATTTTGGGTGACCCTGCCTATAACAGAAGGCAACAAGAAATCGCTGATCATTTGGCGTGGCGTACGAATGTTTACAGCATTAGCGCTGTCGATAAATAAAACACGGCTCGCACAATTAAGCAAGGTCTTCCCCTCCCTTGTTTCCGCAACGCGCTCCCGCGTAGCCGCAGCCGTACGGAAAGGTGTTGGCTGTTCATGTCACCCGTAGTACATCCATATACTAATTACTAATACTTACAATCCGTACTACTTATAATCATCAAGGAGGCTTTCATTTGAAGGTAAGTACTTCCTAGCAAGTACTATTATGGGTGGAGTTACAATTAATAAGACTGAGTTACTTACCTGACTGTTGGGAAATTGCTATCCCAAGGCGGTCGCCAGGTTGTGACCCGCCTTCCTGCTCGTCACCGATGTTGGGAATCAGCCATCCCACCGCTGTCTCCGCTGATTCGACTGACGATCCCCACCGCTGCCACCACTGTTAAGACTGGCCACCCGAGCGCAGTCACCGGTGTAGCGATGTTGCCTTGCTCCGTCCGCTATCGACGCGATGCAGAGCAGAGCGACGAAGTCCTCGAGCCGACGAAGAGTTGAAGTAATATTTATATACAGTATATACAGGGTAAGCAAACGTTACATCATTCGCACAAAGGCGACAGCACCCTTTCACTCGGTGCTTCCGAAGAGACTGGTGCCGGAGAGAAGCCGCCGAGGAATGCCGACGATGAGAGCCTCCGGGCTTCTTTTATAGCCCGGGAAGTTCGTTGTGGCCCCGAGAAGTTCGAAAAGCTCCAATCAGGGCTCTCGCTGCCTGAAGTTTGAATTCCGACGAATGGTAGCGAAGCGGTGAGTCAGCTGCGCCGCCAATGGGGAAAGGGAGAGCGATGCCCGCCGCCGTCCGTCTCCGTGACCTCGCCTCCGGGCGTAGCGACATGCCCTTGTTTGGGTCGTTCTCCGCTGAGGGATTCGGCCGCGCCGCAGCGTTTCGAGATGCAGGAGTCGGCCGCGCCGCAGCGTTCTGAGATGCGGGATTCGGCCGCGCCGCAGCGACGAAAGGGAGAGGCGTGACTCAGCCTCGCTGTTTGGGCCAGGCGCTCTGGCACAACACTGCTGGGTTACTTACTGCTACTGGCAATGATCGTCGACCCTTCCCGAACCAAACGCACTTATTGCCGCAGTTAGTGTAGACGCCAGTGAGAAAAGCTGTTGCAGCGTTCACTGATGATGATGACCCTTAAAGCTTGGCTTAGAGTGTTGAACAGCAAGTAAATCTATGCTACAGTTAAGGTGGCAAAACAAATTTGCCAGCAAGGGACGCTTAAAGGCTGTGGGTGATAATTATGTTAACAGTTAATTTGTTTCGTTGCCTCCCGTTTCGTTCTCTCTCGCCTCGTTCGTTTCGTACTCGTGTAGTGTACAGTCGTGGCCAAATGAAATTCGAACACGAAAATATAAACCAGAACAGGCAAAATTGAAGAATACTGCTCGTAGATGCCCAATGGTGGCGCGCTATTGGTATACAGTCGACTAGCGACAATTCAAATTCGAAGGGACCCCATGATTTTGTTTGAATTGTCCGAAGTTTCAATTATCACAAGTTCCCATATCTCTGGGTAAGGTGACAGCACACGTTATGATTAGGCATCGATTTAATCACATTTTGTGAAATTTCTGAGCGTTTTTAAACCCCAACTGCACAAAATAAACAAAGCAGAGGTGCAAGGTCCACAAATTGAATGCCGTGCGCGTCACTTTCGTAACACCGCTGTGCGTTTAACTTTTTGTTTTTGCTGACACGCGAATGCGTGATTGTGCGTTTTTCTTTTTGTTTTTGCGACAGCTGCGCGTGGTCTTGACCGCTTCGACAAGTGTAGGCAGTCAATCTTAGTTTAGACTTTTTTGAGGCCTGTTTGTTGTTTTTGGTTTGAAATTCGCAAACGTGAAAGACGGGTAATTAGGCTAGAAAGTTGATAAAACGCCACGGTCTACCTTACCTGTGCTTCGTTTAAACACTTTGTTACTAGCAACGCCCTTTTCCTTGAAGGCTTAAGGCGCTATTTTTCAATTTTTTCGACTGTTATGCTTATTAAGCACGCAAATGTTCAAATAGTTGCTGGAAAGCAGTAGGTATTTTCCAATATGGACACGCAAAAAGTACGAAGTAACCGAATGGCGGAGTTTGAATTAGCGATTTTTAAATACATTGAAAAGATATAGCCAACCAAAAATTTGAATTTTGTTTGAATTAACCAAAAGAACGAATTATCATAGTCTGAATTATCGCGAGTCTACTGTATTTGGAAAACCGCATTTCAACACTTTGTTACTGTAACTAAGCCACGCGTCAACATCCCTTGCCTGAAAAGAATCGCGCTGTTTGTGTGTTTTGGTTCATATTTTCGTGATCGCATTTAATTTGTTCATGACTGCACGTGCGGTACGAAGCCGCCTTGAGAGGTGCAGGTACCGACGAGGGCGACAGGAGGCCTCCCACCGACGGCGAGCAATTGTGCTTCCCAGTAGGCTTGTCTAGCATGCAGATACGGGCACGGCCGCAAAGGTGCAACAGGAAGTTCAACAGCAGATCAACAGAAGTCCCAACTTGGCTCTCACCTTCACCTTCTGAGAAAGTTCAAACATCCCCCGTAATTTGTTTTGCAATTTTTATTTATAACTAGACCTACCATTTTTAACAGCTCTCCGATTTCTCCAATTTCTCGGAGCGTTCTCGAAGTCAGAAACAGCACTCTCTCCGCCGGGCTGGCTATGGTCGACATCAAAGGAAGTTTGGGAACGCAATCTTGACGAGAAGGTCATTTTGATTGTCTTTATTACTTTTCCACTATGTCTAAAAAAAACTGCTTTGCAAAGATGCTCTGTTTGTACTGGGTTAGCAAACCAGCCAACCAGGAACGACCTCCGTGCACATATGAATTGTCAAATTTCCCTAATTTGTCCGTTTGGTCACCAAATTCACTAGAAAGCTTGGCTTGTGTAGTGCATCGCGGACGATAGCATCAAGCTGCAAAACAGTTTCATGTGGTGATGCTAGGTATTTATAACTGAATAGTGATCAATTTTTTATGGAATGGCCAGTGCGCCGTCCGAACTAGAAAATTAACTGAGCCTTTAGTCCAGGCGTTTAGCCGGCTGTTGTGGGACGTTTGTATAAGCACTTAAGCTGCTGGGGATCTCGATGTAATTGAGAGCTGTTTCTCAAGGCCTGCCCTTTCTTGAAATTAAGTGGGAAGCTTCGCGCGGCATACACTGTAATGTCATCGGACTCCCTTACGACTATGTAGCTCGCATGGCCAAGCTCCGGCGTCCTTTTACGCCGGAGTCATCTGAAGCCCGCGCCATTTACCCATACGTGGTACAATACAACCGTCTTTGCAGCGGCAGTTACCAGAAAGGAACAATGATTATTTTACTGTTGGCTTCGAGTCCCGGACGTCGCGGAGGCCCTTTGGGCATCCGCCACCCCCACATACCCTGAAACACATGTTAATAAAGTGGCTACTACTATACTATTTGCGCTGCGCCGTGATTCGCTGACGTGAACTAGGTTGGTAATAGTAAGGAACATTGAAATTCTCAACACGGCCCATTTTTAATTTAAATATATTCCTCTCGCTCCCCATCTCTCTCGCCAGAATTCAGTGCTGGTAGGCAGTGCTTGATCCGCGCACGTAGCTTAGGGCAGGCAGCGTTCACTGCTGCGCCGTCAGTCGACTGCGTCGGATCCTGCCAGCATATTCGTAGCTCTCAGTCGTTCTCACCGCGGTAGACACAATATGGCACAAGCAGCCTTCGCCAACCCACCCTTTAGCCGGCGGCGCGAAAACAACGCTCTTTGCGTGGCGTCAAATTGCGGGCGCCGTTGTCACACAACGCTTCGGATGCAGCGAGAGCGCGCTCCCTGTTCCACGGAACGCCCAACGGAGGCCCTCGGTTGAAGTTGTAGTGGTCAGCTCAAAGATGGCCGCCGAACACGGGAGCATCGGCAACGTGGCGGTTCTTCGGCTTCCTGCGAGGAGTCGACTGGCGGCCCATGCAGTTGCGGGACCCGTTGGAGCGGTCGCTGGTGTGTAGCCTGTGCGGCGTCATGCCCCGTAGGACGGCTTCCCTGCCCTGCTCGCACGTGCTGTGCGAGTCCTGCTTCGAAGGCAGCCTCACAGGATGGGGACGTTGGCGGGTGCTGCCTGCTCGACGAGAGGGCCTTTCCTCCCTGAGCAGATCGTCTGGAACGTTATCCACCCGGAGCACGTCATCACGGCCAAGGTATACTAAAGGCGAGTTTTGAGAGTGGTGCGCATTCGGACTCGTAAAATTCAAACGCGATTGTGGCTATGTGACACTTTTCTCGGCGTCAGGGTACGAACAAAGTATTCATAGAGAGTACGGTTCCAGGTGTCTCATAAAGCGTGGCCCAATAGAATTGAACGGTTTCTATCGGACGTACACGTTAGTACGTCTTGATCGCCAGCCCATCACAAACTCAACTAATCGAGTGCCGCATCGGCAGTCAGCTCCGGAGGAAAAAAGAACAGAAGAAGAATTTTCTTGAAACAAGAAAAGAATTTATTTAGCATTAAAATTTCAAGTTATAAATGCATAAAATTCAACAAAACGCATCTGCAGTCGCAACCTTTGAACGTTTAAGTAACCACAGCATCCACGTACAATGGTTTCACGTTTAAATCGAAGCAGTCGTGCCGCACTAAAACTCCAAAACTTGCGGCGAAATGGGAACAAAGAACAACTTTTTTTCCCGCGTTGATCAGAAACAAGCTAGTCAGAGAAACTATCAGTACTGTAATTAACCCGGTTGTAGCGCGCCCCCGATTCTAACGCGCACCCGATTTTCCTGGCAAAAAAACGGAGAAACTTGCACCTCCGATTGTAACGCGCACGGAACTTAGTGAGCATGAAAAACGAATGCGAGAGAAACGGGCGATTTATTTCCCGAAGTAATCTCACTCATCTCACTCCTCGTCGCTCTCCGCTGACCACAACATCTCGTACTCGGTGCCGTCAAGCGCGTTTCGCGATGGCACACTTCTGATCGAACGTTCAAACCATGGTCGATGAGTTCGTGGTCCACGCCTCGCACGCCCAACCCGCGAGCTTCTCCAGAGGCGCACGCTCGAGCCGACCAGCTCGTTTTGAACGCGAGAGAGCCGCTGCTGCCATTGCTGTTATCAAGCGCGCAAGTGGAACGATTTGAAGATTTGTGTGAACGCCCATAGAAAAGCCCAGGTGCCTATGCTTCCTGCGTCCTAAAAATTGTTGCTAAATGCTTGGTGTCATCTTGAGATGGCGATGGCGATGGGTGGGACGAAATTCTCGCTGTTGCGGCAATTTCGGTTCGTGTCCGATTCTAACGCGCATGCGATTTTTTCGACCTATTTTTCCGGTAGAAAAAGTGCGCGTTAGAAGTTAGAATCGGGTAATTAGGGTATGCTAAAACAGGAATAAATGTAACGTATAAACGGCGTCTCACGGATTTTCAAAATCGCTAATCACATACTTCTTCGTAAAATAAGCATCTCCCAGCTGGTCCCTTTCGATCAACATGAGGGCTATTAATTTGCTCTTGACGAGAGTACAGGGCAAGCAGTTTTTAATTAAGGACAATACTGAAAGCGGCGCTCAGTTTCGGGTGTTTATGACAGGAATAGTCCGTGTAACCAGGTGCAATCGAAAAATTTGAAAAAGCGTATACAATGTATTTTTGCGGTTACATTTTCAGCAGCCCGCTGACGCATCTATTTTGGCAGCTGAAACTCTGCAAGTACACAGTGAAATGGACTGGACAACTTCATCGGAGAAGTCTATATATAGTCAAGATCGCCCTTGCACGCTTCCATTAATGCATTAGCTTGATTCACCAGGTCGTCATCGCAATGAAGTGCTTTGAGAAGCATTACACACTATGATTTCTGGCAGCGACTGGTGGGCGAAGACCTTTGAGCCCATAGCGCTCCGCTAAGTTTGTCTATACAAATAATTGAACGTCCCTATTTCGAACTTCCTGATGATGCATGTCCTTTTGCACCCATGTGTTTGCGACAAGCTTCGTTGAAGCGCTGCGAATGCGTTCACACTGGCAGATTTTGTCTACCCTCAGTGAATTTGCCGTTGTATCATGCAAGAACTTATAATCTGGGCCGAAGCGATCTCACAAACCCTTCTCAAGAATTCAGCAAGTACACAGCCATTGGCAGATCTAATCCAGGTTTCTCGAGTGCAACAGTCGCTTTATCGAACCGCTCCAAAACTCTTATGCCAAAGTGGAGCCATGAAGTACATACATGTTACCAGACTGGACGTATTGTTTAGAATAGACAGGGCTTCAGTACGAGTGTCTCAAGTTCCTGTCTGCGCCACTGGACGCAGACGAGTCTGAATGATTTGGTAATTGACAAAATTTGCTTGCAATTGTCCTGCACGCCGAGACAACCTTGTGTTCGACGGGCTTTTCAAAAACACCAGGTTGTCCCCTTGGGCTAGGCTACTTCTGACGCCGTAGAAAAAAATCTGCAGAAATTCACAGAATTATCTACTTATGCATACACTCTTATGCCACTTGTCAAGAATGTGATTTCTTTTCCGCCAAATTTGACGATGGGTAGCGAAGGTGTTTGAATTATTTATTCTCGTTAAGCGTTCCTTGTTTCTTTTTTGGCAATTACGTAAATTTATACACCCATTAAGGACATTTACTTCGCTAATTATGCTGTTTTCCTAGATGCAAGACGTACTGCAGGTTGTCCGTTTACACATTTTTTTCTTCGTATTTCCAACGTTCGCTTGCAGACTTTTTTTTTTTTGTTTAGTCTTCGGTTTTTTGGTGGGGAAGATGTATAATGTGGATTTTTTTTTATTTTGTCCGATCATGTTTGTGAAAATTTTATTTGTTGTATTTTATTCTTTTTCGTTTTTCGAAACACTATTCGACCAATTATCTCGGTTAGGCTATTATAGCGATTAAAGCTGTTACTTTCGCCGATTCTTCATTTTTGTGGAAATTCAAGACGTTATGGTTCGCTCATTCTCGCTATTTTTTGATTCCTCGTTCGAGCGTTGTTTTGCGGACTTATTTTGTTTAATATTCCGTTTGGGGGAGGGGGGAGAGGTATAGGATGCATATTTCTGATTTTTTAAGATAACTTTTGTGAAAATTTTGTTTTGTGCATTTTTCTTATTTTCGGTTTTTCAAAACACTGTTCGGTCAATTGTCTCCATTTACGCTATTATAACTATAAAGGTGTTGCTTTTGCCAAATCTGCATTTTTGTAGAAACGCAGGGGGTTACAGGGTTCTCCATTTTTCGCAATTGTTTATTCGTATTTCGAACGTTCTATTGCGGACTTTTTTCGTTTATATTCGTCGGGTTTGGGGGAGATGTATATTTTTTTTATTTTGTCAGAACATTGTTATGAAACTTTTTGTTTTATGTTTTTCTTATTTTTTTTAACTTCTGTATTTAGGCAATCATAACAATTAGAGGTGTTACTTCCGCCAAATCTGCATTTTGTAGTAACGCAGGGCATTCCACGGTCCTGGCTAAGGAGGGGGGCACTAGGCAAAAGAATGATAAGCACTTTACAGCCTCAACCTAGCAATCCCCACTTCATGCGCCAACATGTTAAGACTGTGAGCAGAGCACAACACGTTGACGGCCAAAGGGTTCTTATCTTTTATGTGAGCTTGGAGGCCCTTGTATTTCCCCTGACACGATTCTGGCATGCATATTTCCGCGAAGTAACCGCGAACCACGCATTGGATTTGTTTATGTTTTTTTGCTTTTACCGCCTGGCGGTGCCAGGTGGTGTTATCTGTGTCTTGAGTGAAGCACATGTTCATTCTTTTTTTCTTATGCCGTAAGACTTATCTTATTTGACAGGTAGAATGTTTCTCCTAACGCCATTAGCTTGGAACATTTCACCTACAGTGTCCTCAATGTAATTCGACGGTTCGAGAAACACTCGCGGCGAAAGATACATGCCTGCAGACCAGACGCACCAGCATTTGATTCGCCGACACTCCCCTACGCACGTCACTTGGCTGCTGCTTCGCCGCCTGGTATTTTTTAGTTGTTATGAAAGAAAAAGTTTGCTCCAATAGTTTTGTTTTCCTTCAAGCCAACTGCATCATCTTTGGCTTCGTGACAATATATACATAGGACTGAGCCCTGCAGTTGTCAATAGGAAATCAAGAAGAGGCAACACTCATCAAGAAGAGGCAACACAATGAAATCCAGATGCTCACTGTATGCAATTCAGTGGGAACACATCCACAGAATCCTCCTGTCTGTCACCCTGCAAACAGCACAAAAGCACGAAGGAAACGCCCTGTACAGAAAACCGGGAGCCAGGCTCAGGGCTTTCGCCGGAACGAACACGAGGCTGTCAACCATAAGGTGCGAGGCTGCACGCTCGTGGCCACGTAACGCAGGTTTGTAAGAGGTAGCTTTAGCATAGGAGATGTGCTTGAGGCTTCAGCCGTCGGCTATAGATTCTAATCTGGGCAGCAAGTACGCCCAGCAATTTCTTTTAGAAAGTTCGGATGGGGCCCCCGGAAAGTGAGGGGCCCGGGACTGCAGTCTCCAGAGCCACCAACTTAATCCAGCATTGGCACACAAGTGGCCCATACTCGCAGTGGTGCATTGGATCACCTGAATAAGCAGCACTTTATTTCTGTTTTCACACCGATATTCTGTGTATGGTGCAGCACAACTGTCTCTCTCATTGTTTTTTTTTATTTATAGCATAGCCGTCTAAATGACTGACAAATGTATGCGGGCTGTTCACCTATTATCACTCGCATCAAACGTAACTCTCGATGGACTAAAACAGATTGGGCTCATTTTCCAGTTTTCGTAAACGTATACCGCTTGGCTATTCCAACACGATCAACATAGCGGACAAAGCTCCCATCTAGCATTGCGGCCAGTATGATAACAGAAGCGTAACTTCCCTGCCGCTCCTTAACTTCCACGTTGCGAAAAGAGTAACGTTTACCAAAAGTCGTGACTGACGTCCCACATTCATTGAACCATGCATGATTGATTGATGATTTATTTATTTATTTATTTATTTATTTATTTATTTATTTATTTATTTATTTATATGATTGATTGATTGATTGATGATTAATTGATTGATTGATTGCTTGATTGATTGATTGATTGATTGCTTGATTGCTATGATTGATTGATGATGATTTGATGATTGATTGATTGATTGATGATGGATTGATTGATTTAATGGTATACCCTTTGCAACGGGGTTATGACGTGTCATCTTACCAAAAATCTAACATATCTATGCTGTACTCTTGGTGTAATTCTAGCACTGCTCTTAGAGAAGGCTCAAATACATTTTATTCATTACAGGTGGTAGCTGTACGTCTTACCAAAATCTAACATATCTATGCTGTACTCTTGGTGTAATTCTAGCACTGCTCTTAGAGAAGGCTCAAATACATTTTATTCATTACAGTGGTAGCTGTCGTAAGCAATATTACCCTCTCTTTTCTTCTTCCACCAGCATTCCAATCTTCTTTTCGTCTTCTCGTCAGCCTTTAAGTTAACTCCCTTGTGCTCCCCTTATATCCTAGGGCTTGGCGAAGCCGAATATTTCCTTCGTGTAGATTTGGATGGATACCCTCGCACACTATGTGCCCGCTTAGTTTCTTTTCTTTTGCGCAGACCACGCATACCCCGATCATTTTGTGTATACTTCCCCAACAAGAGCTCTTAGTTCTCAAACAGCCTGCTCTAGCATAGAGAATCAAAGCACTGTTCTTAGAATTATGGTGGAAGATTTTCGTTTCCGATGTCCAAATTTTCTGCCCTGTATACATCTTAACGACGTTTTAGCTTCCATTTTCTGTCTCCGTCTATTTGTATCTATGTGCCTTGTTTCTTTTTACTTTTGGTTACCTTGGCTGTCTTTGACTAAGACATTTTTGGTTACTTTGGCTGCTTTTGATTAAGAGTGTTTTTAATTACCTTGGCTACCTTTGCTTAAGACTTTTTTATTACCTTGGCTGCCTTTGATTAATACTTTTTTATTACCTTGGCTGTCTTTGCTTAAGACCTTTTGGCTACCTTGGCTATCTTTGATTGGCTCTTTTTTTATTGCCTTGGCTGCCTT
This sequence comes from Haemaphysalis longicornis, assembly GCA_013339765.2. Taxonomy (NCBI): domain Eukaryota; kingdom Metazoa; phylum Arthropoda; class Arachnida; order Ixodida; family Ixodidae; genus Haemaphysalis; species Haemaphysalis longicornis. The sequence goes on along the minus strand of CM023457.1, from coordinate 79,798,648 downwards.
TGCTTAAGACTTTTTTGGTTACATTGGCTGTCTTTCCAGGTGAGATGCTGGAACGCCCCCAGCGGCTGCGACTACGCGGGACCCGTGCGGGGTCCTGCTGGACCACTTCGAAAAAGACTGCAGCCTTTCACGCGGTCATGTGTCCGCGTTGCCACGTCATGCAGACGCGGACCCAGCTTCCGGCACACTACCGCGGAGGCTGCCTGCCGGCGTTTTCCCTCCGGAGAGGCGCCAGCAGCACGGACGAGACGCTGCTGTCCCCAACGATGCAGGGAGCGATCCCTCCAGCATTCGAGCCGCGGGAAGTGTACGTCGCAAGATACCCTGGCAGGTGAGTACTGCATTTCAACGTGGGCTCGGCAGAAAATACGCAGCGCCCGGGCGCGAACAACGTTATCGGGCAACGGGACAAAAAAAAATGCGTCGGAAGGCACGGCAGATATGGGCTCAGGAATTAGGTGGCAGTCATTCGGATTGTGAGGCGTTTCGCTACAGTATTTTGGTTTGGCTCTCTCCAGAGGCGTCAAAGGCATCAAGCTTACAGCACGCGGTTCAACTTGACTAACCTGTGAAGCGCACCATTGCGAGAGGCTACGGGTTAATTTTAGAGCAGCTGTTTAACGTGGCACAGAAATAAAGTGCGCATAAACATTCTCTTTCATTTCATTTATTCAACCTTAAAAGGGCCCTAAACAGGATTCCAAATTTTGCGATTTCTGTGCGCAATTTCTGGAGTACTATCCAAGGAACGTCCTGCTGCAAAAATGGTTGAGAAGCGTTGTATATTAACCGAGTTATCGTTCATTTAAAAAGGGCCAGCAATAAGGCTTGCAGCTCCTATCCTCTCATTGCGCCTCCAAAGCACTGTGGAAGCTGTGACGTCACCGACGAGGCGCAAGACCACCTAGAGAAACAGGGCAAGGTTCGAGATGCGCGCAGCCATTGGCTTCGCTCGGCGGTACGTCATGCTTTTACTTTAGTAGTCGACGCGCAGGCTTCTACAACTGCCAAGCGGGGCCGCCCCGCTCGAACTGCCTGGTGGCCGTGCTCCTCGCGTCGGCCATGGTCTCGTCATCACGTAATAGTGGAAACGAGCGTTTGAAGGCCAGATAGGGTGGCAAACACAACATGCTCACTCACGACAGTCATTGAAGATTTACGCCGACGACTAGCGACACGCTAGCGTTTCCGCATGCGGCGCTGTCGCGGCGAACAGGTCCCACCGAAGCCCAGACCAGACGGTCAGAAAAGGCTTATCATCGCTGCAGTTATACAGTCACCTTTTTACAAAGCCGCGCCGACAACGATCACCAGCGCAATCTTTCGCTGCACTATCACCCCCCCTAACGCATTTATAAACTGATTTTCAGCAGAAGTGCCACTCTGGCGGGCGGTGACAAGTTTTGGCTGCTGCGGCGTATGCCGTGTCGTGCATACACCTTACAGTGGGCTACTGGTCGACCGTGCAGGCAGATGCTTGCCGCAGCCGCGCGTGTAGCGGCGTTTCCGCCTGCAGAGACTCTCCGTGTTTTTCAGCGTTATTCATGTAAACGACGCGTAAATGGCGCGCTACATATACAAACTCAGCTACGCGCGTGTGACGGATAGCAACGATCGACATTCGTCTTTCTAAAACTCCGTGCCGCAGGTGCGGGGGCGATGCGCTCGTAGGAACCGCACCCGCGTTTCCCCAGAGCCGGGAACGCTGATTAGCAACAGCATTTAAAGGAGCTCACCAATAGCGACACCTTAATGTTCAGTGCGTCGTGCGTCAGAGGCTGCGTCAAAGCATTCTGCCGCATGTCAGAGCGCGGCACTACGGCGGCGTGGAAACAGTATATTGTCGCGAAGCCGAGGTATCTTGATGTTGTCTGTTTGTTTGGAGTTCTGTTCCCGCCGCCGGGGCTCTTCCTCCCAAGTGTTTTGTGCGAAAGCGGTTCGGACGCGGCGATGCCTTGGCCCCCTTTTTTTTCTAAGAAGCGCATGCGAAGTTTGTCTCTGCGCGCTGACCGACCGAGAGAGAGAGAGAAACCGAGAGTCGCGGCTGTTGGGGGAAGCGAACCATCGCCTCGGCTTCTGTTACCGCGCGCACTGGCGCAGCTCCGCCCCCCCCCCCCCGTTGCGCGCCTACGCGGGCCGCTATGTTCTCCGACCCTCGGTCTCGTTCAAACGGCCGCCTGTCTTTTCTCCTTTTCGAGTTTGTATACCTTTACTTTATTCTCACCAGTAATTCTTTTGCCAGAACCGGGCGCCTTCGAGTTTGACCTTTGTGTCTTCTGTGTGTGATTTTTTTCCTTTTCACTTTGGCGGGGACATGTCTGATTGGAGCTAAGAAGCGTCTCCATGATTGGCTGCGGGTGTGCCTTAGGCTTGCTCCAGGCGTCCGCACACGCCAGGATGCGCTTTTTCCCCCAATACGTCCCCCACCGGACCACTTGAAGTAAATATAACGCGGCGCCTCCGGCGATTGAGAGCGAGCGGGGCGGAGGGCGACCTGCACCAGCTCACTTCAGAAACTCTGCCGCTCGTCGTCGTGCCCTCCCGCCGGGAGACCGAGATCCAGTCAGCCATGTCCCGCTAAGTACTCTTGACCTATCGACTGTCTGTCTCATCTATGTAATAAGTGTATTTGTTTCAAGTTTGTATGTGCTAAATGTCACCAATGTCATCAGTAAAGTAAACAAGTTAACTTTAAACCCTCTTCGACGCTTCGACTTTTCCCTGCGAGAGCATGCTACAGTAGCGGCAGTATGTGGCCAAAATACTCCGTTACAATATAGATAACCAAGAGAAAAAAAGAAACGATCTTTTCTGCGTGTTTGTACGGCCCCTGCTTTACGCAGAGGTGTAATGCTTGGTATACGTTGGCGTGAATGGTAGCGATCGCGCGATTGAAATGGTGACCTTGGGAAGCCTCTGTAGGGCCCCTTTAAGGGTTCGAAGGCATTAATCGAATTTGGTACAGCTTCATAACAAAGTAACAATAAGGAAGTGCACGGTGATTTCAAGAAATAAATAAAAACAACAACAGTAACATATAAATGCATAAAATTCCTAACTTCAATCGGAAATGCAACCCCTAAGAGCGACGGTTCAACTCGTGAACCCGCCCGTATAACGGCGCAAGGCCCCCCACGCAACCACACAGTTTCGGATTCTGACTACGCAAACGTTGTGCTCGCAGTGCTGGAGACGAGGATGAACGAGTTGCTCGAGTACGTACGGGCGCTGGGCACCAGGTCGGCGCTCATGGACGCCGAGATGAGCGACGCCAAGGACCTGCTCACGAGGCTGGTGCTGAGCGCAGGAGGCGGCAGCGAAGGTTCGGCGCAGCATGCGGAGGGCGAAGTGGCTACGGCGACGAGCGAAGGTCGAGCCTCGCTGAGGTCAATACCGGGGATGCTGGGAAGGTTCTCAACTCTCATCAGGAGTGCCCGCGAACGACTCAACGAGCGCCGCGAGCAGTGTTCCTACCTGGTCGCGTTCAAGAAGACCGGGGCGGAACACGCCACCGAGGGGACGCTGTCGGCGCCATTAGATCCCGAGACCTGGGCGTCTAGAACGCAGGCTCCCGACGGCACCTGCTTCGTGAAGATTTTCCTCCTCGAGGACATGTCCACGGTGCACGTCTACGCCGCCGCCGACCAGACCAGAGAAAGTCTGAATCCGTGGACACTGGCGTCCTTGAGCCCTGCACGCCCCAGGACCAGAGCAGGCTGCCGCTTCTTCGCGCTGCGCCATCGGGAAAACACGAGTCCAGCGAGGGACGAAGCGGCCGCGTCGTCAGACTTCATCGTACCAACGTGGACCGTCTCGAGGCGGAGCCGCGACTCGCTGAGGGACGAAGGCTACGAGCACTGCGGCTCGTACGACTACGGCGAGATGTGCCGCTTGGGATTTGTCGATGGCGACCAGACCATGCTCTTCTGTGTGAGGCTCACGCGCAGGTGGGCAGTGCCGAGGGAAAGTAGCTGAGCAGGGGAGGCTGGTCGAAGATTACGTGGTGGTTCCCCACCGATTTAACGGCGACTCATGCGACCACATGCCTGTGGGGGCTTTTTAACTCATGACCCACGCGCTTAATAACCACCCTACTCCAGTGCAAGAAGTTTTACAGTTTCAAGAAAATGTTCCTTATTGCCTATAGTTTGCTTATTTGAGAAATATGGCACTTCTGTACTGAAATAAGAGATGAAGCTCTTGTTTTCTAGACAGGTTGCGCCATCTATTGTGGAATAGATAAAAATAAACTAACAAGAATTTCTTGTTTATTTTATTTCACTTAAGAGGTGGCATATTCATAAAACAAGCAAAATAGGCCGCTATACGAACATTTCTATGAAACTGAAAAGCTTTTCGTATTGGTGCGGGATGGTATTTAAGGGGCCATGCAGACAAAACACAAGTTGGGTTCATTCGAAAGATTCTCTTGTTAGGATCATACTGACACCACTTTTAACGCGCACTTCGCTCAAATAAGCTCTATAATTACGAAAAAAGGGAATGGCCATGCGACCCCACGACCTCGTTTCCCGCAACAGAACCTATGATGCCATGTGCCCAGATGTGCGATTGGATGAGACCGGCAAAAGCAAATGCAAATTAGGCACGGCTTATGCGCTTGCGAACGAGCTATTTGCACTTAAATGTAATGCATATTCATTCTACAGCAGTAATAATACTGGGGTAAACAATTGAAGTTACGAAAATACACGTAAGCATAGAAGTACCAATACGCACTGATGTTGGTA
>CM023457.1:79698417-79793797 GCA_013339765.2 Haemaphysalis longicornis | reverse complement strand
TCTTTGCCGCGCTGTACACTCATTCATTTCTGAATCTCACCGTCTACCGTGCTAGCCGCCATGGTATACGGCGGGCTGCTCTATACAACATGTCAGCGCCTGTACTCAGTGCCTTTCGCCCTCACTGCCTCTCCTTCACTGCCATATCTTGTTGCTTTATTTCTTTACGTACTTTTCACGGATGTCCTTTCTATCCTTTTCATATTCATTAGTGTTGATTTTATAGTTGGTGTGTACTCTCGCGCATGTCGTACTTCAATTTCTGGCAGTCTACTTATAATATTTTTCATTCTCGTTTATATACACTTTTTAGATGCGAAGCATCTCATGCTTGGGGCTGTGCCCCTCCCTCCCTTGTCGTTGTTGTCCGCCATCCGCACACCCACTGCGCATGCCTGGCCAGGCACCGCTGATGAAGATTGTGGCAGGATGCCCCTAGGAATTTGACTAGATGCGAAGCATCTCATGCTCGGGGCTGTGTCCCTCCCTCCCTTGTGGTGAACGTTGTCCGCCGCCCGCACGCACACTGTGCATGCCTGGCCAGGCACCGATGATGATGATTGTGGCAGGATGCCCCTAGGAATTAGCCAACCAAAGAATCCATCACGAGGTAGCTTCGCGTTCAACCACCGTCCTCTTCCACCATTTAGGAAATTACCAACTTAGGAAATTACCAACACTAGGAAATTGCCAACACTACCAACTTAGGAGACTGAGGCAAAGCAAGGCCGGAATTCAACTCCTGCAATCGATCGGCTATGATTCCCAAGCAACGGTGCACGACTACTGCAAGATAGAGCCTATAGACAGACAGCAGTTAAAGATAGCCCCCATTCCCGTAATATGGACGGCACTAGACACGCAGAGCGAAGAGCCATCAGGACCAAATTTTCCAATAAGAAACCGGAAAGAGAACCCCAGCAAATGCATGTATACACGGACGCGGCGGGAAAGGCACCTCGTGGGCTGTCGCGTACTGGACGGTGCTCAACAGATCCTATACAGAAGGGAACAAACAGTTCAACTCAGCAGAAGAAGCGGAACTATATGCCATTGAAAACTAAATATCTATACCGACAACAAGAGGGCATGTCGACTCTTAGACTCCGGTCATACATCCCGCTCGGCGGCACACCTGTTCAAGCATATTCAAGGAACTGTGAAGCTGTACTTGATTCCTGGCCACGCCGGGGCACTGGGAAACGAAAGGCTAATCAGCTTGCCCCGAGACGCATACATCCGGGCTCCCAGCAACGGCTGCCAAAGTCCGACCTCTCAGGAACCAACTCACCCCGCAACTTCACCTTAAAGAATACAAAACAGCGAAACGACTACTTCCAGCTCCCCACCCAGCCCTAACAAGACAGCAGTAAACCCTATTCTGACAAGCACAAGCCGGAACACTCGAAACACCTACGAGGCTTCATCTCATCAGATATGGCAAATCAACACCCTTACCATCATGTTCACAGTGCAAAATTACAAATTCCCAAGACCACATTCTTTGGCAGTGCCCCCAATACATCCAAATTAGAAAACAATACACTAGAGAGTGGCTGACCTCACCTAGAATAGAAGAGGAGCAACGGCCTGATTGACTTCATTCTAGAAGCCGTCAGCAGAAGCCTGGACCGAGGCCTCTGAATCTCGCAGCGCTCCCTACAACTCCTCCTCACTTTCTACCTGTGATCTCTTCCCATAGGGGAACCCTGAGTACCACATCCCCACTGCGCATGCCTGGCCAGGCACCACTGATGATGATTGTGGCAGGATGCCCCTAGGGATTGGCCAACCAAAGAATCCCCGCACACCCACTGCGCATGCCTGGCGGCACCACTGATGATGATTGTGGCAGGATGCCCCTAGGGTTGGCCAACCAAAGAATACATCACGAGATGCTTCGCGTTCAACCACGTCGTCATATTTCCCGTAGGGGAACCCTGAGTACCACACCCCCACTGCGCATGCCTGTCCAGGCACCGCTGATGACGATTGTGGCGGGATGCCCTAGGGATTGGCCAACCAAAGAATCCATCACGAGATAGCTTCGCGTTCAACCACCGTCGTCATCCTCCCGTAGGGGAACCCTGAGTAGTATGCGAGGCAATCCTCCTCTCCTCTCCTGCACTCCTCTCCTCTCCGGTATATCGCAACAAATGGCAACACCTGCGGCTCCGCGCGCGATAATGCGAAGCAGCTTAGGGTTAGAGACGCGACGGTAGCCGCTGCATACTCCGCTGGGGGCGCCACTGTAGCTCCGCGGTATAAATGACCACGTGCGCGAGCTCCGCTCCCCTCTTCTCTTCCCGCAACGCCGCGATCGAACTGAAAACTAATGGGAACTTGAGTCGACCCCATGGCTGCTTCGCATACTACTCAGGGTTCGCCTACGGGAAGATGGTGAAATTTTTTTTCTAAACGAGTACTTCAAGTGCATTCATTATATTTCTTTTAATCCCGAGCCCAGTTTTTTTTCTCTCAGTTAGTACCTATTTGCTGGCCAATCCCCAAGATTGGGTATGAGCCAATCTCTTGGCACCAATTAACCAACCAACCGAGAGGCTCAAAGGGATCGCAACGGACGTTCCGATTTTCTGACCGTTACGAACTCAGCAGCCTTTTTCAATATCAGGTGAAAACCGGCTCCAGCTATGCAGCACCTCAAACAAGCTCCGTCCGCAGCTAGCTCTTCTAAAGCCCCGACCTCGTCCGTGAGCCTTTCGATGGAACTAGGAAACAGCTCCTCGTCCGGTGACAGGACCACGCTAAGCTCGTACGGGGCAAAGCAGAGCCGAAGCAGCATCGAAACGAAGACAAAGCAACCCGGAGGCGCCAGTGCGGTACCGACCGCCAGCCAGATCAGCGGACTCGGCAGCACGTCGGCGGCCCTTGTTCACGTCGGCGGCGACGTGAAGAAGGGCTCCAGGAGGCGCCGGAGACCCATTCTGCTCCCGGAGGACAAGAGAGAGGACGAGGACCTCCTCATCGACGTAAAGGTGGCCGTGTTCGCCTTCATCGTCATCCTCTGCCTCGCCGTATTCATCTACATCGAGTACCTGCGGCCAGCCGCCCTGAAAAAGGTGACGGTAGGCGGCGCCGATGACAACAGCACCTCGATGGTCCTTCCCGACACCAGTGACTGAGCGGCCAAGCTGACGGACTGGACGCGTCAGCATGGGAGCATCATGACGACGTCTGGGCAGACTGAAAATCAACGGTGAATGCGTCGGGATGCGCATGCGTTGGACGGTTTGTGGCCTGTTGCTAAGCCTGATGAGCTACCCGGCAAGCCAGGGGTCATTGTTTCGGCCAGTGCGTATTTTCGGTCATTTTCGGTCATTTTCGGCCAATGCGTATTAGCTCTCTTTGGGAATATTTCGTTTGAACTGGCGAACACAAAAATTCTGTTATCTGACCACCGAATAGTATTGATGGTGCAAATATAAATCTACCTTTACCTACCGCTCCAACACACTTAAAACAAAGCTTTCTACCTATACCAGCCAACGGTTCTTTTGCGGCGTGCAGGGACAATAAACTCCCAACGCGGCGGGGGGGCGCGGCGGAGGGTTTCACTTACGGAGCACACTGTAGATGGCGCGGCAAATTTACCCAGCGCTCCCCGCGCGGAGGTGCCTACGCGCCGGTGGTCCACCCCCGTCCCCTGTTTTTATACTATGCTATATGGCATTTTCAAACCCCCTCCCCCTCTGAAAAAAAAACGCGATCGGTCTCTGAAAAGGGGCCGCACCAAAGATTATTTTCCACCGGCCGTAAACGAACGGGGCAGAACACGCATGCGCCCCTGCCGACGGTGATAGCCCACCTATATACTTCTCAACTGACTTCTTTTAACACGGCTTCGAGCATTATTATCTGCAGCATACTGGTTGCAGTGATGGCGCTGATAGCAGAGGCGGTATTTGGCAGCGTCGCTCACACACTTCCAGCGCATGCAGGCTGCTGGAGAAGCGTCGCAATCGCAGGCATGTGAAATGACAATTTTTCTTTTCTTATATTTTTAGGTGGTGGTGCTATCAGCGCCAGCGCAAAGACCAATATGCTGCGAACGGCCAAAGGCGCGTTAAAAGAAGTGGGTTGAGAAGTATAGGTGGGCTATCACCGTCGGCAAGCACGCATGCGTGCTCTGCTCCTTTCGTTTACCGCCGGAACAGCTACACGTGCTCCTATACGGTTCGGCCACAGCTCCCGGGCTCCAATTACTTCTGACGGCACCTGTACAACCCATTGTCCGGTTCAAGTCAGCCAGAGTACAAAGGGAACGCCCACTCAACGAACCCAAGAAAATGCTGAGCGACCATGACATGATGATGGCGCAATCGGGTGGACGTCGGTTTCATAACGCGAGAGACTTAGGTGCGATTCCGACCACGGGAAGCGCTTTTAAGTGCGAATGCACTTTATAAGCGACCCCAAACCATCCACCGCTGGCGGCGGCGGCGGCGTCCGCAGTGCTCCTCTATATTTAAAAATTCCCCCGCATTTCCCGAGGGGGAGAATGTGAAAGTGCGAATGCACGTTGTCGGCCCGCTTGCGGGCTTGCGCTCGGCCCGCAGCCCACCGCCTCGCCGCCTTCTCTTCCATCTCTTCCATCGGGTTTGTAGTATCACGTGTACACCATGGTTATCAAGCCGCATAACGCCGCTGAGTCGCCAACGCACGCCGCTGACGACGTAGTTTGAATGCGTTAAAGATATAAGGCGCGTTACGACAATATCGTCGCGTCCGTGGCTTATTCGGTACAGCGTCGGGCTGCGGCCCGCAAAGTCCTCGGATCGAAACCTGGCGCCGGATGCTGTTTCTTCTTTAAAAAGAGCGCTGCGGACGCCGCCGACGCCGCCGACGCCGGCGGTGGATGGTTTGGGGTCGCTTCGGTGCTGTTTCTTTTTAAAGAGCGCTGCGGACGGCCGCCGACGCCGCCGACGCCGGCGGTGGATGGTTTGGGGTCGCTTAAGGAGCGCTGCGGACGCGCCGACGCCGCCGACGCCGGCGGTGGATGGTTTGGGTCGCAGCGACCCCAACCATCCACCGCCGGCGTCGGCGGCTTCGGCGGCGTCCGCAGCGCTCTTAAGAAGAAACAGCATCCGGCGCCAGGTTTCGATCCGAGGACTTTGCGGGCGCAGCCCGACGCTGTACCGAATAAGCCACGGACGCGACGCTGATATTGTTCAGTAACGCGCCTTATATCTTTAACGCATTAAACTACGTCGTCAGCGGCGTGCGTTGGCGACTCAGCGGCGTTATAGCGGCTTGATAACTGCGTGGTGTACACGTGATACTACAAACCCGATGGAAGAGATGTAAGAGACGGCGGCGAGCGGTGGGCTGCGGGGGCCGAGCGCAAGCGCCGCAAGCGGCCGACAACCGTGCATTCGCACTTTCACATTCTCCCCCTCGGGGAAATGCGGGGGAATTTTGTTCTTCATAAACATTCACACGAGTATCCAGTGAAAAATGGGGCTTCGTCGTTGTACGCCAACCATATTTTTGTAACACCAGGTAAAAACTATCTTCACCAAACGCGGAAAACATGCTGATTTCTTCTTCCTTATCTTTTTCTTCTTATTTCATCATCACAATAATGTGACCTCCCAATGTGTAAGTTTCGCTTTCCTGCAGTGTTTTTTTGGTTTTAAAACCAGCGGCAGCGGCCCAGGGACGCAGCTCGCCCGATTGACACGTCCTGCTCCTTGCGACTTGAAGAAGGACAAAAAACTCCGAACCTCCGTGAAGGCGGCCTGGATTTTGTTGGCCGTTTTGCTTCGGGCCAGCGTGGCCGTGAATATTTTTTCGTTGTGCCGCGTGGTCCACCGGAGATGAAGGCAGAAGAGCAGCCACGCGAGGACAGCGAGGCCTCGATGGTCGTTCCGGACGCCAAGCTCTCAGTAATGACTTCGGGCATTGCCTTGCGCACTACGAGACCGCCTGAGCCTTAGAAGAAGACTCCTGCGCAAATCGCAGATTCGCGATGGTAACGTCGCCACTGTGATAAGCGAACGGGTCATCGCACACGGCCGAATACTCTAGCTCTGTAAGGCACGGGCCGTGCATGTATCTCCACGTCTCCCCAGCCACGCTGCAGGAACTGCGCTTAAACTGCGTAATGGGCATTGCCGCCAAACCAATCAAGATTTTGTAAGCGAAGGGCTGAGAGGTGCTAATCACCGTAGTATAAAATAGTTCTTTCTAAAACTATAATAAGGTTTTTGTTGGCGTGCTAACTCTTTGATAGGTCTTATTATAGATTATCACTCATGCAGTTCGGCAGTTTGGTATGGCTTCATCATTGAGCGCGAACAGACGTGACGCCACCGTCTTATTTCTCCGTCGTTGTGGGTGGCGTTACATTTGCAAGACATCTCGATTCGGCTGTGTTTTGATTTTTCTCAGGTCGGGACATGTCTACGTAGTCTTCGTTGGCGTTATTGTTTTTATTAGCGATTACGAAAAAAATTTGCTACCCTCCCACCACTGAAGACACGCTCCCTCCCCTTGATTCCACCTTCTGTTCCATACTTTCCCACTACAGACACACAAGAGGAAGATACCCCCCGCCCTACCCCTCCCTCCTAACACACCACGCCACCCTATAACGCCGCCTGCAAACTGAAACCTTCTATAATCACCCCATCCTACACCACATCTCGCCGTTCCCTTTCCCCTACAACTGCCCACACTGTCACATACCTCTCACCACTTACCACCTTGTTTTCTCTTGTCCTCACCACCACATCCCATCCCCCAACCCTGAGCAGTGGAGGCCGAGCTGACCAGCTCAGCACCAGAGCGACAGCAAGCCCTGGTGCAACGAGCTCTGGACGCAGCTCGGGCTCGCTGCCTCCTGGACTTAGGAGGCTGAACACATCCTGGGTGCGCACAATAAAAGTATATTCCTCCTTGCCCACGAAATCCCTACCAGCTGCGGAATGTGCACCTCGACAGTAATTTGGGGAATTAGCGTGAAATAAATTAGCACCATGGTTGCCGGAAATGCCTTACACTGGTTTGTAGACGTGCCTTAGTTACTTTCTATGCACCAACCATGAATTGTCTAATGTGTACATTCGCTGTATGGTACGTTATGCACGAGCAGTACTACAAATCTTGACCACACTACTTACATGGTACCGTGCATGTCAAATGAAGGGTGGGCGTGCCGTAGAAGTGCACACACAGATGGGGCAAAGCTTCACGTTTTCTCATTCATATGCAACCTTTTCACCCTGTAGTCAAGAGTATTCGCTGCAATTACCGAAGTTCACGAGAGCAACCACTGGGTAGCTGTGTTCTCCGGGTCCCACTTACGTATCCTGGGATCCCAATAGCAGTGCGCGGCTACCATAGCTCTGCCTCGTTTGGGTAACCACAGCCAGGTTTAGAGTGAACGACCAGAAGAAAGTCGCTTACTCCAGCGGCGCCAAGCTTCATGCCTATGTAAACCGAGCGATCTGTGTTACGTGTAACGAGCCGGGCATAACGATCTATACTTTGGGTGAGCCTGCCTATAACAGAAGGCAACAAAGAAATCGCTGATCATTTAGCGAGGCGCATGAATGTTTACAGCATTAGCGCTGTCGATAAATAAAACACGGCTCGCGCAATTAAGCAAGGTCTTCCCCTCCCTTGTTTCGGCAACGCGCTCTTGCGTCCGCAGCCGTACGGAAAGGTGTTGGCTGTTCATGTCACCCGTAGTACGTCCATATACTACTTACTAATACTTACAAATCGTACTACTTATAATCATCAAGGAGGCTTTCATTTGAAGGTAAGTACTTCCTAGCAAGTACTATTATGGTGGAGTTACATTAATAAGACTGGGTTACTTACTTCTGGGTTACTTACTGCTGCTGACAATGATCGTCGACCCTTCCCGAACCAAACGCACTTATGCCGCAGTTAGTGTAGACGCCAGTGAGAAAAGCTGTTACAGCGTTCACTGGTGATGATGACCTTTAAAGCTTGGCTTAGAGTGTTGAACAGCAAGTAAATCTATGCTGCAGTTAAGGTGGCAAAACAAATTTGCGAGCAAGGGACGCTTAAAGGCTGTGAGTGATAATTATATTAATAATTGTTTCGTTGCCGCCTGTTTCGTTCATTCGCCTCGTTCGTTTCGTACTCGTGTAGTGTACAGTCATGGCCAAATGAAATTCGAACGCGAACATATGAACCAGAACAGGCAAATTTGAAGAATACTGCTCGTGGGTGCCCAATAATGGCGCGCTATTGTGTACAGTCGACTAGCGATAGTTCAAACTCGAAGGGGCCCCATGATTTTGTTTGAATTATCCGAAGTTTGAATGATCAGACGCTCTCATATATATGACTCTCGGCAAGGTGACAGCACACATTATGATTAGGCATTTATTTTAATCATTTTTTTGTAATCTCTAAGCGCTTTTAAACCCCAACTGCACAAACCACACAAAGCAGAGGTGTAAGCTCCACAAGCCGAATGTCGTGCACGTCACTTTCGTACCCGCCGTGCCGTTTAACTTTTAGATGCGACGCATCTCTTTGACTCGCCTTGTCCCTCCATCCATCCGTAGTCCGCAAGCCTCTCCCCCATTCTCCTCGCCACGCCAGCTGCGCGGTAACGCCGCTCTCACCGCAGCGCCATCTTGCGTTAGCGCTCGCTCCCCTCGCCATTCCAGCTGCGCGTTAGCGCGCGTTAGCGCTCGGTTAACACATGCGCATGCGCTACTCTCTCTCATTCCCCTCACCGTTAACGCGCGGTACATATAAACGCGATAACTGCGCCGCTCCGCTCAGTCGCTCCACCGCCGCCGCTCCGATGACATCCGATGACCACCGATGATTTGAATGGAGACTACAGGTCTGCTACCGCGATGGTCGGCGCAACCGTAACAAGCAGCGCCCAGATGCGTCGCATCATTCCATGGTTTCCCCCCCGGAAAGATGTGGTCAATTTTTCTTTTTTGCTGACACGCGAATGCGTGATTGTGCGTTTTTCTTTTTGTTTTTGCGACAGTGGCGCGCGTGGTCTTCACCGCTTCGACAAGTGGCATTCAATCTTGTTTAGACGTTTTTTGAGGTCTATTCGCTGTTTTGGTTTCTAATTCGCATCGTGAAGACAATAATTAAGGCTAGAAAGTTGATAAACTTCACGGTCTACCTTACCTGTGCTTCGTTTCAAACGTTTCTTTACTAGCAACGCCCTTTTCCTTGAAGCTTCAGACACTTATTTTTCATTTTTCGACGGTTATGATTATATAAGCACGCAAACTTTCAAATAGTTGCTTGAAACCAGTAGATATTTTCCAATATGGACGCGCAAAAAGTATGAATTAACCGAATGGCGGAGTTTGAATTAAGTGGTTTTAAAATACATTTAACCGAGAATTTGAATTTTGTTTGAATTAACCGAAAGACCAATTATCAGAGTTTGAATTATCGCGAGTCTACTGTATTTGGAAAGCCGCATTTCCCAACTTTGTTACTGTAATTAAGCCACGCGTCAATAACCCCTTGCCTGAAAAGAAATCGCTCTATTGTGTGTTTTTTTGGTTCGTGTTTTCGTGATCGCGCGTCATTTGCTTCGTTATGTACGTGCGATACGAGCCGCCTTGAGAGGTGCAGGTACCGACGGGGGCGACCAGGAGGCTCCCACCGACGGCGAGCGAGCGGAACGGGCTTGTGCTGCCCAGTAGGCTGGTCAAGCAGTGACTGGCGCGGCCGCGAAGGTTCAACAGGAAGTTCAACAGCAGATCAACAGAAGTCCCAACTCGGCTCTCACCTTCACATACTGAGAAAGTTCGAAGCATCCCCCGTAATTTTTTTTGCATTTGATTCATAACTAGACCTACCTTTTTAACAGCTCCGAATTTCTCCAATTTCTCGGAGCGTTCTCGAAGTCAGAAACAGCACTCCCCGCCGGGGTGGCTATGGTCGACATCAAAGGAAGTTTGGGAACGCAATCTTGACGAGAAAGTCATCTTTGATTGTCTCTATTGCTTTTCCAATATGTCTAAAAAACTGCTTTGCAAAGGTGCTCTGTTGTACTGGGTTTAGCAAAACCAGCCAACCAGGAACCACCTCCGTGCACATATGGATTGTCAAATTTTCCCTCATTTGTCCGTTTGGTCACCAATTAGCACTAGAAAGTTCGGTTTCTGCAGTGCAGTGCGGCCGAAGAGCTGAATAGTCTTTTAGCTGAATAGTGAATAGTCCTGTGAATATTAGCTGAATAGTAAATAGTCCTGTGTATTTCTCTTCTTAGTCACCGTATTTCCGCGCCTGTTTTCAAGATGAATAGTGATCAATTCTTGTGGGATGGCCACTGCGCCGTCCGAACGAGAAAATTAAGTGAGCCTTTAGTCTATGCGTTTAGCCGGCTGTTGTGGGGCGTTTGTAATAAGCACTTAAGCCGCTGGGGAAGGAACTTGATGTAATTGAGAGCTGTTTCTCAAGGCCAGCCTTTCTTGAAATGAAGTAGGAAGCTTCGCGCGGCATACACTGTAATGTCGTCGACTCCTTACGACTATGTTGCTCGCATGACCAAGCTCCGGCGTCCTTTTACGCCGGAGTCATCTGAAGCCCGCGCCATTTACTCATACGTGGTACAACACAACCGTCTTCGCAGCGGCAGTGCCAGAAAGAAAAAATGATTATTTTTACTGTTGGCCTCGAGTCCCGGACGTCATGGGGGCTCTTTGGGTATCCGCCACCCCCTATACCCTGAACCCAATGCTAAATAAAGTGGCTACTACTACTACTTGCGCTGCTCCGTGATTCAGGTGACGTGAACTAGGTTGGAATAGTAAGGAACATTGGAATTCTCAACACGTCCATTTTTATTTTTTAAATATATTCCTCTCGCTCCCCATCTCTCTCGCCAGAATTCAGTGCTGGTAGGCAGTGCTTCATTCGCGCGCGTAGCTTAGGGCAGGCAGCTTCACTGCTGCGCCGTCAGTCGACTTGCGTCGGATCCTGCCAGCGTATTCGCAGCTCTTAGCCGTGCCTCACCGCGGTAGACACAATATGGCACAAGCAGCCTTCGCCAACCCACCCTTTAGCCGGCGGCGCGAAAACAACGCTCTTCGGGTGGCGTCAAATTGCGGGCGCCGTTGTCACACAACGCTTCGGATGCAGCGAGAGCGCGGTCCCTGTTCCCACGACGCCACAGCGAGGCCCTCGGTTGAAGTGGTAGTGGTCAGCTCAAAGATGGCCGCCGAACACGGGAGCATCGGCAACGTGCGGTTCTTCGGCTTCCTACGAGGAGTCGACTGGCGGCCCATGCAGTTGCGGGACCCGTTGGAGCGGTCGCTGGTGTGTAGCCTGTGCGGCGTCATGCCCCGTAGGACGGCTTCCCTGCCCTGCTCGCACGTGCTGTGCGAGTCCTGCTTCGAGGGCAGCCTCATAGGAGGGGACGTTGGCGGGTGCTGCCTGCTCGACGAGAGGCCCTTCCTTCCTGAGCAGACCGTCTGGAACGTCATCCGCCCGGAGCACGTCATCACGGCCAAGGTATACCGAAGGCGAGTTTTGATAGTGGTGCGCATTCGGACTCGTAAAACTCAAACGCGAATTGTGATATGTGACACTTTGCTGGGCTTCAGGGTACGAACACAGTATTCATTGAGAGTACGGTCTCCGGTGTCTCATAAAGCGCGGCTGAATGAGAATTTAACAGTTTCTATCAGATGTACACGTTAGTAATGCTTGATCGCCAGTCCATCACAAATTCAACTAATCGAGTGCCGCATCGGCAGTCAACTCCGGCAAAGGAACAGAAGAGAATTTTTTTCAAAGCAAGAAACGAATTTATTTAGCATTAAAACTCAAGTTATAAATGCATAAAATTCAACAAAACGCATCTGCAGTCGCTACCTTTGAACGTTTAAGTAATCACAGCATCCATGTACAATGGTTTCACGTTTAAATCGAAAGCAGTCGTGCCGCACTAAAACTCCAGAACTTGCGGCGAAATGGGAACAAAGAACAACTTTTTTCCCGGGTTGATCAGAAACAAGCTAGTGAGAGAAACTATCAGTATGCTAAAACAGGAAGAAATGTAACGTATAAAACGGCGTCTCACGGCTTTTAAAAATTGCTAATCACATATTTCTTCATAAAAATAGGTATTTCCCAGCTGGTCGCTTTCGATCAACATGAAGGCTAATTAATTTGCTCTTGACGAGAGTACAGGGCAAGCAGTTTTTAATTAAAGACAATACTAAAAAGCGGCATTCAGTTTCGGAGTTTATGACAGGAATGGTTACGTCTAACCAAGTGCAATGGAAACATTTGAAAAAGCGCATACAATGTATTTTTGCTGTAACATTTTCAGCAGCCCGCTGGCGCATCTATTTTGGAAACTGAAACTCCCCAAGTACACAGTGAAAGGACTGAACAACTTCAGCGGGAGAAGTCTAGTCAAGATCGCCCTTGTACTGGTTTGGTTTGCCAGGTCGCCATCGCGATGAACTTCATTGAGAGGCAATATACACTGTTATTTCTGGCAGCGACTGGTGGGCGAAGACCTTCGAGCACATAGCGCTCTGCTAACGTTGCCTACAAATGAATGGAACGTCTATATTTCGAACTTACTGATGACGCATGTCATATATTAAGTTCACGTTCTGCTAAAAGCTTCTCTGAAGTGGAGCTAATGCGTTCATAATGATGATTTGGTGTACCCTCAGTTAATTTGCCCTTATATCAGAACTTAGAATTGGGGTTGAAGAGATTTCGCGAAACTGTTTCAAGAATTCAGCATGTACACAACCGTTGGCTGATCTAATCCAGGTTTCTAGAGCGCAACAGTCGCCTTATCGGATGCCAAATCTTATGCAAAAGTGGAGCCATGAAGTATATATATGTTACCAGACTGGACATATCGTTTAGAATAGACAGTGCTTCACTGCAAGTGTCTGTCTGCGCCAGTGGACGCAGACGAGTCTAGGATGCGTTGGTAATTGACAAAAATTTGTTTGCAATTGTCTGCACGCCGAGACACCATTGTGTTCGAGGGGCTTTTCACAGCACCAGGTTGTCCCCTTGGTCTATGCTGTTTCTGACGTCGTAGAAAAAAACCTTTATTTCTTTTTCGCGCGCGCTGCCTGTAAATACGTGATGCAAATTGAGAATATGCAGCGATTAAAAGCGACACTTTACTTCGCTAGCTCATACAACGACTATGCTGTTGGCATACGTTTTTGCAGGAATCGATGCAAGGCAGGTTGTTTACTGCAGAGTTGGTCCGCTAGCAATACAACGCTAGTTTTTTGATAAACATCGATTGTCACAGTTTTTGTGCTTTATTGAGTGATGCTTTATGTACGAGCAATTTGATTTTTTTCTTATATATTTCAAATTTTATTCGTTAAGTTCGCTTGCGGACGTTTTTTGTTTAGTTTTCGGTTTTTAGGGAAAATGAAAAAGATGCATTTTTTTTTTATTTTGTCAGATCATGTTTGTGAAATTTTTATTTTCACAGGCCCTAGTTGGCCTTGCGCCATAAAAATCCAACCATCATCATCATGAAAATTTTATTTCTTGTATTCTTTCTTATTTTTTGGTTTTTCGAAATACTGTTGACCAATTATCTCAATTCATGCTATTATAAAGATTAAAGGTGTTACTTCCGCCAGATCTTCATTTTTATGGAAATGCAGGGCATTCCACAGTCCTGGCTGTGGGGGCACTCGGCAAAGAATGCCACGCAACTTTACTGCCTCAACCCAGCAATCCACACTTCATGCGTCAACAAGTTAAGACTGTGAGCGGAGCACAGAACGTAGACGGTCAAAGGGTTCTTATCCTTTATGTGAGCTTGAAGGCCCCTGTATTTCCCTGACACGTTGCTCGCATGCATATATATATAGGACTGGACCCTGTAGTTGTCAATAGAACTGTCGTTCTCACCAAGAAGAAATAACACGGTGAGAACCAGATTCTTACTTGTATGCGATTCAATTTATTAATTTATTTATTTTACACACCCTCAAGCGCTTACGCATTGTAGAGGGAGTGGGTTACAGAAGAAAACAGGAAATGTAAGTGAACATAACTGCGGCAGAAACAAAGCACTCACACAAAAAACACGTGGGCTGACATGTTGCACTGACAATACAAAAAATTGACACACACTGAAAATTGAAAATTGGAACACATCCAATGAATCTCTGGTATTTATCACCCTGGAAACAGTACCAAAGCACAAAGGTAATGGCCTGTACAGAAAACACGGGAGCCGAGCTCAGGGCTTTCGCCGGAACGAACGCGAAGGCTGGCAACCATAAGGGGCAAGGCTGCCCGCTCGTGGCCACGTGACACAGGTTTGTAAGAGGTAGCTTCCGCATAGCAGAAATTGAGCTTGAGGCCTCAGCCATTGCTTTTAGATGTCGACAGAATGGTCGGGTGCGCCCTCTGAAAGTGGGCGCCCGGGACGCGTGTTCCAAACGCTTCGCTGCACAGAGCACCCACGTGACATGTGTGATGTCACTGCGCGCGATATCCTTTTAAGCGCCTGCTAATACAAGCCCACAGTTCGGGCTCTGGGGCCTTGAAAAAGAGTACTGAGTATTGGCGCTGTGGCTTGGGTTCGAGCCCTAGCAGGCTTATATAGTTCTTCGCTTTTCTTTTTTTCCTTGCTTAATTTCATTTCTGTTTAATTTTTTTTTTCTAAACACATTGCTGTTAATAGCGATTCGGTATGCTTTAGGTCGCTTAAGGTCTGCGGCTCGTATAACAGAAGGCGTAACTGTAGTGGCGCTCCTAAACTTCCAACTTCGCGAAAAGAGTAACGTTTACCGAAAGTCGTGACCGATGTGCCAGATTGATTGAAACCTTGCAATGCATTGATTGTTCGATGGATTGATTGATCGATCGATTGACCGACCGATCGATTGACCAATCGATTGACCAATCGATATATTGACCGATTGATTGACCAATTGATTGATTGATTGATTGATTGATTAATTGATTGATTAATTAATTGATTAAATTAACTAATAATTATTCGATTGATTGATTGATTGATTGATTGATTGATTGATTGATTGATTGATTGATTGATTGATTGATTGATTGATTGATTGAATACCCTTTGTAACGGGTTGATGACGTGTTATCTCACCAAAGGACCTAATATATCCATATCGTCATACTGGTTTAATCCTAGCGCTGCTCTTAGGGCAGGCTCAAAATACATTTTCTCTGTTACAGGTGGTAGCTGTCATAGGCAATATTCCCCTCTCTGTTCTTCTTCCACCAGCATTCCAGTCTTCTTTTAGTCACCTCTACAGCCTTGAAGTTCCCTCCCTCTGTGCTACCTTTGTATCCTAGGGCTTCGGAAGCCGAGCAATCACATTCCAACACTACCTATGTGCCTCATAGTTTGTTTCTTTGGCGCAGAACACGCATACCTCATCATTTTGCGTATACTTCCCCACAAAGCTCTGAGTTCTCAAGCAACCTGCTGTAGTATAGAGAATAAAAGAGAATATAGAGAAAAAGAGAATATAGAGAATTGGAATTATCGTAGAGATTTTTCTTTCTCATGTCCAATTTTTCTGCCCTGTAAATACATCTGTCCTGTAAATACAACGGCGTTTTAGGTTCCATTTTTTGTCTCCGTTTTAATTGTATCGATGTGCTTTGCTTCTTTTTTGGTTACTTTCGCTGTCTTTGATTAAGACTTTTTGGTTACCTTGCCTGCCTTTGATTAAGACTTTTTGGTTATCTTGGCTGCCTTTGATTAAGGCTTTTTGATTACCTTGCCTGCCTTTGATTAAGACATTTTTGGCTACTTTGGCTGCCTTTGATTAAGACTTTTTGGCTACTTTGGCTGCCTTTGATTAAGACATTTTTGGTACTTTGGCTGCCTTTGATTAGGACATTTTTTTGCTACTTTGGCTGCCTTTGATTAAGACTTTTTGGCTACTTTGGCTGCCTTTGATTAAGACATTTTTGGCTACTTTGGCTGCCTTTGATTAAGACTTTTTTGGCTACTTTGGCTGCCTTTGATTAAGACTTTTTGGCTACTTTGGCTGCCTTTGATTAAGACTTTTTGGTTACCTTGGCTGCCTTTGATTAAGACTTTTTCGGTTACTTCGGCTGTCTTTCCAGGTGAGATGCTGGAACGCCCCCAGCGGCTGCGACTACGCGGGACCCGTGCGGGGTCTGCTGGACCACTTTGAAAAGGACTGCGCCTTCCACGCGGTCATGTGTCCGCGTTGCCACGTCATGCAGACGCGGACCCAGCTTCCGGCACACTACCGCGCCGGCTGCCTGCCGGCGTTTTCTCCAGATAGGCGCCGGCAGCACGGACGAGACGCTGCTGTCCCCAACGATGCCAGGAGCGATCCCTCCAGCCTTCAAGCCGCGGGAAGTTGTACGTCGCAAGATACCCTGGCAGGTTAGTACTGCCTTTCACGTGGGTGCGGCAGAAAATAGGCATCGCCGGGATAGGGCTAGCGCGAACAACGTTAGCGGGCAAAGGACAAAAAAATGTGCCGGAAGGCACGGCAGATGGGCCCAGGAATTAGGTGGCAGACATTCGGTTGTGAGGCGTTTCGCTGCAGTCATTTTGGTTTGGCTCTCGGCAGAAGCTTCAAAGGCATCGAGCTTACAGCACACGGTTCAACTTGACTCACCTGTTAAGGGCACCGTTGCGAGAGGCTACGGGTTAATTTCCAAGCAGCTCTTCAACGTGCACAGAAATAAAGCGCGCATTAACATTTGCTTGCATTTCATTTATTCAACCTCAAAGGGGCCCTAAACAGGGTTCCAAAAGTTGCGATTTTATGAGCGCAATCACTGGAGTACCATCGAAGTAACCTCCTGCCGCACAAATGGTTGAGAAGCGTTGAGTATTAACCGAGTTATCGTTCATTATGAAGCTCTTGCCCTTTCATCGTGACTCCAAAGCACTGTGGAAACTGTGACGTCACCGACCAGGCGAAAGACCACCGAGACAAACAGAGCAAGGTTTCAGATACGCGCAGCCATTGGCTCCGCTCGGCGGTACGTCACGCTTTTGTTTTAGCAGCTGACGCACAGGCTCCTGGGCCGGTCGCCCCGCTAGAACTGCCCGGCGACCGGGCTCCTCGCGTCGGCCAGGTCGCGTCGGCCCGTAATAGGGGAAACGAGCGTTTGAAGGCTAGACCGGGGGGAGGGGGGCAAACACAACATGCTCAAGATTTACGCCGACGATAGCGACACGACAGCGTTTCCGCATGCGGTGCTGTCGCGGCGAACAGGTCCCTCCGGGGCCCAGACTCAGAAAAGGCTTATCATCGCCGCAGTTATACAGTCACCTTTTTCAAAGCCGCGCCGACGACGGTCACCAGCGCAATCTTTCGGTGAACTATCACCCCCTTACACATATTTGCAAACTGATTTTGAGCGAAACTTCTGGTCTGGCGGGCGGCCACAAGTTTTAGCTGCTGCGGCGTATGCCGTGTCGTGCACACCGCAGAGTGGGCTCCTTGTTGACCGACTGTGCAGGCAGATGCTTGCCGCAGTCGCGCGTGTAGCGGCGTTTCCGCAGAGAGTTTCCGTGTTTTTCAGCGTTATTGTAAACGACGCGCTATATCTACAAACTCAAGTACCGTAGGCTCGTCTTACGGAAAGCGACTATCGACATTCGTCCCAACTAATACGCCGTGCCGCCGGTGCCAGAGCGATGCGCTCGCAGGAACCGCCCCCGCGCTTCCCCTGAGCCCGGAACGCTGATTAGCTACAGCATTTAAAGGAGCTCACCAATAGCGACGCCGTACTGTTCAGTGCTTCGTGCGTCATAGAGGCTGCGTCAGAGCATTCTGCCGAACGTCAGAGCGTGGCACTATGGCAGCGAGGAAGCGGTAGATAAACAAGGAAAGAAAGAAAAGACCTTTTCTGCGTGTTTGTGCAGCGCCTGCTTTACGCAGTGGTGTAATATTTGGTATAGCGTAGCGATTGCGCGATTGAAATGGTGACCTTCGGAAGCCTATGTAGGGCCCCTTTAACGGTTCCAAGGCATTAATCGAATTTGGTACAGCTTATAACAAAGTAACAATAAGACAGTGCACGATGATTTCAAGAAGTAGATAAAAGGACGAAAAAAACAACAGAAACATAGAAATGCATAGAATTCCTCCCTTCAATCGAAAATGCAACCCCTGAGATCGACGGTTCAACTCGCGAACCTGCCCGTATAACGGCGGAAGGTCCGCCACGCAACCACACAGTTTCGGATTCTGACTACGCAAACGTTGTGCTCGCAGTGCTGGAGACGAGGATGAACGAGTTGCTCGAGTACGTACGGGCGCTGGGCACCAGGTCGGCGCTCATGGACGCCGAGATGAGCGACGCCAAGGACCTGCTCACGAGGCTGGTGCTGAGCGCAGGAGGCGGCAGCGAAGATTCGGCGCAGCATGCGGAGGGCGAAGCGGCTACGGCGACGAGCGAAGGTCGAGCCTCGCTGAGGTCAATACCGGGGATGCTGGGAAGATTCTCAGCTCTCATCAGGAGTGAACGCGAACGATTCAACGAGCGCCGCGAGCAGTGTTCCTACCTGGTCGCGTTCAAGAAGACCGGGGCGGAACACGCCACCGAGGGGACGCTGTCGGCGCCATTAGATCCCGAGACCTGGGCGTCTAGAACGCAGGCTCCCGACGGCACCTGCTACGTGAAGATTTTCCTCCTCGAGGACATGTCCACGCTGCACGTCTACGCCGCCGCCGACCAGACCAGGGAGACTCTGAACCCGTGGACACTGGCGTCCGTGAGCCCGGCACGCCCCAGGACCAGAGCAGGCTGCCGCTTCTTCGCGTTGCGCCATCGGGAAAACACGAGTCCAGCGAGAGCCGAAACGGCCGCGTCGTCAGACTTCACCGTACCAACGTGGACCGTCTCAAGGCGGAGCCGCGACTCGCTGAGGGACGAAGGCTACGAGCACTGCGGCTCGTACGACTACGGCGAGATGTGCCGCTTGGGATTTGTCGATGGCGACCAGACCATGCTCTTCTGTGTGAGACTCGCCCGCAGGTGGGCAGTGCCGAGAGATAGTAGCTGAAAAGGGGAGGCTGGTAGAAGATTGCCTGGTGGTTCCCCACCGATTTAAGGGCGACTCACACGACCCCATGCCTATGGGGGCTTATTAACTCATGACCTACGCGCTTAATAACCACCCTGCTGCAGTGCAAGAAGTTTTACACTTTCAAGAAAATGTTCCTTATGGCCTATCATTTTGCTTATTTAGGAAAAATGTCACCTCTGTACTGAAATAAAAAGATAAAACTTTTTTTTTGCTAGACAGGTTGCGTCATCTATTGTGAAATAGATAAAGATAAAATAACAAGTATTTCTTGTTTATTTTTATTTCACTAAAGATGTGGTATATTCATAAAATAAGCAAACTAGGCCGTTATAGGAACATTTCTATGAAACTGAAAAGCTTTTCGTATTGGTGCAGGATGGTATTTAAAGGGGCCACGCAGAAAAAACACAAGTTGGCTTCATTCGAAAGATTGCCTGGTTAGGATCATACTGACACCAGTTTTAACGTTAACTTCGCCCAAGTAACCTACATAATTAGGAAAAAATGGAATGGCCATGCCACCCACTAGCTCATTTCCCACAACAGAACCTGTGATATCATATGCCCAGCTGTGCGATTGGCTGAGACGGGCAAAAGCAAACGCAAATTAGGCAGGTCTCATACACTTGCGAACGAGCTATTTGCTCTTAAATGTAATGTATATTCATTCTACTGCAGTAAGAATGCTGGGGTAAACAATGAAAGTTACAAAATACACTTAAACATAGAAGTACCAATACGCACTGCTATTGGTATTGCGCGCACTATGCTTGTTTTAGCTGCACAGCAACCGTCCGCTTTGGAGTTGTCTTCACTACACTGGCCTATTGGCGTAAGCGACGCAATTGGCTTACGTGACCGTGTTTGTCGAGCATACCCCATGTTTCACGATCGATTACTTTCTACCGTAACAAAAAGCAAGCCAGGTGGAAATGCGGTCAAAAACAAAGCAACGGTGGACAACGGTCCGCGGCTCAGTATGCAAGCGCCATCTGGGAGGCCTGACGGCAAGCAAGGCTGCAGAGCCTAATGCCGCACTGGAAGTTCGTTTTAGTACCCGCCCTTGTGATTCCACGGCAGACGTCACGAAAACACACGATTTGGCGAGATAATCAAAATTTTATTCTAAATTGATTAATTTCTCAGTGAATCCGGCATCCTTTGGTGTCGGATAAGGGCTGGGGCACAATTAAACACAAAATTTTTCGAATAATGCAAACCTGTATTTTGTCTGCATGGCCCCGTTAAGCCTGTAGGTCATGAATTAGTAGTAAGTCCCTCAAGAATTCAATCAGGGGAGTCCTCCTTAATCAGCTATGTTTCCCCAACCATTCGTAGCCCACTTTTTTTTTCTGTTGCATACCGCTCCAAGATGACTTATCGCAGATAGTTTTGACTCTACCTACACGAAATTCGGGCCGTAATTCGACCCATTCGTGCCGCTTTCCAAACAAACCCGTCGAACAAACGTGCACAGTTGTCTGAAGGACTTGTCGCTGTGCTTCCCCAACTTTTCGCGGTGTCTGCTGCCGATTTGTCTGTTTTATTTCCTCTCTTATTATGCCATGCTATTCCAGCGCCATGCAGCATAAACCACAATGCTAAGAGGATGTCGTGCTTGACCCTGATCCACGTGTCCACTAGCCTTTCGCCCTGGTTTCAGCGAAGCATCTCCATCTAAGTCGCGCCATTAACACGCGAGAACGTTGGCTAAATAAACTGTCCTAAGCACATTCCTCGTCTTCTTTGGTCGTCGGGAAGACCACCCTCGCGCTCGCTATCTCGGTCGGCTAGAGCACTCGGCAGTACACTGAGCCTTCGCTACTCTGCCCTGCACTCGCTTCACACCACTTTACACCAATTACACCACTTTACACCACTTTACACCGATAACAGCCTCTCTGAGCGCACTGCCTCGGACTTTCTTTGTTTCCGGGTACGTCCGCGGCAATTGCTTGGCCTTCCCTTCAGCCACAGCAGCCGTTCACTTGGGACAGCCCGCAGGTGCGAGTCCCCGAGTGCAGGTGATTGAAAGAGTGAGGGCCACCCCAGATCGAAGCGTCTGTGGAAAATCTCCCTCCCATCGAAAAAAAATTTACCATTTCTTCCTAAAGAAAGGTGGGAGAACCGCGAACGCTAAAAGTGCGTCCAATAGTCGCTGAAAGGGCGTCCATGGGCCCTATTATCGACTGCACAAATGCGCAGTGAATTCGCCATGTTTTTTTTGCGTAAGCACAACGTAAGCAATCAGTGACGTGATGCACGTATAAGTAAGACGACATGCCGTGTAATTTGATGCTTAGCTCATAAAAATCACAACCCAGCTACCAAATATTGCGCATAAGGGATATCAAAACTCTTGGTATGTATTGTAAAAATTAGGGCGGCAGCTGAGGTTGGCAAGAGAAACACATTTTTTGCAGGTTAAAATTGGCGTCAAAACCACACGGCGATTAAAAGCGAGCGCGGCGGGTGTTAAGCTAAAAAAACATCAACAATCTTTTTACCGTATCTATTTATTTGTTCCAATCGTTTTTAGTGGCATAGTTGAGCTCTCTGCTTCAATGCAAGCTTTGTTGAGTTATCACCTTCCAGGCCGTCACCGCCGCCACGCTGTCGTCTGCTGCTATTTTACAGGTGTATGGCGTGATCGCAGAAAAAGACGGCCGTGATCATCGGTTGTATGACGCGGTAAATACACCGGAACACTACGCCTGATAACGGCGGTGCGTGCGACGCCACCGATTCACTCATTCGTCAAGCTCGAACTCAATCAGCGAAGTAATGAATAAAACAGTCAGTTTTCTTAGTCATTTTTTTTTCTTGAAAGCGATCATGTGACTCACCAGTTTACTGGGAGGAGTGTGGACAAATGCCATGCGTTGGATTCTTTGTAATGGAGAGGCTTGTACTGCCCTCTTATGTTGCTGTTACGCCAAACTCCATGCCAAGCATAACAACAAAATACAGTACGTTATTTTCATGCTCTGCTATCTCTGACTTGGAAGCTGCCAAAACTATTATCTCTTTCGCTAGAAAACAGTTCTATATCACACATCGTGCGAAACTGCGCCTGCTGCAAATTCACGGGGATTTCACGGCGCAGAAAGTCGGTGAAATATTTTGCCCTATTTCACGGCGACAGCAGCAGCCATTTACAAGCTGTTGCGTAACAACGCGTCACTTCTACTCTGGCTGAAGTTTCCAATGTGTGACGTGAGCGTTCCCGCCAACTGTATCACGTCACGTCTTCTCAGCCAATCACAAAGAGAACATGAGATACAAGCCGAATTGTTGTTATATAGCAAAGACAAGCCCGGCGCATTTCGTCTATACTCGGTTACAACTCAAGAACGGCACCACCTCATGTAGTGTATCACTCCGCCAAAGCGCCGGACCCGTGATGTCAGTGCGCGCGCGTTTTGAAAGGGGTTTGCTATGAAAGCGTGAAATCATCTGCCTTGTCTCACGCAGTTTGTTTGTCGTCACTGGAGTCGTTTATAAGCATATTAAGTCCAAAAAATCACGGGAACGGCTCACGCCATGTTCAAAATATTTCCAGTAACGCCCTACTTGCGCCACGCGGAGAAAAATCCGGCTACGGTGATAAGGCACAGCAGCAACTTCCGGTGCCGTTCTCAATTTGTCACCGAGTATAGTTTCTCATTGCCGGCCAAGAATTATGCTCTTGCAGTGCAAAGAAATAAGGCAAAGTTTAGAACTGGTGCCAGTAAACGCCATGAAACGTCAGAATGACGAAAGCACACACAACTGCTTTGTCAACCGGAAGCACGTGACCAATTCTGAAAGCCAATCAGACAAAGCTTCCGGGAATTCACTGTTCACGGTTAATCTACAGCGTCAAGAATAAGGCCCCAGTCGTCAAACCTTCGGAGACCTAAATTGCAAACGAAGAACGAACGCACGCGACGATTTTTCGCGCACTAAGTTAACGCCTCTACGAACGATCTAAATGTATACCGATACGTTTTTTTTTACGAGATAAAAGAGTTACTGCAACCCCTGAGATCGACGGTTCAACTCGCGAACCTGCCCGTATAACGGCGGAAGGTCCGCCACGCAACCACACAGTTTCGGATTCTGACTACGCAAACGTTGTGCTCGCAGTGCTGGAGACGAGGATGAACGAGTTGCTCGAGTACGTACGGGCGCTGGGCACCAGGTCGGCGCTCATGGACGCCGAGATGAGTGACGCCAAGGACCTGCTCACGAGGCTGGTGCTGAGCGCAGGAGGCGGCAGCGAAGATTCGGCGCAGCATGCGGAGGGCGACGCGGCTACGGCGACGAGCGAAGGTCGAGCCTCGCTGAGATCAATACCGGGGATGCTGGGAAGATTCTCAGCTCTCATCAGGAGTGCCCGCGAACGACTCAACGAGCGCCGCGAGCAGTGTTCCTACCTGGTCGCGTTCAAGAAGACCGGGGCGGAACACGCCACCGAGGGGACGCTGTCGGCGCCATTAGATCCCGAGACCTGGGCGTCTAGAACGCAGGCTCCCGACGGCACCTGCTACGTGAAGATTTTCCTCCTCGAGGACATGTCCACGCTGCACGTCTACGCCGCCGCCGACCAGACCAGGGAGACTCTGAACCCGTGGACACTGGCGTCCGTGAGCCCGGCACGCCCCAGGACCAGAGCAGGCTGCCGCTTCTTCGCGCTGCGCCATCGGGAAAACACGAGTCCAGCGAGAGCCGAAACGGCCGCGTCGTCAGACTTCATCGTACCAACGTGGACCGTCTCGAGGCGGAGCCGCGACTCGCTGAGGGACGAAGGCTACGAGCACTGCGGCTCGTACGACTACGGCGAGATGTGCCGCTTGGGATTTGTCGATGGCGACCAGACCATGCTCTTCTGTGTGAGACTCGCCCGCAGGTGGGCAGTGCCCAGAGATAGTAGCTGAAAAGGGGAGGCTGGTCGAAGATTGCCTGGTGGTTCCCCACCGATTTCAGGGCGGCTCACACGACCACATGCCTGTGGGGGCTTATTAACTCATGACCCACGCGCTTAATAACCACCCTGCTCCAGTGCAAGAAGTTTTACACTTTCAAGAAAATGTTCCTTATGGCCTATAGTTTGCTTATTTGGGAAAAATGTCACCTCTGTACTGAAATAAAGAGATAAAACGTTTTTTTGCTAGACAGGTTGCGCCATCTATGATGGAATAGATAAAGATAAACTAACAAGAATTTCTTGTTTATTTTTATTTCACTAAAGATGTGGTATATTCATAAAATAAGCAAACTAGGCCGTTATAGGAACATTTCTATGAAACTGGAAAGCTTTTCGTATTGGTGCAGGATGGTATTTAAAGGGGCCATGTAGACAAAACACAAGTTGGCTTCATTCGAAAGATTGCCTCGTTAGAATCATACTGACACCAGTTTTAACGTTAACTTCACTCAAGTAAGCTACATAATTAGGAGAAAGGAAAGATTGAAGCCATGCGACCCACTAGCTCATTTCCCACAACAAACCTGTGATATCATAATGCAACAGCTATTGCAAAGATATCAAAAGGCGGACAAAAGCAAACGCAAATTAGGCAGGGCTTATACGCTTGCGAACGAGCTATTTGCGCTTATATGTTACACTACACTGGCCTATTGGCGTAACCGACGTTAGCTTACGTGACCGTGTTTGTCGAGCATACCCCATGTTTTGCGATCGATTGCTTTCTACCGTAACAAAAACAAGCCAGGTGGAAATGCGGTCAAAAACAAAGCAACAGCGGTCCGCGGCTCAGTATGCAAGCGCCATCTGGGAGGCTGACGGCAAGCAAGGCTGCAGAGCGTCATGACGCACTGGAAGTTCGTGTTAGTAACCGCCCTTGTGGTTTCACGACAGACGTCACGAAAACACACGATTTGGCGGGAGAATCAAAATTTTAACCTAAATTGATTAATTTCTCAGTGAATACGGCATCCTTTGGTGTCGGATAAGGGCTGGGGCACAATTAAACACGAAATCTTTCGAATAAGACAAACTTGATTTTTTTCTGCATGGCCCCGTTAAGCCTGTAGATCATGAATCAGTAGTAAGTCCCTTAGGAATTTAATAAGATGAGTCCTCCTTAATCAGCTGCGCGTCTCCAGGCACCCCACTGATGTCTCCCCAACCATTCGTAGCCCACTTTTTTTTCTGTTGCATACCGCTCCAAGATGACTTATCGCAGATAGTTCTGACTCCATACCTACAAGAAATTAGGGCAGTAATTCGACGCATTCGCGTCGCTTTCCCAACAATCCCGTCGAACCAAGGCACACCATGGTCTAAATAACTTGTCGTTGTGCTTCCCCAACTTTTTGCGCCGTCTGCTGCCGATTTGTCTGTTTTCTTTCCTCTCTTATTATGCCATGCTATTCCAGCGCCATGCAGCATAAACCACAATGCTAAGGAGGATGTCGTGCTTTGACCCTGATCCACGTGTCCACTAGCTTTACGCCCCGGTTTCAGCGAAGCATCGCCATCTAAGTCGCGCCATTAACACGCGAGAACGTTGTCTAAATAAACTGTCCTAAGCATATTCCTTGTCTTCTTTGGTCGCCGTGACCACCCTCGCGCTCGCTATCTCGGTCGGCTAGAGCACTCGGCAGTACACTGAGCCTTCGCTACTCGGCCCTGCCCTCGCTTCACACCACTTTACACCAATTACACCACTTTACACCACTTTACACCGATAACAGCCTCTCTGAGCGCACTGCCTCGGACTTTCTTTGTTTCCGGGTACGTCCGCGGCAATTGCTTGGCCTTCCCTTCAGCCACAGGAGCCGTTCACTTGGGACAGCCCGCAGGTGTGAGTCCCCGAGTGCAGGTGATTGAAAGAGTGAGGGCCACCCCAGATCCAAGCCTCTGCGAAAAATAAAATCTTCCTCCCATCGAAAAAAAATTGACCGTCCCTTCCTAAAGAAAGGTGAGAGAAGCGCGAACGCTGAAAGTGCGTCCAATCGTCGCTGAAAGAGCGTCCATGGGCCCTATTATCGACTGCACAAATGCGCAGTGAATTTGCCATGTTTTTTTTTTTTTTGCGTAAGCACAACGTAAGCAATCAGTGACGTGATGCACGTATAAGTAAGACGACATGCAGTGTAATTTGACGCTTAACTCATAAAAATCGCAACCCAGCTATCAAATATTGCGCATAAGAGATATCAAACCACTTGGTATGTATTATAAAAATTAGGGCGGCAGCTGAAGTTGGCAAGAGAAACACATTTTTTTTCAGGTTAAAATTAGCGTCAAAACCACAAGGCGATCAAGTAACGCTGATCCAAAAGCGAGCGCAGCGGGTGTTAAGCTAAAAAAAAAACACCGACAATCTTTTTACCGAATCTATTTATTTGTTCCAATCGTTTTTAGTGGCATAGTTGAGCTCTCTGCTTCAATGCAAGCTTTGTTGAGTTATCACCTTCCCGGCCGTCACCGCCGCCACGCTATCGTCTGCTGCTATTTTACAAGTTTATGGCGTGATCAGAGAAAAAGACGGCCGTGATCATCGGTTGTATGACGCGGTAAATACAGCGGAACGCTACGCCTGAAACGGCGGAGCGTGCCGAGCCTTGGGTAGCTCTTGCCTCGTGGATCAACGGACCCTGACGCAACGGGCACTACAGGTCGCTTCGGCCATTTGGGCTGAGGCCACCCCCCCAACCTGAACCGGTGTCTACAATAAGGTTTTCTTTGTAATAAGCTTCTACTCTCCTCTTTCTCTTTCGCCAAACTCAATCCAAGCATAACACAAAATACAGTCGTTTCTTTCATCTCTCTATCTCTCTTGGAAGCTGCCAATCTATTCTCCACATTTCAAGCTGAAATCAGCAGTTACTGAATAAACAGTCACTAGCATCTTTGTTGCTGTGCCAAACTATGCAAATGCCATGCGTTGATTCTTGCAGCTTGACTATTCTGTTACGTGCCAAGATTATCATCGGCGCGATAAGTTTTTTGAAAACAGTCCTAAATCACCATCGTGCGAAACTGCCCTGCTGCAAATTCACGGGATTTCACGGCGCGGAAGTCGGTGAAATTTTGCCATTTACGCGACAGCACCGTCTGTTGCGTAACAACGCGTCACTTTTACTCTGGCTGAAGTTTCCAGTGTGTGACGTGATCGTTACCGCCAACTGTATCACGTCACGTCTTCTCAGCCAATCACGAAGAGAACGTGAGATACAAGCCGAATTGTTGTTATATAGCAAAAACAAGCGCGGTGCATTTCGTCTAGTTTCTCATTGCCGGCCAAGAATTACGCGCTTGCAGTGCAAAGAAATAAGGCAAAGTTTAGAACTGGTGCCAGTAAACGTTCATGAAACGTCAAAATGACGAAAGCACACACAACTGCTTTGTCAACCGGAAGCACGTGACCAATACTGAAAGCCAATCAGACAAAGCTTCCGGGAATTCACTGTTCAAGGTCAATCTACAGCGTCAAGAATAAGGCCCCAGTCGTCAAACCTACGGAGATCGCAAACGAAGAACGAACGAACGCGACGATTTTTCGCGCACTAAGTAAACGTCTCTACGAACGATCTAAATGTATACCGATACGTTTTTTTACGAGATAAAAGAGTTACTGCAACAGTTACCGCGAACGGTAACTTGTTTTAGCATAGCGTTACCGTGTTTACGTTACGGTCTACCGTGCTTGCGGGAGTCGACTGCGCATGCGCGAGAAGTTTCCGCGGACGGTAACTTATCGGCGCCCTCACCAGCTTCCTGAGCAGGCGAAGTGTACCCTCGGGTCTTGCAATTACAGCAAAGCCATTGCGCTGGGCTCTTGAGGCATGGTACAACTGATAAAAGCATGCTTAGTTGAGGTTGTTTATTTCGTTTTTTTCGTAGGAGCACGACAAACGACTATTTTTCTCAGATGGGCGAGAAAAATGGCCGTCCGTCCCTGCCCGGGCTAAGCCTCGCCCGCCTCAAATAGTTCAGATAAGTTTCTGAGCTCGCAAAGTGCTTTTACGCTTCCAAAATTGTGCTGGGCAAGGTTATTGATAATTACAACTTATTTTACTCATTTCTTGCTGAAATATATAGCGCATATAGCGCGGGCGTTAATTCTAGTTACCTTGATTCTAACTCTACTCTACTTCTACCCATTTGTATGCTCATTATATTTTTATCAAGTTTCTAAATTATCTATATGCCGAAAACATGAACCATATTCCTCCTGGGCGCGAAAGGGCGTGCAGTATGTTTTAAAAAATAAAAGCCGTGTTACCATCTTAAATAAACTCATACGTGATAACCAAGTTCCAAGGGTCCATGCAAAAAAAAAACTGTTGAATGGTCTCTCTCTAAGCTAACCTACTGCTAAGAAAATAACAAGGAAATAACAAGAAATCACCGCGCCTGTCCATCGGCTGTAAGCGCGGCGTGAGCGTCTCCGGCGTGGTCTAGTGGCTAGGATATCTGGCTTTCACCCAGAAGGCCCGGGTTCGATTCCCGGCGTCGGAAGCGTGTGCGGTCTCATGGTGTAATGGTTAGCACTCTGGACTCTGAATCCAGCGATCCGAGTTCAAATCTCGGTGAGACCTGCGCTTTTTTTTTTTTTTTTTTTTTGCGCCGGAAAGCATAAGTGAAGCAGCAGAACATTGCTCAACAAAGACCAAGGCGCTTGAAATAGCCAACCAAACCATCTGGAGGTGAACTAGCTGTGCCTGCAAATATAAAAGTGTCAATCCTCCTGGGGGTGGTTATAATTTAAATAAGTAAGAGTTAGTACGAAGGATTTTGAAAGAGGTGGTGGTGTCGGCGCTCACCCTTTGGAACACCGTACTGTCTGATATAGATGCTGCCGTAACTGAAAGTGAACCTGAAGGCAGTTGGTCGACTTGCACCGGGCCGTGATAGTAAAACTGCCAATGAAGCAGTACAAGTGACGGGAACTGGCTGAGCCTATTAATGAGTAGCATTCTTTGACGAGTATACCCCCCACAGCCGGGACGGTGTAACGCCCTGCATTTCCACAAGAATGCAGATTTGGCGGAAGTAACACTTGTAATCGTTATAATAGCGTAAATGGACATAATTGGTCGGACAGAATTTTCAAAAACCAAAAAAACTAACAAGAATAGAAAAAAACAAATTTTAGCGAAAATGATCTGATAAAATCAAAAATATGCATCTGATACATCTCCCCAAAACCGAAGCATAAACAAGAAAAGTATGCAAAGAACGTATGGCAAAAAAACGCCCTGCATTTGACTAAAAATGCACATTTGGCGGAAGTTCCACCTTTAATCGTCATACTAGTGGGCATCCTCGATTTACCAGTCCTGGACAGTCCGCGGGCAGTCCGGGGACCGCGTTCGGACCGCAAATCCCATAGAATACATGAAAACAAAATGGCAGCATCTCCACTCCGTGGATGATGGCGAGAGTGCGGAGTACGGGGACTCGAAATGACATCCAAGTTGCGCCCCGAGTGACATCAGATTTGCGCCCCGATTGTCATTCGATTTAAGCCGTGAGTTGCACATTGACTATTCCCTAAATGAAACTGCAACTCACGGCTCAAATCGAATTTCGCTTGATTTTCGCTCGATGGTGGTGTGCGCACGGATGGACGCGGACGGACATTGGGAGGCCTAGGTACTCCTCACCGTTGCAGGCGAAGGAGTAAGCCGCTTGACTCTCAGGTACTATCACGGTCGTAGCCCAATGGGTAAGAGCGACTGGCACTAACTCTGTCTGGTCTACCAGAGACAGGCTCGAATCTTGTGTGATTTCTTGCAATTGTAAATGCTATGCGCACGGACGCGGACGGACATTGTGCGGTTCTAAGGTACTCCGCACCTAAAACTCGAGCACCGGATCACGTCGCTGGCAGTCCGCGGATAATCCGGGACCGATAATCGAGGAGGCCCAGTGTAAATGGAGATAATTGAGCCTGACAGAATTTTGAAAGACCGAAAAATAACAAAAATAGAAAACAAATTTTCTCAAAAACGATCTGAGAAAATAAAAAAGTATTCATCTTATACATCTCCCGCAAAACCCGAAGAATAAACAAACAAATCCGCAAAACAACGTGGTAAATACGAACAAAAAATAGCGTAAACAAACCAGCTTTGCAGTACACCTTGTATCTTCGAAAAAAAAAGCATTATTACCGAAGTAAGTGGATTTCATCACTATAATTTACATCATTGGCGAAGAGAAACCAAAGAAAACTTACAAGCAATAAAATAATAGGCCTTTCGCTACTCATAGCCATAATTGGCTGTAAAGAACTCACATTCTAGACAAGCGGCATAAGATGCTACGCATTAGTAGACAATTGTCTGAATTTATGTAATTTTTGTTAAGATAGGAACCGGAGAGTAAAATATCTTTTTAGGGAGGCGCACTAACGAAGCTCAGCAGCGGGGTAAGACCACCGAAATTATTACGACGAAGTACAGTGCGCAGGCGGTGACTATCCTGTTTTCCGCTGTGTACGTTATATTGATAGTGTAGATCTATTAGCCCTTGCCGACAACCTTAGTGGGACAACCACTGTATATTACTACAAAGAGGGAGCACATGCCCGTTATCGCATGAGAGAGGGAGCGCCACATTCGTTTCCAAGTCAGTGCAGGCCGGCCACTTCCTGTTGCACCTAGCGCCGTCTAGTGGTTAGCTTTGAACGCTGCCGCAATCCTGTTGATCAACTGCTAAAACGAGCCGGCTGCTCGGCTGTGGCCCAGCGGGTAGCGTGGCAGCTTATAGACCTTTCCAACAGAATCCTCGAACCGGTGGGCAGCACCGCGCCGTCAGCGCTCCGGTAGCGAGATTATTGGTGGACCCAGTGTTGCTCGCTAACTCTGAACTGTTCATTCCCGGCGTTGTTGGCACATTTACACCTGTTTTCCAACAACTTAGGCCGGGTTCAGACTGTTGCCGCAACTGCCGTAATATCGTAATAAAAAATGACGTCAGTTCACGTCTCAGCCAACTGTACTGCGTGACACACGTCTTTTTTTTTTTTTTTTTTTACGTCCATAGCTCACAATAGGGCTTTTGCGTCGGTAGTCTGAACATGGCATCAAGCAGTTTTTGCGTTTTCGAAGGGCGGTTTATGCCGTACAGCTTCGACTTTTGTACCAGGCAGCACCGTGCTGCAAACGGTTGTACAGATAACCAGAAAAAGAATGGAATGGAGTGGACAGACGTTTACTGAAGAATGAAAGAGAAGAAAAAAGTCTTGCTGCGCTAGTGCAGCGCATATTGAGTGAGTACGTGGAATTGAATGCTAGCGATGCTAACAACTAACAATTAATCCGGAGCCCTCCACTACGGTGCGCCTCATCGCCTGCGTTGCGTAGGCGGGTTAAACCCTACAATCAATCATATCAAATCAATCAAATCTAACAATCATCACAGCTGCTCTGCATGTGGTTTATTAGGAACCAATTGACCGTCGATTGGTGTTACGTTGGTTGATAAAGAAAAGTAAGCGACGACACATAATTAGCACACGACAACAAAAAATCGACTTGCAACTGACTATGGCCGCCGACACACTCCTAAGTAATTCCATCGGTACCATGAAATTCTCTATCAGTTATAAAAGCGTGCGTTCAATCAGTTAATAGCCAACTATTCCAGTGACTGGCAGCGCGACTAAAAGCAAGCGCCTGACCGTGAGGGTGTTTGAACTCACGTGATCGATCAGCCTATCACCGGTTGCTATGCGCTTACCCCACTCTTAGCGAAATCAGCAACCCCCTTTCACTTATAATTACAGGAACCAAGACGCTTAAACGCATTTAGTGCATCGTCCAGGCATAGCAACCTCTACTCGTCGAGCTTTGCATGAAAAAAACGAACGGCACAATGCTTAATCACTGGTGGAATTTACGTGCTGGGTAGTTCGCAAGGTAAACAAGTGCAACTATTTACCGTAAGCCTAACAGCAAAATCGTCGCGATTGTTTCACGCGCTACCTCGTATGCGTGGCCAACAGAATATAAGAGCTTTACGTAATAAAACGGTGTGATTTACCTCCAAGGTTGACCAGTTCACTGAGAATAGCGGCTGTTGAAGATGCCGGCGTGCAGTGCAGCGCCTGCAACATCCGAGGCCATCCGTCGCTCGCCCTCGTCGATTCCAATATTGTGTCTCAGAACGCAGGTATTGTGTGAGCAAGCAATACTTCAGAAATGCAGTGTGTATACTGTACTAAGTTACAAAAAATTAGCAGTGGCTAGCTCGGCTATGCCAGGATATACGTAGCGTGAGCTAAGGCTCAGATGGTTATTCTTAGCTTTCATGGTTGTCTAGGATTAGCTGATTATCATGCTTAATGCTGCTAAAACGATTCCAATCCAATCCAATCCAATCCAGTTTAGTCCAGTCCGGTCCAGTCCGTCCCGTCCCGTCCCGTCCCGTCTTGTCCCGTCCAGTCCAGTCACTGCTCCTCGCGCATGCGCAGCACGGCTCTCCAGGAGCCACGCGAAACGGCTATCAAGCGGCTCCGGTGCACCGTCAGACTTGGCTACTGCGCAACGGAGGCGCACAGCTGGGCACGCGCCGGCGCCAGTGCGTCTGCCGTGGCTATGACGTCACACCTCTGGAATGCGCAGACCGGCGAATGTGCAGACCCAATTCTCTAGACACCCGTACTCCAATTGGATTAGAATACAATACAATACAATACAATACAATACAATACAATACAATACAATACAATACAATACAATACAATACAATGCAATACAATACAGTACAATGCAATGCTCCTCGCGCTTGCGCAGCACGGCCCTTCAAGGTCCACGCGAAACTGCTCAACCTCGGCCAGTGTAGCTTACGCTACAAAACATACGGAGGAGTAGTGTGAGCTTTGGGG
Organism: Haemaphysalis longicornis; assembly: GCA_013339765.2. Taxonomy (NCBI): domain Eukaryota; kingdom Metazoa; phylum Arthropoda; class Arachnida; order Ixodida; family Ixodidae; genus Haemaphysalis; species Haemaphysalis longicornis. The sequence goes on along the minus strand of CM023457.1, from coordinate 79,760,884 downwards.
CCGCGCCTTCCCATATGTTCAACCCTGCATATGATTGCACAAAACAATATTCCACTTCGCTTTTTCCCTTATGGCCTGGGGGCCCTTTTCTCTCTATAGAGGCTGTTCGTCATTTTTTACGTGCTCAGTGATGCCAATTGCGATATGTGACGGTTTGTTCCCCTCTTCCCCTCCTCCACTCCCCTCCCCCTCCCCAGCCTACCTTGCGTATTGTTTAAGTGAATGAAAGGAAACTATGTTTACTCTACATAAAGACATATCAATTGGGAAAATGCAGAGATAAGTATTTCTTCATCTGAAAGTACAAGTGCCTTTTTATATATATACAATTAGCACGAGTTCAAAACTGTACAAATTGTGCCAATGACTTCAACGAAGCATAGGCGTTTGATATGGTAACTCCATGATTCAATCTAAAAGCTTTGTTTTGAATTTCGAATAGGACTCGCCAACCATGCCACTTAAAAAGTCTCCGTTAATGTCGTCGCTCTTCGTAGGAGGGCTGCGAACCCGAAATCAAGAACCGTACATTGTGCATTTAAAGTAGGAGCGGAATCAATTAAGAGAAAACCGGCATGCAAACAAACAAACGCACCCACACGAACGCTTCACGCTCCCAAACTCCTGGCAAATCATGTTTTGAATGACGTGCGAATTTGATGGTTACCGCGTGCTAATAGGGCACAGGCCAGAACGTTCGTTTTCTTACGGTTCGTACTTTCACGTCGGGGGTTTTCACAGCAAAGTTATCATTGTCCATTTGTCAAGCAGATCACCTCCGGCAAACAGAGCGATGTAGACAATGATGATGATTATGATGATTATTAGAGGCCCTCCCTTTGTATCAGGCCGTCGGTTGTCAGCAACCGACTTGCCTGTATTATTCTACTCATTTGCCCTACCCTTGACTAACCTATTAGGTTGGCCCCTCCCTCCCCTCCCCCGTTTTAAACTCCCGTCGCTTCCCGCCTTTCCTGGCCTTGCACACCTTTTTACCTCCCCTTCTTTTCTAAATTATAATTCGGTATATGACTCTTCCCACCTCCCACTCCCTTCTTTCTTCCACCACCACTCCAGCCGTTTCTTCGTCACCTCTATGGCCCTCAAGTTGAGGCTCCCCCTCACGCCAAATCCCAAAGCCTCCGTCAACGTTGCTTCCCCATCGCCCCGCCGCGGTCGTATCTCTGCGCAGTTTGTGCATCTACGATAAACCGCACCGGTGCACACCGGGGCGCCCCGGTGCGCCTTTTCATTCTCGACAAACCGCACCGGTGCGCACCATTTGTCCTCGATACACCGGGGCGCACCGCCGCGGAGCAATTTTAAATGCAACGCATCTCTTTCACTCGCCTTGCCCTCCGGCGTCATCCGGCGTAGTCCGCATCCCTCCCCCATTCTCCTCGCCGCGCCAGCTGCGCCCTAGCGCCGCTTAAAGCCCGCCGCTCTCACCGCAGCGCCATCTGCGTGTTAGCGCTCGCCGGCGCTCGCTCCGTCGCCGTGCCAGCTTGCGTGGGTGCGGGTTAACGCGCAGCTTGCGCTCGGTTAACACATGCGCATGCGCTGCTATGCGCTGCTCTCTCTCATTCCGCTGCATATAAACGCGGTAACTGCGTCGCTTCACTCAGTCGTTCCGCCGCCGCTCCGCCGATGACATCCTCCGATGACCACCGATGATTTGAATGGAGACTAACAGGCCTGCTATCACGATGGTCGGCGCAACCGTAACAAGCACCGGCCACCCCGATAAAATTTACACCATCTTCCCGCGAGGGGAACCATGGGGTAGATGCGACGCATCGGGGTGAACACGCTGCGTAAATTATGGACACACAACAACAACGGACACGCTAACATAACGGAAACGCAACGGAAACCCCCGATGCGTCGCATCTACCCCATGGTTCCCCTCGCGGGAAGGTGGTGTAAATTCTTGGTTGCACCGCCGCGCCCCGAGAGAGCCGACGGTACAGTGAACTAGATTACTTCTGGTTCACTATACCGACGGTGCGCCCGGCTGCAATTCCGAGATGCACCGCGGACGACGCCGACGAAGCGGCATCCTCCGCCGTCTGCTGCAGCGACGGCGATCGACGCACTCGTGTGAAGCCGGAACAGGATGTATATTGCTGCTCACAAGGATGAGTTGCTTGCGGATTCAAGCAATTCATCCGAACGGGCAGTAACAACGGCCAGAGATTGTAAATGAGGACACGAACTTCGTGTGCTGCAAAGAAGGCTGCATGCATTGCCAGCCAGTTGGAGATTTGCATTCGTTTCGTTCGATTGAATTACACGAGCAGTTACAGACCTTCGTGCTTTGCTGTAGCGGGAGGGCGGAATTAAATGGCTCTAACGAAGATGAGAAGCAGCTTCTATGTAGCTGTTTAGTGGAAGCGGTGGAAGTACGTTGTCGTGCATGTACGTGTGACGGATATGGGTTGTGTGTACATATAATCATTGGTCTTCAATAAATATCACTTTCTAGTAGCGTTGTGCCACGTTACGCTGCTGTATTGCTACTTGCGAATTTTTTTTAGTTTCTTTTTTAGCTTAAAGGAGCACTGACACGAAAATTTTATGTTGCACTTTTATTGCTTTTATCGATGCTTAATGGTCTGGCGAACCTGAAACAGCACTTCAAATACTTCATCGCGCGATAGTTAATTACATTGAACGGCCTGAAAATCGTTCGTTTCAAATTCCCGCGCTTTCATCCCGAACGGCGCATATGACAGAATCCCGGCCTGACCTCAACGCTTTGTGCGGACGTCACCGGCGCCCGCTTGGGAGGGTGATGCGCCCGCTTGCCGCTCGTTGGGCCACGCGCGTGAAGTGACGTCACGAGTTTTGACGAGCGCTGTCACCGTCACTTCTTTTGGCTTCACGGGGTGAGGTCACGCTGATGTCCATTTGCTGCTCCGCGCTGCTCCGTCGGCGCGATAAATGAGATCCAATTGAACTATGTTCTTCGCGTCGCAGGCCGCTCATATTTCAGCCAGGGTATTCTGTTGAGTGAAGGAAGTGAACTGTGCAGTAATATTAACGCCGAAAATTGTGTCTGTGCTCCTTTAAGAGATGGCGCTTGGGTAGAACCGCTCAGTTTGGTCCTCGATCAACGCTCTGCGCCGGTGCGCACCGTCGCGGGCACTGTGCACCGCGCCGCTTTTGGGGGCAACCCGGTGGGTGTTTATAGGACGCCACGTTTCGACGCCCTCTCAAATCTCCGGGTTCGCAAAACTGTGCGCCACAGCTTCAGCGTATGGAAAACTTACAAAAAATAAAAACGTCCTAAGGCCTTCATATTTGTCTTCCCAGCAATGCATTTGTGTCGAGAAGTGCAGCCGACTTTAGGAGGTCGCTGTAAGCTTGGTCTTCGTAAGATGGCTTTCCCACATTGAGTACTGTACAGTGAAGCGCGTCCATCTTCGGAGGGCGTGTCATTACAGAAAGTGGCTCTAACTCTTGTTTTATTGAAACTATCCGGAAACTATATGAGAATATGAGAATTATCCGGAAACTATATGAGAATTAGCCGCTAAGATGACTTTAACATTCCTCCGAGTTTGACTTACTTTTCAAATTGACATAGTTCACAGTGAAGTAGTAAATATTGTGGAATCCTCGTCTGCTGTCACTACAAGGACTTCTACAGGAGGTAAATGGACAGTCCCATGTTTCTTCACTATATTAAACTCTAGTTCGCCAACATTTCATTCAGGTAATTAACCAGGAAGCATGCTCAATCGCAAGTACCAAACAAACGTATTTTGCTTCGTGCCCCGCTTGGACTACGACCCGGCGACGTTGAGGCTCCGTACCACAGCTTTGCTGGTCGTCCTTCTCCACAGGGTGGAAGGGCACTGTATTCTTTTTTGTTCTCAGACATCAGTATACACAGAACCCTATTCCACATAAGCTTCGCCTAACATATCCGGCTCGGAGTGGACAACATTATCCTCCGCGATGCACAAGTTAACAGCCTCCCAAGCCAATCTGGATGACGTTATCTTTCCAGTGGGGCTATCACGCGCCTACTTATCAGCTTCCTTAGGGGCTCACAACAAGCGGACTCATGGTGAAGGAGGCATGTAATTGACGCGTTGGGGGCCACTCGGGTGGAGCTGTTGTTGTTTGTTCGTTTATTTAATAGCCTCAAGGCTTAGTGGACACTAAGCGGGTCCGATCTATATCCAGGAAACTAGGTTGGCCTCCCGGATATAGTCCAGTAGGGAACGGTAAGGCAGGACCATGGAAGCCACGATGGTAATGCGTGTCTTGCTGCAAATTTAGGCCTGCTGCCAATCAAACATTTTCCTTAGAATGTCCTTAGTTTCCAGGGCATGTCCATAGTAGGTGGTGAAGGTCTGTCGGAACCGTTTTCCTCACAGCAGGTTGGACATTCACATGTCCTCGTAGTCCCCCTTTCCATCCACTCGTGCGAGCAGGAGTAAGAGCCACGCCCAGTCGGGTCCTTCGTAGTACAACCTCCTCCATCCTGGTAAGATTGAGCGGGAGGAGAACCGAACACTGAGGTATGAGAAGCAATTTCCGGCATACCATGCAAGGCCTGCACCACCCGACCAAACTACACCCCCAGCGCTCCCACCCACCACGAACAATCCACCTCCGCAATGGATCATCCGAGCGTACCGAATGACTTCGAAAAGGTTTCATAGCGCTAGTGCGAATCTAGGAAACACAACACGGCAAACAACCACCGTCGGCCTGGATCGAAATAACTAGTAATGCGAACCCAATGAGCGCCCTATTAACGAAACCGCGATGTTATGCTTTGGCGGGACCTAACAGTCGACCGAAAAATGGCCGACAGTGCAAAGAGAATGAAAGCAAAATGAGGTGCGTCAAAGGTTCGAAACCCGGTCCCACAGAATGACATTGCAACCACATTCACTGCACCATCCTCGAGCTTTTGCCTCAGCAACCTATAGGGGACCTACATGTAGTTGGTCTCTTTTTTTTTGCCTGCTCAAAGCAGCTCTGAGCAGCTCCAAGCAGCTCCGTATTTTATTTGCCCATAGAACATCTATGGCGGGAGCAGCTTTGGGCTGCTTGGAACTGCTCAGAGCTGCTCGGAGCAGGCAAAAAAAAGAGACCTAGTATCAAGGATTTTGGATCTCGGCGCTTCGGTGCATGGTATACCACCAGATGGCTGTGGCGAGGTAATAAAAAGCGACGCCATCTTGAATAATGCTCTCTTTGGATTTTCCCCTTCAACGAGCGTAGTCTCTCTGTTGTGCCCTTAGGGGCCGTCGCCGTCGCGACACTGCAAGGGGTGGTATTAGTCATGGTGGTCCTCGTGTCACTCTTTTCCTTATTTTCACCTCATTTTGCCTCAACCTCAGCCTCAACTAACCGAAGAGGAAGCAATCATCTGACGTCGATTACAAACAAACACCTATCACAACTCGTCCACCCTCCACTGTATTTTTCCTGCCTAATAGCCCCTCACCTGTCCTTTCTGCCCCCCTCTTAAAACTACCTACCACATGGTGTGGGCCTGTCAAAACACCCCATCGTTAATCCCCAATCCCAACCCTTCCCCCGAGCAGTGGGAGGGCCTGCTGACCAGTTACCGTCACGTTGAACCAGATCTTTCTAGTCACCCGTGCCAGGGCTGCTTGCAGCCAAGGCCCAAGGGTACCCGGACTGAGGCGAACCCACCCAGCCGAGTAACGGCTCAACCACCACAGTTTGCTATTGAGCCTGAACGCATGCACCCGATGGTCACGTACCATGAAATCACACAACACTACAGACTAGAGCGACAGCATTACCCCCCTGCGCACAAACAACTCCCCAGAGAGCTGGAGCGACTCCTCCGTGCCCTTCAAACGAACACTTTTCCCCACCCCACGAGAAGTCACATTTAGGCTCCTACCTCTTTCCCCCCTGCAGTGCCGCTTCTGCGAGGCCCCCGGGACACCCTGTCATATTGTAGGAGGCTGCGACCAAGCCCCGATTCCCCGCCCCAATTTTCTATCCCACCTATGAGCTTTGGGAGAGAGCCTTGGCCAGATCCACCCTCGAGGATCAGCGTCAGCTGGTCGAGAGGGCTGTGCACGCGGCCCGAGCTCAAGGCGTCCTGAACTAGGGTAGCCTCCCCGAAGACTCCAATTTTAATTTATTTTTTTCTCAATAAATAAAGTTCATTCTCTCTCTCTCTCTCTCTCTCTCTCTCTCTCTCTCCAAATGTTGCTCAGGGTTTCCTTGAGGTCCATAAGTCTCTTGACATGACCAATTTAAAAAAGGTACAATGCACGTCATCATGTCTTACACCATGTCTTGCGGTAGTATACCTCATGCCAACTGTTGTCCTTAAAATGCGTACAATGCACGTCTTACCTCATGACCTACCACTATGTTTTGTATAATGTCTGGTCTCCTTAGCGCGGCTCCTTACGCAGGTGAATTGCGAGTACGGATTCGCCTCATGGGTTTGCATCTGCTATGTGTCTTTGGCGGTAGTTTGGATTGCAGCGTTACACGTATTTGGTTTTGGGATTGAATTTGGAATTGTTAGACCTGTCAACGGGAATGCATTGCATTGCTTTGCAGGAGTTTTCATCTTGTTTGGATAACGGGTGTCGTCCGCCCATGTCGGAGTTTTCGGATCTCAGCGCTTCGGTGGCCTACCACCAGGGGGCTGTGACGAAATAATAAAAGGCGACGCCATCTTGAATAATGCTCTTTTTGGATTTTCCCCTTCAAAAAGCCTACCTCTCTCTGCCGCGCCCTTAGGGGCCGTCGCCGCAGCGACACTACACGAATTATTGCGCCGATGCCTTCGAGTTAGACATTTGTGATGGAGAGCTGCATTGAAGGCTACACAAGTAAACAGAAGGCATCAAGAAAAGTACAAAGCGCAGTTATGGTAAGAAAGAATATGTGAGGCTTACAATAACGAATAAGAAGATTCCGAAAAGATAAAAACTACCAATCCTTGGATACGCACCAATAGCTTACGGAGAAAAATAAAACAGCCAAAGAGAAAACAAAAATGAAGCAGAGTGAAAAAGACGATGACGATGGAGACCTAGAAACTGCACCACTGGAGACCGCACCACTGGAGACCTAGAGGAATGATTGGCCGATGCCCTTATTGGGTATGTGCCTTGCTCGAAGGAACAACAACCATAGCGTCGTTTTGTTTGCCTTCGTCGCCGCGTTGCTTTCTGCTGGTTTTCATCCCAAAATGTTACAGCCGAAGTAACATTGCCGGCCTTACTGACTGCAAATTTACAAACCTTTCGATTTTTCAGCGAGGCGCGCGCCCGAGTGTTTCGGCAGAGGACGACGCAGAAGAAGAGGGCTTAATTCGTGATTCGCAGCCATGAGAACCGGGTTCCCCACGCCGATCTCCGTCCTGACTGCGACGGCGCTGACCCTGCATTTCTGCGGCTGTGCCGATGCCTCCTGCCTGCCCCAGTACAGGAGCAGCTCTGTGATGCATACGGCGTGCAAGCCACGACCAGGGAATTGCGTCCTCGTCAAGTCCGGTCTCAGCGCGGCGGAGAAGCAGGCTCTGCTGGACGCGCACAACAACTACCGGTCGCGGATCGCCAAGGGGCAGCTGGGACGCTTCCCGCCCGCCAAGAACATGCTGCGTATGGTGAGGGCCCATACTATTCTTGTTCGGCTGTCTAGAGCGCCGTCCAACGGTACCATACGCCTCGAGCTTCGCGACGGCTGCGCCGCCTGCCGCTGCTCCTCCGTGGCGTCTACGGGATGAGCGCTGGGTTTGCGGATAGGAGGGCATGCAATGTTTTGGCTCTCTTTCGTTTCTTTTCGCCTTTCCGCGCCCTAAACTCGTTATCGTCGCGTCTGTAAGCAGATGGTACGTTTAAGAAACTTCAAGAAAGTTGGCTCCAATCCACGCTGCGAAGGTGCTTGGAAAGCAAAGCTGTAAACGACACCCACAGCAATTCCCCAAGCGACGTCACCTAAATTCCCACACGTGGCTCTACAAAGAGTGAAGCCAGAGATCCTGCCAGCTGTTACCTAGGATTCGCGCCAAAAAGCACCCTCCTCCTCCTCAGTCGCTGAATCAAAACCAGCGTCTGTCTCCCCCGTCTCCACGTGTGGGCGTAGCTTAGTCGCTACGACGATCGGCTCTCGATACGCTTCTCTTCGGGCCCAGGTTCGATCCCTGGCGGTGCCAGTAGTTTTATTTGGCCTGGTTGGGAGTTTTTGTGGCGCGTACGACTAAACCGTTGGCTGGCAGAGGCACAAAGCTTTGCCTTAAAAACTGCGGCGGCTTGGTAGAGTGCTCGAACGCCAACAAAAACTATCCGGGGACGCGGTTCTGCGCACTTCCTCCAGACCGTTCTTACGGACATCAGCGACGGCAGCAGCAAACCACCACTGTCACCTCCGAACACGTCAGGTACAAGTGAATTTTACTGCCGATTTGATTTTTGATTGTGGGGTTTAACCCGCCGACGCAACGCAGACGATGAGGCGCGCCGTAGTGGAGGGCTCCGGGTTAATTTTGACCACCTGGGGATCATTAACGTGCGCCGAAATCTCGTACACACGGGCGTTTTCGCTTTTCACCTCCATCAGAAAAGCGGCCGCCGCGGCCGGGAATCCAGCCCGTGACCTCGTGCTCAGCAGCGCAACGCCTTAGCCACTGAGCCACCGCGGCGGGACTGCCGCCTCGTTTAGACGGGATACTGGCACAGTAAGAAGTTGGCTCCGTTTTGCAGCACGTACAAAGAATGCGGCTTCGTTTCGAAATATATACGTCGTAGAAAAATACGTCTCGGGGATATGATTATCCCAATACACGGCAACCATTTGTGGGAAAATGTTAAGCCACGCGAAAATGTCAAGCTTGGTGCAAGGCTCTGCGTCATTAAATATGTGCACACTCACGCCTTATAGCAAAAACCAAAGAGTTAATAAAATCGCGGAATAATAAATGGGCTGCAAGTCGGAAAGAAGCAGAATAACTCGTACGGGAATTAACAAAAAACCGTGTGCAGCTCCGGAAATGCTAAAAACGTTCGTTTAAACTTACGCCAGGTAGGGCAGACCCAAGCAGGTGCGAAATGCACTGCTATTTCGCAGGACGGGGGGTGGAGGGGGGGTAACCTTCGTTGTGTCCGAATGCGGTACGAAATAAAGGAGTGAACGTTTAGAAATCACACACACACACTAGCTGCGCGTTCACTTTCTTCTGTTTTTCCACTTCAACGAACAGCTGATCATTCGCGGACGCATTTTTTTAAGTACAGGGAGTGGGCGGTGTTCGCAAAGGATAAAAGGTGTCGTTGGGAAGTGTGGTATCTGATAAGGCCCTCTGATCTTAGATCGTGCTAGATTCTGCAGGCTCCCCGTGTCATATGGTGATGTTTCAAAGAAGCGCTTATTCGCGCGTACGTGCACGCTTACTCCATAAGCCCATCGCCGTGCTGCCCGCGGAGGATGCATGACGGATGATTGCGAGCGCTCACCTCAGGACAAGACGACCCAGAATTAAATTCTTTGTCGGGTGCTGACTCCCGGGTAAAATTTTGTATTATCCACCGTACTTCTTTCGTAGAATGTTCGTGAAATTTATGCCGTATTGCTTCTTCAGGGTAGTGGCCAATATCCGAGGCAATATATTGGCAAGCGTAACTGGTGCGCTGTCAGGTGTGAGGGCTATACGCTAGATTATGAAAGCACACAAAACCAATTCACATCATAGTGTATAGCCATAGCACGGCCATCTGAGGAAACGCTGCTTGCCGAGACAGTTAATTTCATGGCAGTGGAATTGCAATCAGGTCCATGCATAAGCCTGCTTTGCGACGCTGGTCTGTGACAAACACCCGCCGCTAATACAGAACGAATGTACCACACTAAGATCGAGTCACAAACATTTACACTCTCGTAAATACCCCACATTCGAGAACAGTGACTTATCCACATAGGTATTTCAAACACATACTAACCGTAAATTTAAGTTGTGAACGGGCCCTAAAAGCAGCGACGACAGTGGGGAGCGGGCCGGAGCCTCCCGCGGCTGCTTTCGAAACTGGCTGCTAGATGGATTTCAGTGGCGCTCGAGGCGTATAAGCACTTCACTAAATCGACGTCCATTGGCGTTTCGATGAAAAGATGCCGCGTTTGGCACTACTTCGCCTCCATTAACGTAGCGTAACGTCAATTAACCTAACATAACCCAATGAACAGCAAAAAATATTTAAAACACCGAAAACTAACCCAAGCCATATATTATACTAAAGGTAAAAAAAAAAACAAAGCCGGCAGGAGCCGGCCTCGAACCACCGCCCTGAGTAACAGGAAGCCAAGCAGAACCCCTACATCACAACGGCTGCAGACGCTCTGGCATGTAACAGCCCAGTATTAAAAAAAAATACCAGCGGCTTAGCTCGGCTATGCCAGGATATACGTAGCGTGAGCTAAGGTTCAGCTGGTTATTCTTAGGTTTTCTGGTTGTCTAGGATTAGCCGATTATTATGCTTACTGCTGCTAAAACAATTTCCATTCCAATCCATTCCAATCCCATCCAGTCGCGGCGGCGGCGGCTCCGGCGCGCCAGCTGTGCACCGTGGGACGTCACTGCTCCTCGCGCATGCGCAGCACGGCTCTCCAGGAGCCACGCGAAACTTCTCAACCTCGGCCAGTGTAGCTCACGCTACAAAAAATCGAATGTCGTTGGACGGTATTCTAGGCACTGCGACTCAAAAAAAAATAATGATGGTCCGAGAACAGACTGATTGCAAGTACCAGTCGAAGGCAGTGATACCAAATCAGGAAGGCAGTGATCGTTAGGCTCTCCAAAAAGTAGTGCGGAAATCGCGTATCCTTAGTCTCACTCATGGAGAGGTTAACCGATCGAATGCTGCAGGGGTGGGGGTGTCTAACCGTCCCTTTACGCCAACTAGAAGCTATACATTATTTCGTCAAGCAGAACCCGAACCACAGCTTCATCACGATGAAGAAAATCACCTTTCCCGTAACATGACCGGCTTATGGCGGTTGTACACGCTCAGTAACTATTGGTGCGTTGCTTGCTCACACAGTCCTATAATATGGCTGCTACAGTACAACGTTGATTTGATTCTTGCATTTGTTGCACAAACCAATTACTACCCATAAACACCAGACTATTTTAAAGCCTAATGCATTATTCCATACAAACGCGTACCAAGAGACAACCTGGACAGTACACAGGGTGGTGTTGTGGAACAGGGTGAAACGGAACGGGTCAGAGAAGCAGCGCGTTTGAGAACGACGCGATAACAGAGGTATACATACGGGAAATACCCGAGTCACTTTTCTAGCCGCAAGGGATCCTTGCACGCCACGAATGTTCTCTTAGTCCCTGTTCAGAATTCCTTCGAATTCCTTCTAAGAGAGGGCGCCGCTGGTCCTTAGCGCGCAGCTATGCTGTATATACTGTGTGTTGAAACGTCACTTCGTCCTCATATTTTTCAAAAGACCAGGTTCCCGCAACTTTATGGCCTCAGGCGTGCTTACCAATGGAGCCAACAAAGTAACTTAAATCAGATGCTTTCGGGTGCAAAAAATGGTTACAGAAAAAGCCGTTCAATATCGCGCACTCACGCAGTAGATTTGACATGATTGGTTGTAGGGTTTAACGCGCTGACGCAATGCAGGCGATAAGGCGTGCCGTAGTGGAGGGCTACGGATTAATTTTGACCACCCGGGGATCTTTAACGTGCGCCGAAATCTCGTGTACACGCGGGCATTTTTGCCTTTCGCGTCACCAGAAAAGCGGCCGCCGCGGCAGGGAATCGAACCCGCAGATTCCTTGTGCCAGGATTGGGTTGAAAAAACATTCCTTGGGACACTCGAGTGTGCGTCAGTGCTTTCAAGGCGAAAGCGTAGCCATACTTAGAAATGACGTAACTGCTACATCGTATTTGCCTCTCTTTCATACCTTCGGTAAATCTCCTTTTGCATTCAGGTGTTTCTTATACCGCTGTCACACGGCAGATCTGATGACATTTAGAGCAATGTCCATTAGTTCGGCGCTACACGAGAATACCGAGTGACATTCAGGGCGAATGGTATTTAGCGGCTTTACCCGCCGCGGTGGCTCAGTGGCTAAGGCGTTGCGCTGCTGAGCACGAGGTCGCGGGTTCGACTTCCCGGCCGCTGGCGGCCGCTTTTCTGATGGAGGAGAGAAGCAAAAACCGCCCGTGTGTACGAGATTTCGGCGCACGATAAACGATCCCCAGGTGGTCAAAATTAATCCGGAGCCCTCCACTACGGCGCGCCTCATCGCCTGCGCTGCGTCGGCGCGTTAAACCCTACAATCAATCAATCATCATTTGGCGGCTAAATGAGATAGGGAGTTCACTCAGCGGCCAAATGAGTAGCCTCGACAGCAGTGGCGCCTCACTAGACAAGAAAGTTCAGTAATAAACCAAAGAATACTGTTTATAAAACTGTCCGTAGAACTGTCCGTATTGCCCTTTTTATGTTTTTTCTCAAATAATGACGAACAAGAACTTACAAAAACAAAAAACTCGTCCACAATGCGCGCGCTTTTTAGAGCGTGGTCGCAAAGGCGGTGGTACGCGTGCTTCGACGATGGCGGCAAGTTCGTCATGCGCTTGGGTGCCGGGCGGGAACCAGCAGTTTTCTTGGAAGGACGAGGTGGTCCACACTCTGATTCGAGTTCCCCCATGCATTCGAGTGTGGGAGGGTGCACCCTGATGCAATTTCTTGCTGACTTGTCTCAGCTTGTTATGTCTACTGATGTCACAAAACGATTATTTTCTTCTTTTTAACAAAAAAAAGAAATGTTTTGTTTTTAAAAAAAATCTCTAATGTACAAAAACATCGCAGACGCACTTGAACTATAATTTTGTGAGCGTGCTAACTGTCACCGCTATCACTATCAAATGACATTTGTTTCGAAGTGTAGGACCCGCACGGCCAAACCGAATGTCATTAACAGCTAACTTTATTCACTTCGAATGACATTAGATTTGCCGTGTGACGTGGGCATTAGTCTGTCACGCCGGGCAAAGCGACACTCAGAAAAATCTTCTCACTCCAGAGCGCACGCATACACACGCAGATTTTATGCGACCTTTAGGCGCTTTATTGGTAATGAGATCGGCTGTTGAGAACAGCGCAGCCGTGCGTGAAGAAATGAGCGGTGTAGAACGGTACGCAAAACCTTTTCACCCGAGCAAAGGGCCTATGGCGTCTCTGAAAGGCCTTGTACAAAGCAATAAAACAATGAAGGGCTGAGGGAATGTTCCGCCAACGAAGAAAGAGGTGCATGTGCGCGGTTTTTAACAGTAGAACTGTTTAAGCTTTTAGTTCCGCGGTATAGCGTTACTAGAAACGAAAAACACTAAAAAAAAAGACCGAGCGCATGTGAGCTCCGGCGTTGGCCAGCTCGGCTCAGCGTTCGGGGCGTGATTTTTCGCGTGCTCTTCTACCCGTCAGTTCACGTGCGTTCCCGCCTGAAGAGGAAATTACAGAAAATCTTGCGCTACAGACACCGAGTTGGCGAAACCGGTTGCCGCACGCTCTAGCACCTGCTAACGCGGTCCACTTCGGGATAAGTGTGAAAGGCTGCGGTTGAAACGATCCGGGCCTGCCAGTCACGGAGAGAGCTTTCAGCGGCAAGTTCGGAAATCCGTGTGATGTGCAACAGCCGGGTGTTCGCGACGAAGGGAGATGGGCCGCCAGCACTGCTGTTTCTCCAGCCTTGCACCACTATAGTGGTGCAAGCTGCGCCAATTTTTTAAGTGCGAATGCACTTCTTAAGCGAGCCTGAATCGTCCGCCGCCGTCGTCCGCATAGCAACAGCTGCGGGTGCGCGCGCTCCTCGTCTTCCTCCTCGTCTTCCCTAGCAACGGGGGGAGATGGGCGCGCGCTACTCTCCTCCTCCTCTCTCCGCCTCAGTGCTGGCGGGTGTTGGGCGCCTCCTCTCCACTTCGGGCGGGAGAGCTCTCGCTCGTGTAGCGGGCGCTCCGCATTCCGACGCGTGAGGGCGCTCGTGTAGCCCTCGCCGTAACGGCGGGCGCTACTCTCCTCCTCCTCTCTCCGCTCAGTGACTGCGGGTGTTGGGCGCCTCCTCTCCACTCCAAGATCACGATATCCACCGTAATCGCGCAATCAACAACCGTGCATTCGCACTTACACACTCTCCCCCTCGGGGAAGTGCGAGGGAATTTTTTTCATCTGTCTTATTGAACTTGTATGATCACCAGTAGATGCGGTTCTCGGATGAAAACGTTTGTGGCATTGAATGCGTTCTGCCACTGTTTGAGAGTCGTGTTCTTGCATTTCATGTGGGACGTGAAAGATGTGGGACGACGAGATGGCGAACAATGCCCAGGCGCTCACAGAACTATGCGAGAACGACCACGACAAGCAGCAAGAGCGATTTACGAGTAAGTAGCGAATCTTTGAATAAAAAATGAGTGACTTTTAAAATTATCGAATACATAAAAAAGAAAAGAACATGGTTATGCAATACACCTCGCGGAACTGAAGTTTAGACATCAGGGAGAAGAGACCAGCTGATGGTGAAATAATGCTCAGAGCGTCGCAAGACCGGTGTTGTTGAGAGCAAACGTTCCGGTTTCGCTTAGTCTTACGTTGAAGTACCCTGCCATAAGAGGTACATGAATGGAACCAGCGCTGGTTCGTGCAATTTATGACAGTGGGGGATTTATGAACAGGGAGTAAATTCTACTAGGATTCTACTGTACGTGGAATAAAGTCTAGTGTACGTGGAGTAAAGTCTACTAGATTCTACTGTACGTGGAGCAAATTCTACGTGGAATAAAGTATAGTGTACGTGGAGTAAAATCTACTCGATTCTACTGTACGTGAAGCAAATTCTACGTCGAATAAAGTCAAGTGTACCTGGAGTAATTCTACTCGATTTTACTGTACGTGGAGCAAATTCTACGTGAAATAAAGTCTAGTGTACGTTGAGTAAATTATACTAGATTCTACTGTACGTGGATCAAATTCTACGTGGAGTAAAGTCTAGTGTACGTGGAGCAAATTCTGTGGGATTCTAGCTGCAGTTTCGAACGCTGCTACACCTTATCTGTCTTCCTGGCAGCCACGGAGGGGATATGTATGTGTGTGTACATATACATATATGCCCGCATGGGCCAATGGTCAAATGACACTAAGACGTGTTAAGCTACTATATTCAAAGATTTAAAGATTTTTTCCTCAGAAGTATCAGGACGCAGGCTGTGACTAAAGGCTACAACGTTTGACAGAGGCCCCAACCCCCTTTGGTACAGTACAATGACGAAGCAAAATCAAACAAGTTGGAAATTCCAATGCTTGAGTTATAATAATACAATTAACATGTAGAGCACAAGACATTACAGAACAATATGGGAAAGGTACAGTAAAGTACATTAGAGTACAAAAGAGTAAAGTAAAACATTAGAGTACAAAAGAGTAAAGTAAAACATTAGAGTACAAAAGAGTAAATTAAAGCATTAGAGTACAAAAGAGTAAAGTAAAACAAAGTACAAGAGGACAATCAGGGTAGAACTATGCTTGAGTTTTAAAGATAGGCACAATTACAAAACCTGCGCACTAAACAGGCCTAAACAACATCCACAGTTCTAGCCATTGAACCAGATATTCTGATTTAAGAGGTATTCTTTCCCCTGTGTTTTAAATACGTTTCTCCTGGATTTGAAATCAATGTGGCCGCCAACTTTGTTGAGTATTTCGGTGCGTTGAAACAGTAAAGACTGCCTGCCGTAGTATGTTCGCAATTTCGGTGCATGTATTTCGGCACACCTAAAAGAGTATATACGGCTAGTGTCGTTATGTTTGCCATGGAGATTTTGTTTGTGTATAACTTGTAAAAGATTCATATCATAAATTTGGTCAGCCTTCAGCATACTTTACTGAGTGGACCCGTTCTCAAGTCGGCATAGTGTCCGTGAAAATTGCAAATAGACGGAGAACTTTTTTTGTAAGACAATCAGCCGTTTGTAATTTGTTTTCTTTGTTGTTCCCCGCGCTATTATTCCGTAGCAAGACCTAGAATAGACAAGAGTGTTATAAAGCTGTGTTTTCAACCAAAGCGGTATTGAACCTCTTAATCTGTAGAGAACGCCAATATTTTTTTTTGAAATTTCATTGCCTGAGTGTTCTACATGCTTGTCATAATTAGTTCCCCAAGGAGTTGTACACAATTAGGAATTCCAGGCTGGTGTCAACAAATGCGCTCCCACCAGAGGTGCGTCGTTATGGGAAACAGTTCAAACTCTTGGTTTATTGGAGAAATGCGGAACGAACAAATTTCACGAAGCGAGTGTGCTCAAACTACTACTTACCCATGGAAAGTGTTATGGAGGCTTGATAGGTAGCTATCAGTCACAGCTTATTAATACTTAACAGGGGCTTCCGGGGGTAAGGGGAATGGGGGGGGGGGGTTACAGAAAGTCCATCAGAGGGCGCGAGCTATACGAAAGCGGGAAAATTTAATTGAATTCCACTTAGTGATGGGCTTAATTTTAAAAACTCCGCTCGCCTTTTTGCATGAAGAGAGAGAGAGAGAGAGAGAGAGAGAACTGGGATTAGGGGGGAGGGATGGCATACGCCCTAGGTTTCGGCGACTGCATGTTCGCTAGGACAGAATCCTGAACTTTTTTGGACATTTGTATGGGTATCGTAAGGCTTACACCTTCAAGAACCGAAACTTAAAGCCCCGAGGCATTTCTACTTAAGAAAATTTAGGATTTTTTTTTTTCAGGATTGTATTGCGTGTGTTCGGTTTTAGGCACAAAACATCCTAACCCCAATAAAGAGTGCTACGTAGTGGTTTTATGGGCATAAATTTATATCAAAGCAACCTCGGGGCAATGGATTGTGGATGCGGGGACAATAGAAAAAAGCGGAACCGAGACGCGCTCGAGGATAGGGGACGTAATGCCCTGAACTGTGATGTATATATTCAGTGCAGAGACGGGAGGAACGGGTCGACTATACTCGGGGACAAGTTCAGAACGGCTATAGCTCACGTACGGTATAACTCCGCCAAAGCGACGGACTCAGATGTCAACGGGCGCGCGCGTTTTGAAAGCAGATGGCCATGAATGCGTGATGTCGCGTGTTTTTTCTCACGTAGTTTTTTTGTTGTGACTGCATAGTTTAGAAGCATATTAAGTCCACAAAACCAGGGAAACGGCTCGCGCCATGTTCAAAAGATTCCCAGTAATGCACTACTTGTGCCGCGCGGAGTAACAACCCTGGTGGCATATATACAATATTCCTCAAGTTCATCGTATAATGTATCAATAATTACAGTTTCAAAACAAAGGAGCTCATTATTTGCATTAGAATTATTCGCTGATCAACTGGAGTAGGTAATAAATATATATAAGGTGTGTGAGTGACTGTGAGTGTGTGTGTGTGTGTGTGTGTGGTGTGGTGTGAGTGTGAGTGTCAGTGTGAGTGTGTGGTGCGTGGTGCGCGTGTGTGTGTGTGTGGTGCGTGCGTGGTGCGTGGTGTCGTGTGTGTGCTGTGGTGTGTGGTGTGTGTGTGTGTGTGTGTGTGTGTGTGCGTGCCGCGCGTGTGAGCGTGTGCGTGATCATAAAAATTGCCACCACCTTCCGCGAGGGGAACCCTCCGGTGATGCAAGGTATCTCACGGGGTTCAATTCGCGTTTCCGTTATGTTGGTTACCCAAATGTGGTTGAAGTGTAGCGAACCTTAAATGATGCTCAATCACACGTAGATTTCCAATTACGTAAAGACCGTCTTTATTTGGGCGATTCGCTGGCTTCGCTGGTGCTAGCATTTCTGTTATCGCATTGGCTGGAGCTGGTTACGGTTGCGTCAGCCAACGCGGTAGCAGGCATGTTAGTGTCCATTTCAACTCATCGGAGCAGCAGTCGGAGCAGTAGCAACAAGAGCGACTGACGGAGCGACTGAGGAGCGCGCTGCAGATACCGCGGTTATATAGCCACTCTGCGAGAGAGTGGTGAGAGAGAGTGGATGAGAGAGAGACACTCATGCGCACTAACGCACAGCTGGCATGGCGAGGAGAACGTGCTAACGCAGCTGGCGGGCGAGGGGAAAGGAGGAGGGTTGCGGACGGACTGAGAGAGAGACACGCATGTGCACTAACGCACAGCTGGCATGGCGAGGAGAACGTGCTAACGCAGCTGGCGGGCGAGGGGAAAGGAGGAGGGTTGCGGACGGACGCCGGATGGATGGAGGGACAGGCCGAGTGTAAGAGATGCCTTGCATCTAAAATATATTCGCAGACACTTTGTTTTTGAGTCCAAATAGAACACTGTTTCTTTTTTTAAAAGGGGCAAACAACGGAAAAAGACACAACGCAACAAAGAGGGTACCAACAGAGACAGCCCCGAGTCGTGGCCTCCGCGATTTGCTGCCGGCGGCGCGCCGCCGGTAGCCGATCGCGGAGGCCACGCCCGAGTGTTTTTAATCACTTTGGCGGCCACTACTGGAGTTCGGCGGCGGCGTCAACCGAGCGAACGATGGGAATACCGAAGACTGAAAGAAAACGACGGGTCAGGAGAGTGTCGCGAAATTGTGTGGGGGAGGGTGGTTTGCCGAGGCGGCGCGAGACGCCCCTCTGAAATTGTGAGGGGGAGGGCAGTATGCCGAGCTCGCGCCAGACTCGTGTGCGAAAAGCGCCCTCGGCGTCCAGTAGCGCCCGAGAAAGGAAACGCAAAACCCGGCATCCATGAAAGCAAGTGTCTTGTTCTTTCAAGTTCACACAGTGCACAGAAGCACGGCACGTACGCGCTGCGGGCTGCACGTTGCATCGGTCCTTCGGGTTCTTCGTCGTCGTCCTCGTTGCGTGCCTCATCTGAATCACGTGACATTCGCGCGGGAGGTTCAAACAGGACTTAAGACGACATGCTCAGCGGCGCCGACACGCTGCGAGGTAACGGCAGAGTATCGCGCGTCGCCGTGCGTTCCCTGATCACGCGATCACTTTCTGAGACACAGCCAGGAATTCCTGATTGTGTGCAACTCCGTTGTGAACTAATTATGACAAGCATGTAGAACACTCAGACACGCGCCTTGACCGAGAAGACTGCAGTTCGTGCTGCGCACAAATTTCGGAGTTTTTCTTCTCAGACGACATTATGCTGCTACCCAACCACAACAATGACAGTGAGAATGCGTATAGCTCCAACTGACTATTTCCTATAGCAGAACATTTTTTTATATTCTAAAATGTATTTCATTGCGTTACGCTGGTGCTCTCTTTGTGTGCTGGCATTTTTCTTACAGCCAAGTTTCAACAAACGGGACAGAACATTGGCTGGAGTACAGACTACCAGGAGCGTCAGGACCTGCAAGCCCCAACGTGGGTGGACGACTGGGTGGAGGAGTACAAGGATTATGCTGGCAGCGTCTCTTCATTTTCCCTATCAGGTGGTCGCGTCGTCACCCACTTCGTGCAGGTACCGTGTCTTTCGGTATGGTTCTCCTTCTGGTGCTGTCTAGTACTAAGTTTATTACCGTATTTATCCGATTATAACTAAGGCGGTCACGATTATAATGCGGGGGTGCAATTCGGAGGGCAAAAAAGAAAAAAAGTATAATACTACTAATAAAATGTTATAGAAGTGAAGGAAGGAAGGCAAATAAATTTCTTACCTTTCAGTAAAGCAGACACCAACTTGTATTCATGAACTATCTACGCACAGCGATATTTGTTCGGAGCGAGACGACAGACTAACTTAGAGACACTAGTCCTCAGAGGTGGTGGTATCCGAATCTTCTTTATCGCTTGCACACTCAAAGAGGTCAGCATCCTCGGTGCCGAAAAGAGGATTAGAGATGTCACCCTTCTGAAACAATGCCGCCACCATGGTTTGGGGGATCGCTGCCCAAGCATCGACCACCCACTGGACGATCGTAGACGGGGACGGCCGCTTTATACGTCCCGACGGCGTCAGGGCCACAGTGTCAAACGCCATTCATTCATGGTACAACCGCCTGATGTGTGCATTGAAGGGCTTGTTAGAGCAAGCTCAAGCGGCTGTAGTTGGCTTGTCATAACCGCTCCGCCCCCGCCCCGGCATGACGAACAGCTCCGTCCATTCGTCCACCACCTTCTTCACACCTTTTGTGAAGTACCCGCGGAAGGCGTCGAGTGCCAGCACTGACCTTTGGGTGAGCAGTGCCCCTGGTCTTCAGCACCACACCGACTATATCCAGTCGAGGAAAAAATGGCGCAGCTTGCACTAGTGATGCAAGGGTGAAAAAACAGCAGAGCTGGCGGCCCCTATCCCTTCGTCGGAGACACGGCTGTTGCAACTCACATAGATTTCCGAACTTGCCGCTGAAAGTTCCCTTTGACTGCCAGGACCGGATCGTTTTGGCCACAGCCTTTCCCATCTCTGCCAGAGTGAACATCGTTAGCACGCGCTAGAACATGCAGCAACCGGTTTCGCGAACTCGGCGTCTGTAGCGCGAACTCGGCGTCTGTGCTCCCCACTTGAGGCGCGAACGCACGGGAAGTGGCGAGTAGAAGGTCACGCGAGAGATCACTCCACGAACGCTGGGCAGAGCGTTCTAGAAGGTCCAGCTGGCCGACGCCGGGCGCTCCTCATGAGGCGCACATAAACGTGCGTTAAGTATTTTTCTTAGTATTTTTCTTAGCTCCTCACGTGGCGCAAACCCACGTGCAAGCCTGGCCCACGCCGAGCGCTCCTCACGAGGCACACGCTCACGTTCCTTCAGTCTTTTTTCTTTGTATTTTTTTCTCGTAACGATGCGGCGGAACTAAAAATGAAACAGCTATGCTGTTTAAAAAATCTTACATCACCCGCTCCTTCTCCTGGCAACAAATGTGGACTTTCTGTGGTAACACCTCGTTCTTCGCCAATCATTCTGTTCCGGATGATGAAAAGGGTCACCTTCCACCCACCGGCAGTGCAGGCTAACATCACGGTAATCCTATAGCTATCTCGTTGCCTGTAGAGCGCAGGCTAACTTGGCGGTCACCTTTTTGGTAAATGGTCATGGCCGACGGCATGTAAAAAAAAGCCAGAGTTTCATCGACGTTGCCAATCTGCCGAAATTCGTGGTCGCGTCGCGACTTATGACATACCTTTGACAAGAAATTAGTTTTTCTTCATTGTCTCCGGGCAACTTCTGCAACACGGAGGTCCGCCTCCGCAAGAAAAAGCCGTCCCTCCCTCTTCATGTATTTCTGCACTCAGCCCCGGCTGGCTTTGAACTTGAGATCGGGGATGCCACGCTCTCTCGCGATTTCGCGTGCCTTCATATACATGATATCGGCAATAACGGAAAAAAAATTGTGGTTGATCCCTCTTTCTTAGGAATCGGTAAAACACGAAAGTGAAAGGTGCCTTCGCAAGAGCAGTTGAATGTTAAAGGAGCCTTCCTCCCGTGCTAAGGCTTCGCGAGCCTAACCCCACCATACGAAGTGACGCCGACACGCAAGGAACAAAAAGATAACCGGTTTATTCTGGAACAACAAAACCAAAAATGACATGCACAGAAACCGCAGCTTGAAACACATAACGGTCATGGGAACAACGCGACAGTGGAAGGTGCCTCAATTCACGCGCGTCCCTACCACACGGAGGCGCTGGCATAGAGGCCGCAACTGTCGGCGCTCATTAGCGTCATGATGCGCTACTTTGCATCGCCTCTCCTAGACAGCAGCACCATCTGAATGAGTTATAGGGAAGGACATAAGGCACATTCGTAGAGCTGCTCACGTCTCTGTTCATAGCGCAGTGGGCATAGCGCCACGTATACCTCCCGTTGTGGCGAGAGGCGAGAGAGCCGTGGGCCCGAATCCGGGCGCCGCCGCGTCAATGGCACCTTTTCCGGCGACGTCACTTCCGTGACAGATATGACGTCACTCAGATCTTGGTGAACCCGGGCATAAAACACTTTCGTGTTAAAACCGCGGCATCTTCTCTCTTTGACTAAGTCGGTCAGCACGTCTTCCACTTCGGGAAACTCGCCCTTTCGTGGCCCGTGGTCGCCGCTGCACGGGCTAAGACCGACGTCTTCTATTAGCGACAACGACGCACGTTGTTTTTCCTTAACGCCAAACTTTGAAGTTCAGAGCACTTTAGGCGCTCACCTTGTCCTAGTTCGCTCGCTCGACCCATGTACTATATGGAGCACCAAGGCGGCGTCCCGGGGTAACGCTGTTGTTAGCGGCGTACCCCAGAGGCTTCGAAAGCCAAGCGGTTTACAGAGCCATAAGCGTTCGAAACTCGGGAAACGCTGGCGCTTGTCATACATCTTCCCGTTGTTTAGCGCAAAGAAAACTATAGGTACATATGAGGGAAAATATACATAATTAACCGGCAGCGCCCGCGTTCCTTGAGTTAAGGACGCCCGTTGGGTTGGTTTTTACGGTAGTAAACGCAAAATGTGGCAGTGCAACACGGGCACGTGCGGGGAGAAAAGCACAAACAGAACTCCCGCTGGCGCAGTTTCAGGCAGGGGGCGCGCGAGCACTGCGAAGGCGGGAAATTTGACCGGTGGTTGCAGTAAGCGGATAACGGCGGTACAGCCCATTATGGCGAAGCAGTGCTCTGCACTTCCTGCAGCTTTCACATTGAGTGGAACGGCTTTAATTTTTGAATCGCCGTGCAGTTTCTAATGCCTTCCGCCTCTGCTATGACTTTTCGCTTGAAGGCTGCGTCATATACTCGCTGCGCTGGTCGCATTAATAAGAAACAAGCGCTAAAAATTTTGAAGAAGGAATTCCAAGCACTCATAGTGTCACTAGATAAGGTATATAGAGTAGCGCCACTCAGGCACGCAAGTCAGCAACGGCGGCCATTTTGGTGTTTATCAGTGTTGCCTCTTCTACGGCCTCGCCGCTAACTTCTACAGGGGCGTTCGTTAACAACACTGCCGAAGATGCAGCAAAACGGCATCTTCGTACGCAACTCTGCTTCTGAAATGCTGTTATCTTTGTTATCTTCGATTCGCATTCGGAACGACGTCAGCCACGCGCAGCCGCAGAGCAGGGAGGACAAGCTAGGTCTACCACAGTTTACCGACTGTAAGCGCGCAAGTAACAAAATGGTGGCGCCCGTGAGCCGTCGTAGTGTAAACAAGTTCCACGTGATGCGAACTGACCAATGATCATGGCGGTAGCAGGGAACAATAGGAGAAAGGTGGGCCGACACTCTGTAACCTTATCTAACAGGACGAAAAAAATGCGAAATGGCGTAACGACTTGGTTACAAGCTTTGCGGCTATACTACTGGCTTGAAGCGGCTCGGCTAGTTGACATAGTCGAAGGCGTAGGCTCTCATGGCGTCTGCTGTATCGCGAGCTATTCAATACACTTTCAGGTGCCGAATGTAGGTAATTGCTATCTGCAACCGGTGTTTGTAAAATTTTATACCTTTCATTCTGAAATTTCTTGTCACATTTCCAGCATCCTTGTAGGGCTCGTTTAGAAGCTTGGAAATGGTTGAAAGGCGGAAACTTAAACTATCACACCAACATCGCCATTTGCTATTCTGAGCTTTAAGACTACGAATAAAAAAAAAACAAAAATTGCCTTATATATCTGAATAAATACCGTAGTAAGTACCCCACACCGTTCGACATTTTGACGCAAACCTTTCGTCTGACTTCAGCATGCTTGATGGGCATCGTAGCAGCCGTTCATTAACAAGTGATACAAGGCATGTGTTTCTAAAGCAAGCCTTCTCACGAAAACGAATTCATGGAAACCTCGACACACTGACGAATCTTCATTTCGGAGCAAGGTGGCGCGTCGGGCACCGGGCCCTGGTACTTGAGCTGCCTCCAATCATAGCGATGAGTCCGAAGCTGACGGGTAGAAACCTCACACGTTGGTCCTCGATGACTTGGTCAAGCTCTGGCCGAAGGGCGCCTTGTCCCTCTGCCGAGCAGGGCGCTCCGGGAACTTGCTCACGGGAACATGGGATACACAAGCAGACAACCAAACTGCACACTATAAACCCACGTTTAGGCAAATACATAATAGACAAACAAGACAGACACACGGAAGTAGACTTAGCTATAGGCTGCAGATAGGCCACATGTATGTGACGCACTCACACCTGCTCACTGGGTCGTCAAGACCCCTTTGTAGCAGGTGCTGAGGGCGCATCCGTGGTTCACATACTCGACACTCGACACAACACGACACAAACAATTCCCATAAATACAGACGACCAATTCAACTTCATTCATAATTCTTCATACCGAAAGAACCAATGTTGTCGCTCAAACGCGTTCTCGCTCAACTGGCCTCTCTATCGTCCATAATCTTAGCCAGGCCCTGTAAACCAGCCATGCTATTTTCCTTTATTGCACTTTACTTTTCGATTTCACTTTTACAGCATATATTAATTACTTGTTTGGTTCGTCCCCCTACTCTTAATAAATAACATTGTTTTGGCGCTCTTTGCCCGTTGCTGGCCCTGCGCCAATGAAGAAACAACTTGCTCAGCGCGGTGTTTAAAGTCCGCTGACCTTCGAACCCACCTTCTTTAACACCCTAACGCACAGTTTTTAGTGCTCAGTTCTAAGCCTGAATCAGGTTCGGCGGCCTAGTCCGCACTCACCCAGAACAACGACTGGTGCCAGTCCTCAAACTGTTTTAGCAAGTGTGGGAGATCTGGCAAAACCGACAATCGCCAGGCCCTAATCGCATATGCACATAGACATGGTAAAACTTATGCCAGAAATCAGTACCGGTAATGCACCAATCGCTAAAAGGTCATGCGACAAATAGACTGAGAACCTTCTCAAACCGCACCCGTAAACCGCAGTACCGTCTACCTAGCATTTTAACGTTCAATTTGGGACAAAAAGCAAATATGTATTACTGTTGAGTAAATGTCACCCCTTTCATCTTTTATGTTGTGTGTGTGGGTGTGTGTTCGTTGTGTGGCATGCCTATGCGCGCAAATGGGTACGTGTGTCAGCCTTTTCATCATCTCTCACCTCGAGAGCACACACCTGTCTAACCCAAGCGGGCAAAGGTTTTTTCTCCAGTTCCTCAACCGAATCAGGATTCGGCGTGCCTCGTCCCACTTCACCCAGAATCAACAGACTTAGCACAGTTCCTCAAACATGATTATTAGGTAATTGTGGTAATCTGGACAAAACCAATTACAATTACGCCAGTGCTCCTAATCGCGATATGAATATAGAGCATGGTAAAAAACAATTATGACACCAGAAAAGTACCGGTCTGGCGACCAATCCAAAAAGGTCATGCGAGCAAACTAGACTGAGAACCTTCTTAAACAAACCGAAAGCACCCAGTAAACCGTTACAGTAACCCCCCCCCCCCCCGTCGTACACTACGCATTGTTTAACGTTCAATTTGCGGGAAAAAAATGTCTCAAAGATATCGCTATATATCTCCTTGAGTAAATGTTGAAAAGACACCCCTTTCACATCGTGTTTATGTGCGTGCGTGTGTTTATGTTCACGTGCGTGTGTGTGTGTGTGTGCATGCCTATGCGCGCATACATGGGTGGTGTGTCAGCCTTTTCATCATCATCATCATCAGCAGCAGCAGCAGCAGCAGCCTGTCTAAGCCCAATGCGGGGCAAAGGCTTCTCCCATTAATCTCCAATTATCCCGGTCCTGTGCTATCTGCGACCAATTTATCCCCGCAAACTTCTTTATCTCATCTGCCCACCTAACTTTCTGCCGCCCCCTGCCACGCTTGGATACACTCCGTTGCCCTTAATGACCAACAGTTATCTTGCCTTCGCACTACATGCCCTGCCCACGCCCATTTCTTAATGTCTACTAATGTGTTCCTAACACGCGTTTGTTCCCTGACCCACTCCCCTCTCATCTTCCCTTAATGTTACACCTATCATTTTCCGTTTCATTGCTCGCTGAGTCGTTTTCAATTTAAGTTGAACAACCCTCTTATTGAGCCTCCAAGTTTCTGCCCCGTAGGTGAGTACCGGAAAGATGCAGCTGTCATACACTTTCTTCTTCACGGACAATGGTAGGCTGCCATTCATTATCTGAGAATGCCTCCCGTATGCGTTCCACCCCATTCTTGTCCTACTAATTATTTCTGCCTCATGGTTGTGATCCGGGGTCACTACTTAGCCTAAGTGCTAGGTATATTCGCCTACCACTTCCACTGCCTCGCCACCTATCTCAAACCGCTGTGCTGTCCCGAGGTTATTGATCATTACTTTGGTTTTCTGCATATCAATTTTCAGGCCCACGGTTCTACTCTGTTGTCCAGTGTGGAAAGCATGCTTTGCAATTCGTCCCCGAGTTACTTAGCAAGGCAACGTCATCAGCAAATCTTATGTTACTGAGGTA
Organism: Haemaphysalis longicornis; assembly: GCA_013339765.2. Taxonomy (NCBI): domain Eukaryota; kingdom Metazoa; phylum Arthropoda; class Arachnida; order Ixodida; family Ixodidae; genus Haemaphysalis; species Haemaphysalis longicornis. The sequence continues at coordinate 79,734,548 of CM023457.1, read as the reverse complement.
TTCTCCATTAACCCTGACTCCCACCTGTTCCCAATCGAATGGTCTGAATACTTCTTGTAAACATGCTGTGAATAACATTGGAGAAATTGTATCGCCTTGTCTGACGCCCTTCCTTATAGGTATTTTACTGCTCTCCTTATGGAGGATGATGGTAGCTGTGGATCCATAGTAAATATCCTCTAGTATTCTTACATAATGATCATCTACACCCCGGTTCCGTAATGCCTGAATGACTGCTGAGGTTTCGAATGACCGCTGAGCCTTTTTACCTATGGTTAGAGCGCTTATAAAATGGGTTTCGTCAATATAGTGCGCTGGTGCTCTAAACTGCAGATAGCCTGGGCCACGACCAGTTACGTTGGCTGCGGCTACGTACAGCACCGCCTTGACCATTCTTCATATCGATCCATCGTCATTTGCAACTACGGCGAATGGTAAGTCGCACACCTTCCACTAACAGGCTTGCACATTGTGAATTCTTGGTGGAAATACGCATTCTGGTATCGTTTATTTAATATCTCACCGGGCAGCACGATGCGTTGCTGTGAATAATCCGCACGTATCAGCGCGTCAAACTCTCCGCTACACTTTGCGGTAGCCTGCTGAATCAAAGCGCCAATAAAACCGGCAGGTTGAACAGAGATGCCCCAACGCCTATCGTCGATTTCGTTCGTCAGCCGACGACCCTACGAATGTCACGGTGGGTTCGAGGCGCTTGTGCGGGTGGATTCTTGAGAATAAAGTAGCATCCGACGTGCCACACGGAGCTTGGAAAGTTAAATTACCAATGCATAAATAAGCAACGTACGAAAATACTATTGGTCGTCTTGCATGTGACTGAATGCATTTTGTAACGTTTAGAAATGCCTGGTCAATGGTCACTTACCATCCCAAACTTGGCGAGGCTTCGCGTAAGGCTTTCTATTCCTCCGCGAACAGCGGCCTTCTGTTCTCCTCCTAAATGTTGGGTTCTAGTTAACCTGTTCGGGCTACTAGTTTTTTTCCTGGTTTCTTAATGCAGATCGGAAGGTGTTCACCGAAGCATTGCTGGTGAACGCCGTTGTTCATTGTGAAAGCTATTCTACGGATCGGAGCGTGGATCTCGCGATTGTTATTTCCGGGTTTGTCGCCAGAGAGGAGGTTGGCGAATGGCCGACATCCTCTCAAGAATTTTAATAGGCCTGAGTGCTACGGTCCTGATGTTCCAATTACAAGTGGAATTACAATTGGATTCCAATTACAGTTTCCCATCGCGTGCGGGGTTTAAATAAACACCCTCGTCGGCTGTCCATTTGAAAGTCGACCTATTGACCTTTTCAAAGGGATCTGGGCCACTGCCGCCGCCTCTCGACCTGACCGAGCCACCGTGGTATTGTTATGACTGCCCTTCTCAAATAGGACAGGTCTGAGAAATCCTCCACGTTGCCTTTCGTAATAATCTCTCTCTCTCTCTCTCTCTCTCTCTCTCTCTCTCTCTCTCTCTCTCTCTCTCTCTCTCTCTCTCTCTCTCTCTCTCTCTATCTATCTATCTCTCTCTGTCTGTGTGCGTGCGTGTGGCGCCGAAAGTGCCTTACTGAGAGTATTTTGAACGTTACACGAGTCCATGTACGAGCCCGATTGTCCATGCCGTGGTACGCTCGCCGCACGTCAAAACCTTTCAAGTTTAAATGGAAAACACCGATATGTACAGTTTTACAAGTAAACATAGTTCCCAAATCAAAAACAAAAACGACAGTAGACGGTTTCAGTGGGCCAACAACAAAATGTCGCAAAATCCGCATACATCCCTGCTTACTATAAGGCTTTGTCCAACGCCTCTCTAGGGTCATATGTGTTGCTCTGTGGGTTCTTAACAACTTGGTAGGATTCAAGTATACATGTGCAGGATTCAGGGTACGGCACTGAATCCTTGTGCGCGATCCTCGTAGTGCTCGCGGTCAAAGTATTTGGTTGATTCATTTAGTTCTTCGTACACGCCACAGGACGCACCAAGCTTATAATGCGCGTTGCAGTACACCACCACTGCGGGTGTGTGCTACTGCGTCATAATATACTACAGTGCTGGAATAACAGCAGCCACTGTATGATACGTCCAGTCAGGTCTGTGGCGTTTCGCGCGAAAGCGCTACTTTTCTTCACTGCACCAGTTGACGAATTTATACCTCAAAGGGCGACGTTAGGCCTAAGGTCTTCACGACTAACGTTAGGTGACCTTCAAGCCATTGCAGATTCGATCTGGCTGCAAAACCATTCAACTGACCAAATTACCATCCGCACGGATAGTCAATGCGCCCTCATAGAATGCGCAACTAACTCCTTACCTGCGCACATTCATCACGAGCTGACATGCTACATGGCAGCACACAGTCACATGCACGTATTTCTAGAATGGGTCCCCGGACACCAGAGAATTGTAGGGAATGAAAGGGCTCATACCCTTGCTCGTGCGAATGGAAACCCGAGTTACCCTCAACCCTGGCTACAGGACTACAGAAGAATGCGCCGCCCATCGCAAGGCTCGGAGGCAACAGCTGAAGGACCTTCGCAGTTCCCGCCGCAATCTTCCTCCTTCCACTTCTGACCTCACACGCCGCGAAGGCACTTACATCCGCCAGGCTCAGACTCTCTCCCTCCCTTGTGACCTAGTTCTTCACTATATAATGACCCGAGATGGAACGCGCCACTGTCAGGTGTGTGGTGCCTAACCCGACGTTAAACACACTTACTGGACTTGTCCTCGCGCCAGGCGATCACCTCACTTTCTTCATCCACACCTTTAACCATCCCACATTCCACACTCATGGGAAAGCTGGGCCGCTCCTCCACCTGATCTTCGCCCCATCCTTTGGCCTCGCCTCGCCCGGCACATTGCCCACGTGCGGGGCCCGACACCTGCGGAATACCCGCCTGAACGCATTCCAGGACCACCAGAACCCCATTTTGGGCAGCCCGGACATGGGCCGCTTCAAATAAAGTTTGATCTCTCTCAAGTTGACACTTATGACTTACCAAGCAACGTCATTCTCACTGTACGTCTAGCTGCGGATACCAGTTTACTACATTTGATCTCAAAGCGGGACATTAAAGGAGTAGTGACACGAAATTTCAAACGTTAGATAACTATGTAACATGCTTCCTTTTGATAAGGAGATATCTGCCAGCAAGCTTTAACCACAACCGTTCAGTATAACATATTTTAAATCCATTTTAATCTTTGCCCGGACGACAAAGCCTAGAGCGGGCCGACATGACATCATCTGCTCCTTGCGCCAAACTGCCGACGTCGGGGCTCCCGTGACGTAGCCGACGGGCCGGCTGCGGTTGGCGCGCGCTGCTACGCCGTGTGCACACGTCATGGTTTCGGTACTGACGTCATGCTGCTCGGGCGCGTGAAGACCTCGGCCGATCTGGGCGCGCGCATGCGCTCGCGTGCGCGCGCGTCCAGACCGTCAGCGGACGCGACAAGAATGGTGACGTACGTCACGTGCACCTTCCTGTCATGGCGGCTGCTCAGCGTTCGTTTTGTGGAAACCGAAATCGACACGAATATACGACGCCGTTATTGTTTACGCTGCGATCGACCATCTAATGTGCCATTCTATGATTAGTGGGCTAACAGGCACCCATAGCAGCGAAATAAACGTAACACGAAAATTTCGTGTCAGCGCTCCTTTAAACCTGATGGCGAGCCTTCACACGCCCGTGTCACCACCTCCTCCTGCTGTGCGTCCACCTATTTCCACACGAGTTGTAAACTTGGAAATACGGGACGCTTCACAAAACAAGCTGCATGATTTTTCAGCGCGGGGGTAAGCTAGTAGTACCTTAGCACTATATGCGAGAAAGTTGTACTTGATGAAACACTATTTTGCTTGTGAAAGCTTTCGAGTGTTCATCTCAAGATCTTTGCGCAGGAGGGGGCACAGTGTGCTGCTTTTTAATGATAGGCCGCGTTCCAGGGGAAACCAGATCGGACAGCCCATCTACCTCGAAGGCGCCACGTGCTCCCAATGCCCACCCGGATCTGCTTGTGATCAGCGAAGTGGCCTATGCGTAAGACGACGAAATCCTGCTTCTTCATATGCAACAACTCGCTTGGGGAAATGTGTGGCAGTTTCCCGAGAGAACAGAGGAGGCTAACAAATTGGTCCCATTTTCACATCAAAGCCGTCTTTAAACCAGCTTGGGATTAGGAAGGATGTCAGCCCGGATCGCCTGTCTGATTACGTGTGGTTAAGATGGTGGTGAAAACGTTTTATTGAGCTGGAACGGAGTTAGTTGAGCGTTCCTCTTTTGCGGAGGGCGGCCTCAGTCCAGGAGGCCTTAAAGGAGCCATGAAGAGAAACTACAACTTCGTTTAATTTGAAACAACTAGGATTCAGTATCTCACTCAGCTCCATTACAGCAACAAAAGATGTTTTTTAACAAAAAAAAGGAAGAAGTATTTAAAAACTTTCAAATTTTGCGCCACAGTGACGTTATGAGCAAGAATGACGTCATACGGGCCAACAATAAAACATAATTTTCAGTGCGTTAACTGCAAGTTAGCATTCAAGTGATGCGGTCAAATGGAACTAGAGGCCCCATTACAGACGTCCACTCATGTGTCGTCGCTACGGTCAGTTAGGCGGCCGCCAATCGCACAAACAAGGTTCCGTGACGTCATAGAAAAGTTGCGGGAAATTGGCTAGGGGGTCGCGACTGCTTCACACGTTTTCTTTCATATCTACGTTATTTGTTCGAAGATTTCGATGATATTGGTATCATTGTTATCGGGACTAAGCAGCCTTTCTAATAAACCCAACTTGTATTTTGTCTTCATGGCTCCTTTAAGCACGTGCGGCCAGTTGCGCCCTGGATATCAGCTCTTGCTGGTCACCCAGGTCGCCGCTAGCCAGCGTGCCCTCCCACGGCTCATGGGTTAAGTGGGAATGGGAAGTAGAGTTGGGGTTAGGTTGCACTCCCACACCTTGTGGTATAGGGTGCATGGGTATTGGCAGTGTTTGCATTTTGGAGAGTACTGCGCAGGATAAATAGCATAAAGGCGCGTGCCATGGGGAAAGGCGTCGGTTTGCAGCCGCCGTAAGATGCAGCTCGTCGGTCTTGGGAAGGTTCGGATGGGGTGGAGAGAAGTGCTGGCGTTGTCGGCGTAGATGGGCTACGATGTCAGCGTAGCGGAGGGGTATGACCCTATGAAAAGAGCGGAGTAAGGGCCTAAAAATACTTCTCTACTTGTTGGGGTTAAACACACCCAATGTGGTATGTCTTGTTCAGGGGTATGTTCTTTTTAAAAAGGAGGCCTGTGCTCTACCGTATGCGCAGGTAAAGAATAGTATGCGCACTGAAGCAACAGCAAAAGTTGGGCTAGTTGGCTATATGTTTGCTAGTTAAGAACCGCGCAAGAAACTAACGACAGGCAGAAGACCAGAGCGGTTCAGCGAAGGACAGAAACGCTTGTTTGTGTGCCTTCTATTTGGCCCTTGTTCTATCCGGTATATGCAGGTTAGAAACAAGACGGATAAGAGTAACGCTTAGGGATTGCAAAACGCTTAGTGATTGCAAAGGGAACAACCTCGCGCGGAAGACGTGATAGCTGAAATTAAAAATAAAGACTGGAGTTGGCTGGGCGCTTACTATAAAGTTTTGACGACCAGAATACCATGAAAAACACAGCGCTGCCCGTCAAAGGCGATATTCAGAAGAAGACATATCACTCGATGGTGGGATGATTAAACTAAATGTGGTCGGTAAGAAACGAATCATGACAGAATGGAATAAGGGCGGTTGGAAATTTCTGTCAGAGGCTCTTGTCTTATATATATATATGGTCGGAATAAATATATGCAGACAATGATGTTGATGAAGCTGATGATAGCAATGATTTGAGTAGGTTTGATGGCGGGGTTCGGTTGCGGCAATCGTCCAACAAACGTCGGAGCTCTGCTCGATCTGCCAGGCGACTCAGCAGGGCGAAAGTGACCATTACCGAAAATGAGGACGAAATCGAGGCGTAGTTGATCCGATTAATAGAAGTGATGGCTTTAAGGAACTACTTAAATCAAATTACTGAGTATAGTCAACGACAACCTGAGCTCAAACGACAGAACTGAAGCCGAGAGATACATTTTAGAAATTGGGCAAGAAAACCGAAAACAACAAAAATGCCTTACACTTTATTGGCATCGGAGGTGTTTATTTTGTTGTGGTTATTTCTTGCCGAGTAACTAAATTAGGTATCTCCCGGCAGCCGCTTCTGCGTTTAAGCTTTAGGCTCTTCATGATGGTACATCAAAATCAAAAGAAATTCTTCTATTTGAAATGTCTCTATCTCATGTTCTAAGTGCACGTAAATAATTTAAGCGAAATCGTTGGGACTCTCCTACAGCCGATAGTGCGCACCGCACCCTCAAAATCCGACGCTAACTGTCAAAATCATTGGTGTCGCTACATTATAGTTCAATCAGTGTAATCAGTTGCAATGTCCTCTTTCTCCTGGCTACTTCCACTGAAGTTCTCCTGTCGGGAATATTCAACCATTGGTAATAATTTGCTGCCTTCATTTGCTAAGTGTGACCTAATTTAATTGTTCTTACAGGGCACAATATTTCTTCCACATTAAAAAAAACTGTTTTGGTCTAAGTCTTCATAACATTTTAGATGCGACTGCATCTCATTCACTCGCCTTGTCCCTCCATACGGCGTCGTTGTCCGTCCACACCCCTCCCCCATTCTCCTCGCCGCGCGAGCTGCGCTCTCCGCCGCTCACCCCCTCTCCTCTCTGATAGCGAACACTCTGGGTGCGTTCCAATTTACCGTTTAGACAGCTTCGTTGCCGTCTTCGCGGACAGTACGCCATGTTAAGCCCCGTTCCAATTCGAACGAAGCAGTCAACGAAGACTGCTTTGAGGAGACAGCATCGAAGTCAGCAACGATGCAGGCTACCTTCCTGTCTAAACTAATAAGTGACGCCAGCGCCACCTTTTTGCGTATTAATGTTGAAATAAAAGCACTTGTTCCTGTATTTAAATATTTGGTATAAGTTACTAGTGATGCTGATGACTTTGTTTAATTTTTAAATTACTTAACGTTTGTAATAACAACGGTAATATTAGTTACGAAACTTGCGGTTTGCGCAACTCAACATGTCTGCTACGACGCTGTCGTCTGCGCTGGCGTTGCGCTCGCGACCGCGGCGCCGTTCCAATTTTATTCCTTTAGACGTCTAGTTAGACTGCTTCGTAGGCCGTCTACGAAGCTGTCCGCGAATTGGAACGCAGCCTCTCTCGCGAGGGGCATTGGATTGGATTCGATTGGACTGGCTTGACTTGGCTTGGCTTGGATTGGATTGGCTTGGGTTGGCTTGGGTTGGCTTGGGTTGGATTGGATTGGATTTGAATTGGATTAAAGTGGATTGTGTTGGATTGTGTTGCGTCATAGCCGCGCCACGTTGCGTCATAGCCGCGGAAGGGGGTTCACGGCACGTTTCACGCGATGGGAGAATCAACCTAACGGAAACAACAACGGAACCCCCCATGCGTCGCATCTACACAGGGGTTCCCGCGAGGGGAGGTGGGAGTAATTTTTGTATAAAATTGCATAATTCTTACTGGGCAAAGCCAATTCCCAATATATGGTATGCGTAAAACAACGTACAGCAGACTGTCAATTAAGCCAGCTATCCTGGTCACAGTATAAACATACCCTGTTGTTCTTTTATGAAACGCGACAACTACACGCGCAGATCGCGGCAGGAGACACCGGGGGCGTCGGCAGTGGAGGTGGCCATCAACGTCCTGACCATCAACGTCCTGACCACCGTCCTGACCATCAACGTCCTGACCGTCAACGTCCTGACCACCGTCCTGACCATCAACGTCCTGACCACCGTCCTGACCATCAACGTCCTGACCACCGTCCTGACCATCAACGTCCTGACCATCAACGTCCTGACCACCGTCCTGACCATCGACGTCCTGACCGTCAACGTCCTGACCACCGTCCTGACCATCAACGTCCTGACCACCGTCTTGACCATCGACGTCCTGACCGTCAACGTCCTGACCACGGAGGAGGTGGTCAACGTCCTGACTGGGGAGGTGGTCAACGTCCTGACTGGGGAGATGGTGGCCGCCGTCCTGATTGGGGAAGTGGTGGCCGCCGCCCAGGCGGTGATGGCAGCCTACCAGGAGGCGGCGATGGCTACCCTGACAGTGGCGGCGGTCGTGAGCCAACGCCCAGTGGCGGTGACAGCGGTGGCGGCCATGACGATACGCGGGAAGGCCATGCCGGCGAAGTCTACGAACAAGGCAGCTTTCTCGGCATTAGTTATGCCGATATCTCCTGGGTGGCGCTGGGCTTTATCGTTGGCACGGTTCTCGGAGCGTCTATTGTAGCGGCTATCATGCGCATCCGCGCCAGAAGATCTGAAGACGCCCCCGCTGCAGGCGCCGCTGGCGACGGGAACGAAACCGGGCTTGCCAGCGGTATGAGCTCAACGGTCTCCTGAAACGACGAAGGCTTTCAGTGTATTTGATGCAAATACAAATGTCATGAGCAATGCTATTGTTAGAAAAGAGCTTTCCAGAATACAGTTGTTACAAGCTTTGGTAACCCGGTCACTTCATTCCTGTAACGTAGCATCCATGTTCAGGAATAGTCGGCTTTTTATCGCTCAATCTCATAAATTAGTGATGTTCTTTGCTCGCTCTGTGTTGCTGACAAACTGTGCTGGGATACAGAATTTTTAAAAATTGGCCGCGTATCTGCTTCTTTTGTTGCAAATGTCGTCAAAAGACGACAGTCTTTGTACACATTTGCCAAGGAAATGCCCCCCTTTGCTTTCCCGCTCACCTCTCATGCTGTTCCTGTACCGTCGCGCTCATCCCAAGGTAAACACACTAAAGGTTTGCTCAAGGTGATTTGAATTTACCGCGTTCCACTGCTACAGGCCGGGTTCCTCGATGCCAGCGCTGCAGTACGGCGGAGACGCGCGTGAATCGAGGCGGCTGACTTCAAGGTTTACAAAACCACGTGGCCGTGCTCCACGTGCGTTCGCAGCAGAACGTAGAACCTAGCTAGTGGAACCTTTCGTTGCTGTTGCCGCGTGATTTCTCATATGCCCCCAGGAGCTGGCGCGGGCAACCGCAGGCGGCGGTTTTCTGCAGTAGATGTAGAATATCATTTGCTATCGAAAAACGAAGCATCCATGAATTTTAATAAAGGAACACTGTAAATATCCCTTGTGTACTAATTTCCTGTCTTATATTTGCGTATGTCTTGTTCTTGTTCAACAAAGTTGACAAGTATGAGCATATAAACCGGGCTTAGACGTTTACGTTTGGCTGTTTGGCCGGGTGGCTGAATCGAGTCACAGACAGACATACAGACAGACCAAAATTTCTGGGTTTAAGTAGCCCAAGAAAGACTAACGTCTATAAAAAAAAAGAGACACTGAAAGCTTCTCTTCGCGGGTTGCTTATTACTCGTAATTTGCCAGTTGGTACAAATTAAAGAAACTGCGATCCATTCCCCTTTCTGAAGTTAGATAACCGCAGGGGTTTTAAGCTGACAGCATCTAGGTGACACAGAATGCAGGAGACAGGGCCCTGCTACGCAAGCGCGAGGAGCATTGGATTTGATTGGATTGCATTGAGTTGTATTTGGATTGGATTGGATTGGTTGTCTTGGCTTGGCTTGGATTTGGATTGAATTGGATTGTATGGGATTGGATTGGAATTATAATCCAATTGGAGTACGGGTGTGTAGAGAATTAGGTCTGCACATTCGCCGGTCTGCGCATTCCAGAGGAGTGACGTCATAGCCGCGGTAGAAGCACTGGCGCCGGAGCCAAGGAGGTTGTATAAAACTTCTGGAGTGGAGATGGCGCTCGAAAACTGCCGCCGACGGCCGCCATCTTGCCGTGGGCAGAAAGCTCGTGCCGTCGTAGCAGACGCATTGCACCCGTCGCATCATGTACTTGTTTTTGCGGCGGGTTACGTTATATTTTTGCTTCCGTTCTTTTTCTGTTTTGTTCTGTTTTGTTTTTCCAAGTTGATTCTCTCATGCGGCTGGCTTCGAGCGCACCGAGCTTTTCTTGCGCGCTTTCATTTCGACGCACGTGGTTTCGGTTATGCTCACCTCCTCGTGTTTCTAGTTGAGCGCTACGCACGTCTCTTGTGCGTGCGCGGGTGGGCGCACACATCTGGTAATTATTTACATTCTTGGGCGCAAACAACTAGCACCAACAGAAGACACAATGACATTTTTTTTTTCTGCCCCATGTGTCGTTCTTCCGAGTTCTCTCTTGCCAAAGAGCAGAACTTGTGTTCGTTCGATCGTCGTTCGCGGATGGATGCTCTAAAGGTGTAGAAAGCAGAAATCGTCTGCTAGTGCGTCGCGTTCGGCTGCGCTAGTCGCACGACGAAGACGTCGGGGATTACCTTTCATCTGTAAGTACTGAGGGTCTCTGTTTGTTTTGGGTTTCGAGGGCATTACTAGTATTATAACGTTATAAGTGCACACTTGCCCGCCGTTTGTGCGTGATGTAAAGGGAAAATTCGCCGTATCACCTGCCGTCCGCTTACTGAGCATACCGTACGCGCTTGTTTACGCAGATATGCGAATGTTTTCGCTCGTAGTTGTGGAGGTCCTGTAGTCGTTTGACTGCGCGAAATCACATGTTTGTATAATAGGGACCGGGCGGCCGTTGTATGGCACCACCGTCGCTTCAGCGAACAGCGCCGCCAGTGGCGAACCGCTCGTCAGTGGAATGCCGGTGGCTGTCAGCGCAGCGTTATTGTGCATGGCTTTCTGTCGTTTTTCTGTGGTGCGCCTTGTAATTCGTACATAAACACAAGGACCTTTTTCAAATCGGTAAATCTTGAGCATGGATGTGACCTTTACGAGGCTTGCCATGCGTGGGATGTACGCCCATACTGAGTATTTACAAATAGCAGACGATGCTCAATGAGCCAAGATGGAAGTCAAGCTGGAAATGAAAGTCCGTTCCTTCATGCAATTTTTTCATTCCTGCATGCACTTTTGCGTATCAAGGAGTATATTTCAGCTTAATGCTCCCACAAAGCCGGTGTGTGCAACCGATCCAGGAATGCTGCGGCGCTGGCCTTTGGCAGTTGATGACTAAATGGCGTCGTAAAACAAGCGAAAGACAAATTTGGGGGATGCCATCTAAGATTTACCTCAAAACAGAAATTGTGATGGCCTACGCTTCTGTAACTTCATTAACCACGGCTGAAACGTGTTTAATTTCACAGAAATGATCTCACTACAGTCATCGGGGATCGTTTACTTAATAGATATCGCATGATAGTAGAACGTCATTGCTCGTCGTGGAGAAGCATTGCTTTACATAAATTGCGATGGTTGTGGCTAGTTGGTTAATGGTTTTTCGAAAACCAATTCCTGCGTGGTTGAAGGACGCAAGACAGGAGGGTGCCCGAAACCTGTACTCAGCTTCACAACTGAATGCTGCGGTCGGTTTAACAAGCTGCCACCTAAGCTTGAAAAGCATGCAATCCTCCGTCTAACGGACGATGATCTGTTGCAAAGCTTTCTCGTGTGGGTTTCCTTGGTTGCCTTCTGGATTTAAACTTTGACTAGTTGAGCTTCGAATTTGACCAGCACGCAGTTTGGTCTTTTGATCGCAGCGTCCTTGACTTGACCTGCCCATTCGATTTCGCACGGAGAAGGCTTTGCGTTCAACCATCCTAATCATTAGACGGAGGGATAGATGATTTTGCTGTTTAATTTTGAACTTCCATGCACCCCTCTCCAAATTTAATCTAAATTTTTCCAGCGTGTCAGAAATGCGTCTGTGTGCTGGAGGACTCGGGCGGTTGCACGCATATTTGAGGCAACTAATCCCGCGTTTTTGGTGTCTTCACAAGGCATTACACGATTTTTTATGTACTCTGTAAATTATACTTAAGCATTAAAAAACACTGTCTGACGTTAACACTGTCACATGTTTTAAATATCGGTGCCAGCCTTTATTCCACGCAGGGGGGTAAAATGGGAAGGGGAGGAGGGATGGTTTGTAGCTTGGGCTGTTGGGTGGGTGAATAAATTTGGCTCTTGATAAAATGACCACCACAAACGTGGGATTTCCACTTCGGCTTTCAGGCTCCCATGCTGTCACAGTGTCGCTCACAAAAACCGAAGGCACAAAGCTCACGGTTACAGAAAGAAAGTGCAAACTACCGCAGCATTTCTACGGCTACACGGTAATCCATTTCGTACGCAATTGCCTTTCTCTTCAAAGCACACGTATCGAGGTATCCGAGCGCTAAGGATTTGAAACCGTGGGCGTTGAAACCAGTGCAGATATAAAGTGGCAGAAATGAATGCTAATATTCCTAATAGTTTTATTCCTACTCAGATCACGCGGAGCCATGCGCAGAGCGCTGCGAAAAGAGCTTATGTCAGTGTAGCCCGTTTCCCAAATCAGAAGCGTCAAATAAGTTCATGTAGCCGTTAGTGCATTTAAGAAGAATTGAATACTAATATTAGTAGTTTTATTTGTACTCAGAACGGGTGGAGCCAAGCGTAGACAGCTGCAAAAAGTGTTCATGCCATTGTAGCCGATACCCAACTTTAGAAGCGTCCGACAAGTTTACGCAGCCGTTATTGCATCTAAGAACCCAACACATCTGTCAAGACTTTATTTCGCCCCACATATCCGCACACAACACCACCAAAACATTTAAAGCACCGAAGCAAACGCGGAAAAATCAACGGGAGGCTGCGTAGTCCAATGCCCCAGCTCATTCCACTAACGAGGGAGCGCCGAGTGGTGGCGCCACCCGTCCAGCTGCCCGGTCCCTATATGTGGGGCGCAAATTGTTTTTTCGTACTAATCTAAATGCAGAGTATTAGACAGTTCGATATAGAAAGTGAATAAAAAAAACTTATATGAGAGCAATCTTGCCGACGGAGTCATGAGCTAACGCTGAGCTCTTACCCCAGATCCCCAGGTGGTCAAAATTAATCCGGAGCCCTCCACTACGGCGCGCCTCATCGCCTGCGTTGCGTCGGCGCGTTAAACCCCACATCAATCAATCAATCAATCAATCAATCAAAAGATCGTGCTTGATTTGGTATTCGTCGGCAAGGGCAAAACTGGGCATGATGTTTAAACCAGAAAACGTGCATGTGCAGTACATATAAAGATTGCAATATCCTGATGCATATGATTCCTTGAAGTACTGCCTAAAAACCATTTGAACCGCTAAACTGTGTCTACAGAGCTTGCTGGGGTGGGAGGGCTGCGTTATTATTCATTAATCATTAATGAATAAGCATTCATAAATCCCAGCAATGCCGCTAAAAGAAACATGCGTCAAATAATCGCGCTGTCGCGTGTCCCGCACTTTCAGCGTGAAATCATGGCCAATAGTAACCTTATAACGCGGTATCTCTTCCCATGGCGTGCAACATGAGGTAATTTTAATGTTAAGAGGGCGGCCTATAGCTTAGATATACCGAATAAACGTTTATCGAAATAAAAGCAGGCGTGGTGTCTTTAGCCTAGCGCTACGCGTTTTCCCGCGGCGACAGCTCTGTTCACCACGCGAACTCGCTGCTTGAACCATCTCTTACGTCAATACCTTCCGCGTAAGGCAGAATTCAGGCCGCCCTCAAATATCGTAATGGATAAACAGCTTGCCCATCGTTTTCTCCCTTGTAATGCCGAAAATACACGACCGCACCTATTTTGCCCACAGCAATATGGCCGCCGACCAGTTCGCCCGGCTTCACCTCCCTGCGTTGCCCGCTGTGGGCGGCCTCCACTCCAGAAGATTTATACAACCTCCTTGGCCGGAGCGTTCCCAGATGTGCTTGAAAGGACGGGGACCGTCCTTTATCAAGGATGGTCCCCGTCCGAAACGTCGATGTAAAGTTATGTTTTCGAAGTAAACTTGTTAGGTTTTTTATTACGCCCCTTTTTACTATTTAACCTTCAGTAGCCTAACCATTTATCTTATTATATACCGTATTTACCCGATTCTAACGCGCACTTTTTTCCGAAAAAATAGGCCGAAAAATCGCATGCGCGTTAGAATCGGATACAAAACCGAAACTGCCGAAACAGCGGAAATTTCGTCCGACCCATCGCCATCGCCATCTCAAGATGGTGCCAAAGCTTTTAGCAAAGATTTTTCGGACGCAGCAAGCCTAGTCGCCTAGGCCTTTCTATCGGCGTTCACACAAATCGTCAAATCGTTTCACTTGCGCGCTTGATAACAGCAATGGCAACAGCGGCTCCCACGCGTTCAAAACGAGCGGTCGGCTGAAGCGTGCACCTCTGGAGAAGCTCTCGGGATGGGCGTGCGAGGGGTAGGCCACGATCCCATATACCATGGTTGAACGTTCGTTCAGAAGTGTGGCATCGCGAACGCGCTTGAAGGCACCGAGGCTGAGGTGTTGTGGTCAGCGGACAGCGACGAGGAGTGAGATGAGTGAGATTACTTGGGAGTGAGATTACTTGGGAGTGAGATGGGAAATAAATCGCCCGTTTCTCTCGCATTCGTTTGTCTGGGTCACAAAGTCCCGTGCGCGTTACAATCGGAGGTGCAAGTTTTCTCGGTTTTTTTGCTAGGAAAATCGGGTGCGCGTTAGAATCGGGTAAATACGGTATATATATATATATATATATATATATATATATATATATATATATATATATATATCAGGGTGTCGAACCGAAAAAAATACCGGTTCGGTTACGGTTCGGGTTCGGGTGAAATAATTTCGTTCCGGTTCAGTTCCGGTTCGACAAAATCACGTACCGAACCGGTTCGCGAACCGGTTTGGGAGCTTGAACCGGTTCGCGAACCGGTTCGATGAGTTGAATTATCACTGACATTAGAAAAAATCACTTAGTAGTTTAAAACGACAGTCAAATCAAAACACAAACAAAAATTCAAAATGCTGCTGTTCCCCAAAGGCAGTGGCGCAATTGCAAAGCAAACTTTAAACAATCACGATATACTAGAAAAAAGAAATTGGCCGCGTATCTGCTTCTTTCGTTGCGAATGTCGTCAAAAGGGGACAGTCTTTATCGACTTTTGCCAAGTAAATGCCTCCCTTCGCTTTCCCGCTCACCTCTCATGTTGTTCCTCTTGTGTCGCGCTCCTCCCAAGGTAAAGACGCCAAAGGTTTGCTTAAATCATTTTAAATTTCCCGCGTTCCACTTCTCCAAACCGGGTGTCTCGATGCGAACGCTGCCGTACGGCGAAGACGCGCGTTAATCGAGGCGCCCTACTTCAACGTTTATAGAACCGCGTTTCCCTACTCCGCGTGCGTTGCAAGCAGAACGTGGAACCTATCTAGTGGAACCTTTCGTAACTGTTGCCAGTTGATTCCTTAAAATGCAGGAAGAAGCTATAGTGGTGCGGGCGACAGCAGGCGACAGCGAAGTGAATTTTTTTTTCTGGAGTTGATGAAGTATTTAATTTCGCCAAACTCAAGCATGTATGATTTTTTATAAAGGGACACTGCAGACATCACTTCTGTATTAATTTGTTGTCTTATATTTGCGTAATGTCTTGTTCTTCTTCAACAATGTTGACAGGTATGAAGATTACACCGGACTTAGACGGGTAGATTTAGCTGTGACTATATAAGACTATTGCGCAGGCGTTGTTTTACTTTGGCCGGGTGGCTGAATCGAGTCACAGACAGACAGACGGACAGAAAGACAGACAGACAGACATACATACAGACAGACAGACAGACGGACAGACAGACAGACATACAGACAGACAGACCAAAATTTCTGGCCTTAAGTAGCCCAAGAAAGACTATCGTCTTTAAAAGATGAAGCGGCGACGATTCACCCCCTACTTTCTCGCTCAGACTTTATGTTGTCCTAGCGACTATTCATAAGGCCACCGCCAAGAGATATGACGGTGGGATATATTTTCTGCCCTTTCCTTTTTTGTTGAAATCGCAATCGTCACTATGAAACCTCTCATCACGCTAACCTTGAAGCCTTAAATTTAGGCCTGCGTACTGGTTCGTTCAAATGCCAGTGCGTGCCTAATACCAATGACGCACATTTTTTATATTTCTAACAAAACAGAGAAATCCTACAACAGGCACATAAATACTACTAATGAATTATATTATTTGGTCACCCTGAATAATTTGTTAGCTGTCACCTTATCGAATGTGTTAGCCACCCTTTTGTTAAAAGTAAGCTTTAGTTAACGCTCAGTCACTGCATTATTGCTCTGATCACTGCAATTCTTTTTGCGATAGCTATACCGGATGCGCGCATTACAATCTGTATGTCATCGTACCGCCTGACCCCGACCATCGTTCCGTGTGCTACATTGCGGAATCTTATAACAGATTATGCTGTTACAAAATGAAAGGGAAATTTGACGCGCGGAGTATGAGATGGAACTTTTTTGGTTAGGCGCTCTTTAATTCGCGCACAGCAGTACTCCCCTCCGGAACGAGTAGCAGTAGAAGTAATGTAGCGAGTTGGGCAGTCAGTACAAGTGCACCTTCGAAAAAAGCAGATCTGAAAGAGACAAAACTGCAGAACAAGCAGAAAAGATGATCGCTGGGCGAATGGGACAGTGTGAGGTACCGGCCTGCCTTTCTGCACGTGTCATCTGCTTCGTTACTGTTTCTGCTTCCAAGACAAGGTCGAGGGCTGCAGTGTCTTGTCAAGGGATTAAGTGCGCACCTTAACAGTTTTCCCTGACATATCTGTTGTTATTTGTATCTGTAAAAAACGGAACTTGTCCACTGTACTGTCCCCAAAAACTGACAATGGAACTCCCTTCCTTCGCATTGATGGCACGTTTGGTTGTGAAAGGTAGGGCAAAGAAAAGTATAGAGCAATATCCACGTTTTGGAGTTTTTTTTTTTACATATTCGGTTTTACTTACTTTTTGCTTAATATTTTAAAACAACGTGATTCGCCTTTTCCTTTTTGTTGTTTTCCGTGTAAACACATAAAAAAAATGGCGCATTTGATGCCCCGTGCTAAATTTCTGCTTCGAGGCGCAGCTTATGTTGGAGGCCAGCAGACTTATTTTAATCAGCTGGTGATATTAAACGTGGATCAAAATCTCGATACACCGACGTTCTCGATTTCCATCTACTTCAGAAAAACGGTCGTGGGGAAGGGAGATCGAGGCCACTTGTGGTCAGCAGCAAACGGCTTAGTCACTGAGAAGCTCCTGCGGTCACACTTGCCAAGTATTAACAATTTGCAGGTGTCGGACCTTTTAAACAAATTATGAAATGCAAAAGGTTTGCACACATCGGGTGTGTGCTTTCGCTGTTGCGCAGTGGAGCACTCCTGCAGCCTGATTGGTCCGATAAAGTCGCAGCTAGGGAAGGGCAAAGTCGTTTTATATCCCCTGCAATTGATTGATTGATTGTGGGGTTTAACGCGCCGACGCAACGCAGGCGATGAGGCGCGCCGTAGTGGAGGGCTCCGGATTAATTTTGACCACCTGGGGATCTTTATCGTGCGCCGAAATCTCGTACACACGGGCGTTTTTGCTTTTCGCCTCCATCAGAAAAGCGGCCGCCGCGGCCGGGAATCGAACCCACGACCTCGTGCTCAGCAGCGCAACGCATATCCCCTGCAAGCTGCCGAGAATGAAATTTCGTTTGGTCAGCTTGCACTATGCTCGCGGTTTTAGCAGCAACAGACCATTGCTACATTGTTTCATAGAGCGTGGTAGTTTTCAACTGTCTGGCGTGGAATGTGCGCGAGCGTTTACGAAGTTGATGGTACGTGAAAGAAAAGACCTGAATTGCATTGACTGTGCAATATCAAGAACGGAGGGTCGAACCGTTTCGGCAAGAACCGGTAACCGTTATTTCTTTTTTCGGTTCAGTTCCGGTTCGGGTGCAGCGTGCTCAAAAATAACGGTTCGGGTTCGGGTTCAGTTCCGGCAAAAATACCGGTTCAGTTCCGGTTTTCGGTTCGGTTCGGTTCCGGTTCGACACCCTGATATATATATATATATATATATATATATATATATATATATATATATATTGAAGATGGTAGAGAACACAAGAGAAGAAAAACTTCGAACAAGGTAAAAGCACGATTGTGGCCTACGTTTCAGCAAAGAGAACTTGGTGGCCCTGAGGAAAGCAAGTTTCTTTGCTGAAACGTAGGCCACAATCGTGCTTTTACCTTGTTCGAAGTTTTTCTTCTCTTATATATATATATATATATATATATATATATATATATATATATATATAATTATATATATATATATATATATATATATATATATATATATATATATATATATATATATATATATATATATATATAAAGGATTGGCAGTCAAGAAAGCCTCGGAAAGGAAAGGAGAGAATGTAGTAGGTCATTGAAATAGATGAGGAATTTGAAAGACAGAAAGAAAGTGGAGAAAAATACCCGCCGGGTGGGATCCGAACCCACGACCTCCAGAATCTTGGATTACCTGGAAGTTTAGCGGAGTCTGGCGCAAGCGTAGACGACCTAAGGAATTTCTCAGACATGGTCAATCACTGTGTGAAATGCTTTGTGCCTAAAAGATTCAAAACTACTAATAGAAAAAGTCCCTGGATAATCAGAGAGGTAGGCCAGAACTCCCCGCTTTGCCGATTTTGCGGAGAACCCGGAACGCTACGCCATATGGTCGGAGGTTGTGTGACCAATCCCCACTGATTCCTCCCAACCTGCAACTTTCTACTGTCGAGCTTTGGGAGAGCGCCTTGGCGAGCACCGGCTTGGACGACCAGCTTCGGCTGGCTCAAAGGGCTGTCGATGCTGCCCGCGCTCAAGGCATCCTGGACTGAGGACACCTGCTTCAACCTTCAGTACAATCCCCCCTGTATATTTAAATAAACGTTTATTCTCTCGCTCTCTCCACGCAAAAAGAAGGGCAAAACGGATGTGAGCATCGTCTTCAAAAAACTGCCGACCCATCGATAAAAGCTGCATTTCCACTCAGAGTTGAAACAGCTCATCAAAGAATCAAAAAATAAATTATACAATGTAACATTGAAATCTTTTCTGGGAAACGCCCCTGGAAAATTTTGGCGATACGTTCCCCCCCCCCCCCCGCCTCTTCGCATGAAAACGTAATAGCGCCCCAAGCAAGACAAACTTTCAACTCGTTCTTTTCGTCGGTCTTTACGCGTGATAACGGCGTCCTGCCCGATTTTAGAAATGAATCAGTAAGGTCCCCTTTTATGATATAAAGATTGGCGAACAGGGTGTGTTCAACCTTTTCCTTATCTTGAATACTAAGAAAAGTACCGGACCTGACGGTATTCCTAACGAATTTTAAAAAAAATAGGCAGGATGGGTCTCTAAATCCTTAACTGCAATTTTTCAAGTTTCTATAAACCAATGTTACTTTCCACGAGCATGGAAGCGTGCTAAAATTATTCCAATCCATAAAAGGGGCAGCAAATCATAAGTTACAAATTATAGGCCGATATCCCTCACTCGCACTTGTTCGAATTTACTTGAACATATAGTGTCCAAGCATCTATTACGTTACCTTAACAATTTTAAACAAATGCCAACATGGGTTCCGTCAGGGACTCTCTACAGTAACTCAACTAATTGAAACTATCCGTGATCTCTCGTACACAATAAACAGCCGAGGTCAAACAGACATAATATTCCTAGACTTTGCCAAGGCTTTCGACAAGCTATCGCACCCTGAGTTGCTATTAAAAATTAACACTTTATTTAAAAAACCCCGGTTATGTGAATGGTTGTCGTCATACCTTAGCCATAGAGAGCAATTTCTCGAATCTTCCTTCTCGCCTGTGGAGTCAGGTGTATCCCAGAAAAATGTGATGGCCCCCCTTTTATTATTGGCATTCCGCGTAACATTACCGTTCCAACCAGAGTGTTCGCCGATGACTGCGTATTATACAACAGTATTGAAACGGCTGCCAACTAGATCGAATTAAATGTCAATCTGCAAAACATAAACTGGTGTGACAGCTGGCAAATGGTTTTGAACACTCAAAAAGCTGCGTACATGTCTATTACTAGAAAACGAAGTATTTTTATACTTATTGCATTGAAGATGTGCCGTTGAGAAAAATTTCAACAATTACGTACTTGGGTTTGAAGCTTACAGCCAATATGCGTTGGAGTGAACATGTACATTATGTATGTAGTAAGGCCAGAAAAGCTTTGCGGTCGCTTCGAAGAAATGTGTTTAGTGCTACCCCTGAAGTAAAACTCGTAGCGTTAATACGACCGGTTATCGAATATGCTAAAATTGACTGGGACCCGTACACTTCCGGAGGTCATTCGAAACTGGACGAGATCGGCTAGCGGCAAGATTTATTTTAGGGGCGAAGCTCCTAAAGCAATGGGTCTGTCCATCCCTTGTGTCTCGTGGTACGTGACCGCCGCATGCTTTCGGAGATGTCGCAAAGTGGGCCGCGTTGCACGCGCAAGAACGGGCTGCAACCGGCAGCGCAAACTCGGCACCGGGAGCGCGAGCTTGTCTGTGCTCGCCAACGGAGGCGCGAGCGCAAGTGCACTGCGAGGGGGAGATCACGCGAGAGATCACGCCACGAACGCAGGCAGTCGTTCTCGGAGATCGAACGAGACGCAAGGACCTTTGCTCGTTTCCTCTCGTCTTGTTCGGGCACAAGTTCGCCCTAAATAAAAGTTATTTCTTTACCGCTGTGTCCCATCCTACGTGACAAATTGTGGTGGAGGTGCGGGGTAGTCCTCGATGGCGCGGGGTCTTTCACCAGGTCTGGGCCTGGGAGCATTGACTCCGAAAATAAAAGTTGATTTGTACAATGTACGCACACAGTCTTACGTCTTTCTTAATGATGTAATGGGCGAACTTTCACGGGAGAGTTACGGTTACCGATGATCTCCCCCTCTCGAGCTTCGCCCCACTTATCATCATTCATTCCGTGGATATGGCGTGATTTTTTTAACAAATATCGTCGCTGTCACTCCTCCGCCCAGTTATGTGAACTTTCTGAACTTCCTTCTTTAGAATTGAGAACTGAATATGACCGATTGAAGTTTATTTTTCTTATTATTCGTGGGCGTGTTAAAATTGACAAATATGACTATTTTCGCATATCTCCTGACCAATATTTTCGCAATCGTCACAGCATGTATTTCCCGCCTTCGACTACTCGCAATGACTGTTTTAAATAGTTTCTTTCCAAGAGCAATAAAGCAATGGAATATGTTAACAGACGCCACAGTAAGGACGTCATCTATAAACGAATTTCTTGAACTTGTCAAAGGCACATACATTTGCGCTAAATAGCCTGGCCAAAAGTGAACAATGTCATCACCTGTGTTATTGTATTGCATGTTATTGTTGCCTTCATGTTGCATTTCCCAACAGTATTTTGTGTTTGCATTTCCGGAAGTGTACTTTCTTTTTCTTCCTGTAACCAAGTGTATTGTGCCCTTCCACTCCTGTAATACCCCAACAATGGGCTGACAGTATAAATAAATAAATAAATAAATAAATAAATAAATAATTAAATAAATAAATAAATATAATCTACGCGCAGACAATTTTATTTTCACTGCACGGTTTTGGAGATGATTTCCACGGCTATGGAGATGGAGATGACCTGGATATAGTTGGTACGCGGTCTTTCTGTGGAATGTCCTCCGGCGTACGCTGAAAAAGGCTTTCCCTCTTGGTTAATTGTTACAGTATTCGGTTCCTATAGAAGACGATCATGGTGTACCTTATGATTTGCCGAGTATTTAAGTGATGCACGAGATATGGAGGTAGCGCAGCGCTTTCCGCAACAGAAATGCTGATTCGAGGTTTATGGTGAAGTAACTCTTCGAGAACGTCAGAACTGTAGAAGTTCGGGAGGCCCGGCCATGTGCACGAGACTGGCTGCCGGAGGTTGAAAAGGTACCGAACATACCGTGCTTTTATTTATGTTAGGCTAGCAAGCGCAGCATAAACAAGCTCAAATGTTTTTTTGTTATTTTGCACTGTCTATGGAGTGCCATCCGAGGACATTCGAATATTTAGGACTAGGCTATTACCACCCAAAACGTCTGTCGTTGTGCTGTAGGGGCTCCGTCATAGCCTCTTAATTGATCACAAGGACGGTTGTTTCACACCGGTCTTGCCTCGGTTATGCTGTTTTCACCTTTAAAATCAGTTATAATTATCATGGCTTCGGTTAGTCTTTTGTGTTTTAAATGATTGCTTTGTGTTCCTTAGCTCATATTATGTATGTTTAGGTTAGGTTACCTTACTTTGCGTTAGAGCGATGTGGTACCACACGCGGCATTTTTTTTTTTTTTTTGCTACGAAACGCCGGTGGATGTCGATACAGTGTGGTACTGATAGTACCGTCAGACAGCCCTAGACACAGCCTAGTTATTTACCTTTTATAGCCGCAGCCATTTTTGTGACCGCAATGCGACGATTTTTGACGCAATAAAGCACCTATGGCTTTCGCCTTTAAAAAGTCGCCAATGCAAAAAAACGTACAGTATAGAAATTTTTGATCATTAACACCACCCTTTCGCCTTCACAGTGCGCAAGCAGACTTTACTGGCGTGAGGTTCATGTGAGTCGCAAAACCACTATTAAGATGAATAGTAAAACGTGCTCGCGTCGGTTATTGGCCAAAGCTCAGCTCTGCTACATTTCATTCAGTGCTTGCTGCGCAGTGGGAGAGGGGACGAGAGTATTCTGCAGCCTGGCGTTAGGCTTAGCGCATAGTTTTGATGTCCAGCGACTTTAACCAATACTCAGACTTTCGTACAATGAGTTTGACATTGCTTGGCTCGTCTTTAAACTCGACATTATCTGTAACTAACATTATACTTAGAACCTATTAATGCATACTTGACATTAGTCTGTAACTTACGACACCTTACTACCCCTTAGAACCTATTAATGCAATACTGTAGTTGTATGGCCATAGCGTTCTCATATCGCTGGACTATGGGGGTGTGATAGCCTGCTTCATTCTGACAGTGACCTCAGTCGACCTAGTTCAGGAGTTTCCTAGTGCCTGCGTACAGCGACCTCTCACTGAGGAGAGTCTCGAACAGCACGACGCAAGCACATGCGTGCAGGGTTGTATGGCCGATGCTTTCCTCATCACGTCCTGCGTGGGCGAGGTTATGGAAAGAATGGTGTTGAATAGGCTGCAAAAACATCTGGACAGCACTGATCAGATGCCGGACTCTATGTTCGGATTTCGGAGGCACCTAAGCACGCAGGAGTACTGTTGCGAACGAAGGAAGAGGTCATGAAACAAGCCACCAAGCAATCGCCTAAAGCCATTTTAGCGCTGGACCTCAAGGGAGCGTTTGACAACGTCTCCCACGCTAGCATCCTAGCCAACCTTCAGGACACAGGCTCTGGAGAGCGGGCATACAAGTGCGTGCGGGATTTCCTGACAGGCCTCAGCGTTCGAATCAAGGTTGGGGAAGAGGTATCTCCACCCATAGTGTTGGGAAGTAAGGGTACCCCACAGGGATTCGTCCTGTCGCCTATTCTCTTTAATATGGCACTCTTGGTCCTGCCCAAGGCGCTCGAAGTAGTCGAAGGTTTGGAGCACGCGCTCTACACTGACATTTTCGTGGACGACGAAGGCGGGCTCCTTAGGTTGATTCAAGAGACGCTGCAAGCAGGCACAAATGTGGTTGGTAAATACGCGAAGGAGTGTGGACTATGATGTTCGCCTCAAAAGTCTGAACTGGTAGTTGTCTGAACTGTGTCTTGGGCGCCCGAGGGCACCCAAGACACAGAAGGAAGACGTAAAGGCGGTACTAGAGGGCGAAAACATCGCTCCAGGACCCAGTGTTAAGATAATGGGGCTCACTATCCAGGCAGACAACAGGGCCACTAGTACGTCCGTGCGCAAGCTTGAGCACTCCTCAGAATAGATCCTGCACATGCTTGGGCGGGTGGCAACCAGGGGAAGAGGAATGAAGGAGAACGACACTCTGAGGCTGCTACAAGCCTTTGTTGTGTCAAGAATAACGTACACCACACCTTACCTCCTAATGAACAGGGGAGAAGAGAGCCAGGTGGACACAATATACGCAAGGCAGTTAAACAAGCCATCGGAGTTCCCATGAGTGCGTCGACGGACAAGCTCCTCCAGATGGCTCTACAAAACACAGTGGACGAGCTGGTTGAGAGCCACCTATCCAGCCAAAAAGAGAGGCTGAGTCGCACTACGGCAGGCCGCCGTGTCCTGGGAAGAATCGGCTGGAGCGTGGCAGAGCTGACCGATCCAGAACAGCTTGCGGACAAATGGCTAGACGCAATCAAGACCAAGCCTCTCCCAAAGAACATGAATCCGGCTCACCATGGCGGCAGGCGTGAGGCTAGGGATCGTGCCCTCAACAGGCTACTGGAGAGCGAAGCCGGTGTCTTCACGGACGCCTCCAAAAAACAAGGGGATGACCACAGCAGTGGCGGTGGTGACAACCAGGGGCGAGCTGCTGACAAGCGCATCGTTTCAAATCAGAGAGGTGGAAGAAGCGAAAGAGTTGGCGATTGCCCTAGCCCTCACCCTTTCGGGATTTTCCAAGGTTGTAATAGCAGGCGTACAGGAACTTCCAGTCATGCTGGGTGTCCCGGCGGGTACTTCGCATCCTGAGAGACAAAACACCTCCAGAGAGCCAAGTTGAATTAGTCTGGGTTCCAGCCCACTCCTTAGCGGAGGGCAATGAGTTTGCCCACCGATAGGCCCGCGCGTTAACATACCGGGCAACAGCTGAGGAGGAGGCCAGAAGTGAACCTATGGTCACCTACAGAGAGATAGTACGCTACTATCGAGAGGATAGGCAGAAACTTCCTGCCCGCACCCAGAACTCACGCGGGAGCAGCAAATAATGTATCGACAGATCCAGTCAGGATCTTTCCCTCACCCTCGCCTGCTGAAGAGCAATGTTCCCCAATCAGTACAAGACCTGCCATTATACAAGCAGCTCGGTACTCTTCGCCACATGATAGGAGAGGGCGACTTCAGCCAAAAACAGCCACCCCCATCCACATTTCCTCCACTACGAACCCTACCGTTACCCCTAGCGAGCGATGGGAGACCTCGCTGTCCAGCCCGCCTTGAAGCATCAGCTACGGCTGGTTACCAGGGACCAGGTGGTGAACGCACCATATGAAATCCCGTGAAGAGGGATCCACTCTCATACAGCCCGTGGAGCGCTGACATGTTCTGCAAAAAAAGTTTTTCCTCCCCCACCTCCTTCGGGGCGTTTCGTTTCATAGACTCCCGAACACAGGACGGCCAACACAGCGTTTAGAGCAGCTTATGGTTACAAGACGTAAAGGACGCTCAGTGCAACCACCTGCACAGCGTAAATTAACCCCTCACTTAGGCCTAGAAGAAGGAAGTCGTTCAGTCGATAAAGTCGCGCCCTATGGTCGCGCCGAAAATTCCACCCACATGCAACACTTGTTGGGACCACGTGACTCCCCATGCCGGCCGCGCAGCACCCTGAGGGCTAACTGCCCGGCGCCGCTAGCACGGGGAAGCCGCCTCGGCGGCAAAGCCGCGCAGGCGTGCGCGGCCTCGCGCATGCGCAGCGCGCTCTTCCCCATCGGCAATCACGGTGCATGGAGCGGGACGCTCTGTCCGGCCAACAACAGGTCGGGGTCAGACGTCACTGCTAAAAGTCCCGTGGCGAAAACCTTTTCGTCACTTCCTTTATAATTTCACCCGCTTGTTTTGTGCGTTTGTTTAAATGCAGAGCATTTCTTTAACTCACGATGTCACCCGGCGTTGTCGGCGTGCCTCGGCGTCCGCAACAGCCGTTCCAGGTGCGCCCTCTCCCCCACTCCTCCTCTCCCGCATCACGCTACCCTCCTCGCTCTCAACAACAGGTCCGCCCCCCTCCCCCTACACTATATAAAAAAATAATACTTATCGGCGCCTGGTTCGATCCCACGACCCTGCGGGCGGAACGCAATGTACAGGGTGCTCTACCCACTGCGCCACAAAGCCGACACAGATTCAAAGGCTACGAACGCGCATTATATCCTTGACTCATTCAAACTACGTCGAGAAGCTGCTGATACAACGCATTCACTACCTGTGGGCGGAACGCGAGGTACATGGTGCTCTTCCCACTGCGCCACAAAACCGACACGGAATCAAGGCTACGAACGCGCCTTATATCCTTGACTCGTTCAAACTACGTCAAGAAGCTGCTGATACAACGCATTCACTACCTGTGGGCGAACGCGAGGTACATGGTGCTCTTCCCACTGCGCCACAAAACCGACAAGATGAAGGCTACGAACGCGCCTTATATCCTTGACTCATTCAAACTACGTCAAGAAGCTGCTTGATACAACGCATCACTACCACCAACTCCCAAACACTAAGCGTTAACGCAATACACCACCCTATGCGACGCATTTACTCGAGTCCCCCTCGCGGGGAGATGGGCCCTTTTTTTATGGTACGCTCGCTTCGGCGTTTGGCGTCCGAGTTGGTTTCTCTCAACGTGGATGCTATTCGCGTGATACGTTGTCGTGGCCAGTTACTTAAATCGAGTAAGTGCAGCGTCGAGCTGTTAACACTCGTCTTCGAATTGCTTGCTTCCCTGAGCAAGCTCAGGGTGAGCCGGCGTGCTGAGCCCTAGCTGACGAAACGGCGACAAGATGACACCGATCCGAAGTTTGTTACCACTAGTTGTGCGTTCCCTATCCTACAAGCATGGTACAAGTCATGTTGCCATCAGCAATAACGTGTATCAACGCGCCGCAGAGTTCACCGCACTAATACATGTTGTGTGGTGATGTAGCGAATTTAGTTATGTGGGAATGATTGTGTGCATCGGGGCATCAAGCTGGGAGTACCACATTCGAATTGCGATAGCTGTGAAATGCGGTGATGCGGTACAGTTTAAATTTGGAAATGGGAGGTGGTCGAGTTCACTGTGTCTACCGAGTGTACTCTGATATCATCCTTCATGTCAGCTCGCTCGGCGGCTGAGTGATGCTTGCACGGGCAGCGATTGTTGCCCGTGCAACAATCGCTGCCCGTGCAACCGTTGTAGGCAACAGGCTTTGCTGCAATGCACTTGTGATGTGCGGGTAAACGACAGGGGGAAAGTGCTGAAAAGCAATGAGCGCTACAAAAACAACGGACGCGAAAAACGAATGAGACAGGCGTACTTGTCGTCCTTTACTCTCGTACTTTTTTTTTGTCGCGATCGTTTTTTTATTATTTTGTCAATATCATAAACCAACGCTACCAAGAGCACGTTTTGAAGAGAAATGTGTTTTGGGGGAGCGCTTCATTTTTGGGGATATTTGTTCCCATTAGGAACTTTTCAAACAAAACAGCTTCAAAAGCAGAATTTTTGTTCGCCCTCCCCTATTTTGTACAGACACTCCTAAAAATATAAAATTGAGAAAGTTGCGGACTTTTAGTTCAAACATCTTGTTTTTAGTTAAAACCGCTCCTGTTTAGTAGTTGTATATAAGACTTCTATAGCTTGGCAGACCTTACAAAAGAAAAAAACAAGTAGCAGAAAAAAAAGAAAAAGGGAGTAGCAGCAACTTTGACAACCTGATTTGATGCTGCAGTTACAGTTGCGTCAAGTTGCTTGGTTGTGGCGAAATGTATTAGCTCACGCTTCATCGCTTGGCTAAGTGGATGCCCTCCCCTAGTTTACTAAGCCTACTTTGCATTCTGGCTGCCTGTCTGTGAAATTTACCCTTGCATACAAATTCTAATTCATGAGTGGTGGTAGTAGTGTTGTTCCCCGAACGACAATATCGTGACAATGATGTCCACTGCCTTACCTTTTCAATAAAGCACAGATGTAGGTTTCATACATAGCCCATTTAAAAGCATCACATTAGAGTAAATTAACGACAACTTGTGCCTTCAGAAATTTGCAATGCGGACAAAAATTAAAATTTGCCACAATGTGCTGCAAACACCTCAAAACACGTCAGAAGGTGCAGGCACAGGAATGTTAAAGGGATCACCGATACTTTTTTTATAAATAGTGTGTTGCCAATAGCTGACTTCTTTTTGTACCACCTTCACCAGTCATAAGGAGATTGCATTCCCATTAGGTGAAGCTAGACCTACTGAATTAAGATATTTACTTGCTCTAAGGGCACTGCATGCATTTTTTTGTTTCTAATGAAACCTTCGCACTTTTTTGAGCGTAGGAATTGTCATCACAACTGAAAGCTCACCCGTTTTGATATCAAGACAGTGCAGTGCTTGTGATGTCAGCTCAAAAATTAGACCACCTTCAGTTAAACCTCACTGAAACAAACATTGAAATAAAGTTGTGGTCTGAGATCATCTTGCACTCGATACCAACATTTTTTCGTAAATTTCAGTGCAATAAAGTCTTTGCCCAAACAGCCTCATATTGTTTTTATTTGATTTTGTGCATATTACCCCTTGCTTCTGCTTCATAGATTTTAAATCTGGGTGGCTTATGGTCTATAGTCTGGGTAGCTGGGTAGCTTATGGGTAGCTTATGGTCTATAGTTAATCTGTGAAGTACTGGATTTGTCATGTAGCCTAGAGAAGGAACAGTCCCCGCCGCAAGCCTGACCAATTGAGATGTAAAAAGTCACCTGTACTCATGCAATCGGCACTGCAATGGCTTTTGTAACTCCAAGTTGTACGTTATGCTGTGAAAACTGTAAACGCTCTACAACATAGGGTGACACGTATACACTAGTTCCATGAGCTCAGTGAAGCACTGGAACGGGAATATGCTTTGAGTCTGCCAGGATATTCATTCTCACAGTCGTTACTCGACGTATGAGGAGAATGTTGCTCTACATGCCGTAAGGCCGTGTGACGTTAGGCCTCACATCGCATTTTGAGGTTTAAAACATCAGGCCTAACGTCACATTTTGAGGTTTAACCCCTTCAACCGGCACCCACTCGAAACAGTACTCACTGTACGCCACGCAGCAGGCACCTATTCACGACGTAAAGAAGCTCCCAACCAAAACCTTAGGCCTACCGAGTGCATACCTGAGAGCTGCTGCGCCGCTGCGGCTATCCTAGAAAAGAAGTGCGTACTTCCAGAGCAGCACATAGTCGGAGTGTGGGACTGGGCTACCAAGTATTCCCTCACCAGAAAGTTTCGCGTTCAACCGTCGTCGTCGTTAGATGGAGGAGACCACGATTGTTAACAGCGGTGCTGTTTAAGCTGGCGTTGTGCCGGCAAGCGCGCGCATGAAAACCTTGCCGAGCGATGACGTCATCGCGCGCTCCGGCACCGCTCGACCTTTGAGTACACTGTGTCCAGCGTACGTGACGTGATCTCTCGCGTGCTCTTCTCCTCGCCAGTTCACCTGAATTCGCGCCTCAAGTGGGGGAAGAACATAATGAAAGACCACGAGAACCACAGGTTAACGAAGGAGCGCAGCAGAGTTATCGACACCACAAAATAAAATCACAGCAGCACGCCTTCAGAGGGCATTTCGTTTACCAAGGTAGAACGTACCAAACATCTGAAAACCCCTACGTCCAAACGAAGGCCGCGCAGACGGCATAACCGAAATGCCCTACGATGTGCAGGCGAAAATTCCCCAAACGTGGCTTCACCAAAGCAGGTGACGAAAGGCCGACTGACCGGTAAAACGAAAAAGAAAAGAGAAGCATCACGAAGAAGGATCGTTCTGCACATGGAAAGAGTGAGTCAGTACGTCGATTCCTCGACACGAAAAACGATCCTACGCTTATGCCACATGACGCATGCACGAACACTGCCAGCTCATCCAGGAAAGACGATGGTCAAGACAAGCCGCGTGCCCTGGCCCAAGTCAACAAAACGCGTGTGCCACAGAAGATGGAAACATAGGTGGAAGCAGAAGAATGAACAATTATTGTGCGGCTAACACGGACCTGACATCGTTTCTGATCACAACGGACTGTTTAGTGAGCATGAGCAATGGTGTTTTTTGCGTTGGCTACAGCTGAAAAGGCAACTCCTCATATTAAGTTAACCTCCTTGGGAGCCCCGAAGAGCTCGCGCTACAGACGCCGGTTTCGCGAAGCCGGTTGTCGCTGGCTCCAGCGCGTGCTAACACGGTCCATCTGGTGAGCGCTTGCGGACTAAACGATCCGGGCCTGCCAGTCATGGGAAATTTTCAGCGGTAAGCTCCGAGGTCCATGCGAGGTGAAACGGCCGTGTCTCCGACGAAGCGAGATATGGGGCGACAGAAGAAGAGCGTCAGTCCCGAAGACGAGGAAGCGCGGCGCGAAAGCCACCGCGCCGCTACTTGAGAACGGATGCGACTAGAGTATCGGCACTCTTTTCTGTCCTTGTTATGTGCCGCCGGGATTTTCATTGGTCGGTCGGCACCACGTGATATTTGTTTACATTTGGGCGCAGCCATTTTGTTTCTGGGTCTGTCTCTCTCTCTCGGTCTCTCTCTCTCTCTCTCTCTCTCTCTCTCTCTCTCTGCTGCGCGGGACGCTAGAGCGGCGGGTCTCACTCTGCCCGTCACAACCGGCGGCGGTTTCGTTGCGAGAGGTGGCAACACTGCAAGCCAGAAACAAAATGGCCCCCAGACGCTTCCGGGCGCACGGAGTGGCGGTACTCTTAAGCGTAGCTTATTTAGTGACGCTAGATGCGAAAACTTCTGTCCAATCCCGAATATCACCCCTGTGATGCGGCTGCGAAAAGCCAGCGAGTTGCAGAAGATATGGAGTTACGGGCATTGTATATACAATGTACATATTTTAATGACGGAGTGTTCATTGCTCTTTGGGGGGAGATAACGACGACACCACGCAGAAAACTTGGCTGAGCCTCCAAGCATACCAAGAATAAACTAGATGGGGTCGCCAGCTCCGCTGTTGGCCCTAGTCTTCGCGCCACTATACTCGGGAACAGGTTAAGAACGGCAATAGCTCATGCCCGGTATCACACCGCTTAAGCGACGGACCGGATGTCAACGGGCGCGCGCGTTTTGAAAGGACATTGCTATGAATGTGTGATATCGTCTGCCTTTTCTCAAGTAGTTTATTTGTCGTCACTGAAGTAGTTTATAAGCATATTAAGTCCTTAAAATCAAGCAAACAGCTCGTGCCGTGTTCAAAATATTCCCAGTAACGCACTACTTGCACCGCGCGGAGTAACATCCGGCGGCGGTGTTGAGGCACAGCGGCAACTTTTGATGCCGTTCTTAAGTTGTAACCGAGTATAGTGCGACGCTGCCCCAATTTTTATGGGCGTGCATTACGATGGTTTAACAGCTCGCTAACGGAGCGAGTGTTGAACGAAGCAGCCGTGTAAGAGCTGTCAGACGAGGCCACTTATCCGACCTCCACAAAGTATACACGCCGCAACGCAATGCATAACGCACTTCACGGGTGAGCGAGAACGCTTGAACTGAAAAGATGCCGCCCAGCTTACCTGCGTCGATAACTCTCACTCTACGAGATAGTTTTTTTTATTTTCGCGTACGTACAGAGGATCACGTACGCAGACGTGAGAATCTGCTAACAACAGACACTGCTGTACACAGGCGTGCGCAGAGGGGCAGGGGAGGGGGAGCCCCCCTAATCATCTTAGGGGCGCCAGAGTTGCCCCATACCTTTACTCATTCGAACGTGTACCGTAGGGTTATGACCACGCGTGTGTTTTCACGATTGATTGATTGATTGATTGATTGATTGATTGATTGATTGATTGATTGATTGATTGATTGATTGATTGATTGATTGATTGATTGATTGATGATTGATGATTGAATGATTGATTGCAGGGTTTAACGCGCCGACGCAACGCAGGCGATGAGGCGCGTAGTGGAGGGCTCCGGATTAATTTTGACCACCTGGGGATCTTTAACGTGCGCCGAAATCGTGTTTTCACGATAATGGCAGCCTAAGAACCTTCATGTTACCTTCCAAAAGCTGTTTACTTCCAGCCCCCGAAAGGCGGGGACCTAAAGCAAGCCGTTGTGAGGATCACGTAATCACTTACTTTTCATTTTCGCATCTGTTGCGGAGCTTGTCCTCTTTCTACTTTTCGCGGTAAACAACGTGCGTAGCACCGAGCAAAACAGCCGCGTAAAAACAGTTCCAGAATGGGCCATATTACCTTTATGTATTCTTACGCATTTCAAAAGCTAGCGTTTGAACGGTCAGCACGGGAACCACGTTGCTTGAACCCGTCAAGCAAGGCAAGTCCGCGCCCGGCTTGACGGTAAAAACTTCTGCTCAGAAAGAAGTAAAAACTTCTGCTCAGGTTGAAATTGCATCTCATTGAAATAAAAATTTTATAACCGTTACTCTTCTATGCACTGCGTTCTGACCGTTAGGCCTTCAGAGGGAAGAGGTTGGGAGTTGCCGAGGGGGGGGGCACTGCGGGAAGACTTCGCTCCCCCCTAATCGAAAACCCTGCGCACGCCTATACTGCTGTAGCCATTCGTGATCTCGCGAGACCATTCCTATGACGACTATACAAACGCTACTTTGTCGCGCTTAACAGCTGTAAAATCGCCCTTCTATCTGAAAAGAAAAGGTATTTGCCGCTTGAACATTTGTGAGAGGGTAAGAATGGGCAAGTTGAAGTCGACAGAAGCTGTTTAGAACGCGATATCACATCGAGGGATAGGCGACGAAGCTGTTATCACTGAGAAGAGGGCGGGCAGGGCACCGCCAAGTTTCTCAACGCTACGTACGCAAGTAACGTTAAGACCGCAACGTAGAAATCCGAACCTCACGTACATACGTCCGTGAGACTCGTGCAGACACTTTGCGTTCTGCGCATGCGCACTGGTCTGCCATAAAAGCTCTATACGTGCGTGAAACGTCTACGTAGGTGAGACTTTCTGTTGCGTGTGCATGAAAAACTGTACTTTGCGTGATTTCGGTAGAGACAAAAGGGGGTAGAGAATGGTGTAAAGGATACAGGAATATTTCATCCCCATGACTGTAAGTGCGACACTTTCTTTACCTTAGGAGAATTCGTGCGCGTGTGCGTGTGTGCGTCGCCTTGAACCTTTGTACGTCTCCGGGTGTTCATGCCGGCTTCTCAGGGAGCAGGCTTGAGTGATTCGCGTTGCTCTGCAAGGCTTTTGTATTTTTATCATTGCGGGAGCAATAGATGGGGCATTTCGGCAAAGATTTTCACGTCTATCTGGAACACAGCGAGCGACAGATACATGCCATCCACGTGATCACAAGCTAAATTCATTTATAGCCATATATAATCTCAGCCAGCCATATATGGCTTACCCATGCATGGCCTCACCCATATATGGCCACGTCAGGATATGTCACGCCCATATATGGCATGTCCATATATGGCCACATATGCCAAATTCTTGATGTGGCCATATATGGCATTTTGGTCAGAGGAGAAGCACAGAACGATCAAATTGAGATGGAGCAAAAGGGAGCTGCCTTATAGTATGTAGAGTGGAGACGGCGACGTCTCGGAGGGTCTCGCGACTCCTACCGCCACTTATACGCGCTGTACAATCGTGTTTGCAGCCAGTGCAGGGCGGCAAAAGAGGCAGGACTGTGGACGACGGCGACAAAATGCCGATACTGGCGGACAATCAAAGAAGGGACAGGCAGCCAACGGCGCTGCTAAAGCGATCAAACGTGACCACGGAGATGGTTAGAGCGGTGAGCACTCTGGGCACGGTGTACGAGGGACGGCGGCGCTGACATCGAGGCACCCAAGGGACGTGCTAGAAATTCCTCTCTGCGGACTTTCGAAGCCGGAGCAAGGCGCTGCAGAGAGGATTACCACGCACTCTTGAGGATCCGATTTTTTTTCCGGCGCGTCGGCTTTGACCTCGAGCGGTGCGCGTGCTTCCCCTCTTACGCTCCGCCTCGCTCTACTCATCGAGCCCTCGCTTAATTCCCTCTCCCAGCTCCGCGACTTTGCATGTCGCCTCGCCGTTATCACAGACGGGGCGCTTACGCTTGTCCTAGAACAAGCAAAACCCGCGAACGCTCTTGGCAGTGATCTTCGTCAGGGAAATACCGCGCACGTTGCGATTACTGAGTGGATAAGGCGACTCGTGCTTCCACTGCACTTGGCCCAGATTTCTTCCCTTGCAGCGTCGACGTAAGCCCTGCGGGGTACAACAGGTGTCGAGGCGGGAGTGCTGAGCGCGAGCTCGCGTGTGGCGTGGGACAGCTTCCGCGGCTCTTCGACACGTCGCCAACCGAAGGGAAAAAAGAACAGCGGACGACCACGGACGATCTCCTTGTCGTCGCTGCCATTCGTGTTCGTAAACAAAAAGAATCAAAGCCCCTTTTTTTCAAAAGAAAGGAGGTTAAATCACGAATATTTCTCCCGTGCAACCTGAGTTTAAAGTCAAAAGCCCAAGCTGTAATACATTCCTCGATGCGCCAAACTGTACGCAGGCAACAATACTGCGTGAAAAATTTGCACGAATGAAAGGACTTTCACTCCCATCTCGACATCCTGCTTGACGCATTGAGCGTCGTCTGCGATTTGTAATTACTGAGTATGGCCGTAAAAGATACACGTGGCATGCCTCGTAATGGTCGCCTGCACTTTCAAGAATTGCCGATTTCAAAAAAAAAAAAACTTGTGGTTATCTACGCTTTGAAAGCCGCACCTCAGCAGAACGACAGAAATCCATGGGCAAGTACGCCGCGCTGACCGCCACCGGCATTCCACTGACGAGCGGTTCGCCACGGGCGGCGCTGTTCGCTGAAGCAACGGTGGTGACCTACAACGGCCACCCGACCCCCATACAGAGCCCCGTAATTAGATAAGATACTCTCTGTCCCTTTCTTAACACACTGATGTTTGGCTGGTCCCCTGATTGGGCATGTGCCAGTGCCAGATGAACAACAACAACCGGCGTGTCCCCAGATATCACCCGGCGCGACAAATCCGACGGGGAGCATGCAGAGCCTGGACACACAAAATGTCCGGCTCATCTTCGACCCCATGGATTAACGGCCAGCGTGGACCTGATGCTCGCGAAACGTTATTGCCGATCCACCCTTCATCTGGGTGGACGAAGAGCTGAAACTGCGATTTACGGACGGCACCCCAGCGGTGCTCCTGGACTGCATCGGGAAACGCGCAATCCGCAAGCTCTACGCGACAACCGTAGACGACCCGGTCTTGCAGCTACCTTAACCTGACCGCCGATGTCACTCTGGTGGCATTGACGAAGCTTCACGGGAAATTGCTGACGGCCCTCCGCCTGAGCAACCTAACACATTTTGCCATCTTATTTGTCACCACGCCGACAGACTCCCAGCCTGGAATAGCTGTGGCTCAACAAGTTCTGGCGCATCGCCGACACCACCGCAGGCCGCAATATTGCTGCAAACGTTTCGAAACTCAAGACTCTCGGTACATGGACAAAACTAAGTTGACCAGCACATGCTTGTGGTTCCTAGCAGGCCTAAGTGAACAAGATTTACACTACCAGGAGCATCTGCCAGCGGATCACTCGAACAGGTACTGCCGCGACCCAGTAAGCGATGACGTATTGAAATAAATCACCCAAGGCATGCCCCATCTGGTTGTCTTAGATGTCTGGATGCGCTGGGGTGTGACCGACGTCGAAATACTGCACATCACCAAGACACCAGGTGTCTACTGCGGCTGCAAAAGACACCCACAGATGTCGGTTCAGCTACTCTCTACTCAACCCTTCCCGTTGTACATACTGCCTGGAGGTCAGCCACTGCTACTGCGTAAACAACTAAGGCATCAAGAACATTGCAACTGGCCCGCAGCTTCTGGAGCTCACCACGATCGCATGGTGGGACTTCGCATAAGAAACCAAGATCTCTTGCAACGTAATTTATAAAAACATGGCCAGTTTTCAGTCTCCGGGCCCTCTACTTAAAGGAGCCATGAAGAGAAAACACAAGTTTGGTTCATTCGAAAGATTGCCTCGTTAGAACCATAACGACACCACTTATAACGCAAACTTCGCTCAAATAAGCTACATAATTAGGAAAAAAGGAAATGACCATGCGACCCACCAGCTCATTTTCCGCAACAGAACCTATGATGTCACTCGAGAATGCTCTGCGATTGGCGGAGGCCGGCAAAAGCAAACGCATGTTAGGCAGGGCTTACAGTTTGCATAGCGAGCTATATGCCC
>CM023457.1:79661892-79698317 GCA_013339765.2 Haemaphysalis longicornis | reverse complement strand
CGAGCTTTTACTGTACCCGCGTCTCTCTAACTCCATTTCTCTCTCGTCGGAGCGAAATCCCCTGAACCTTGTGGAGGGAAACACGAACAAACGACGGTAAGAGAAGAAAACGAAGTGTTAGCATTGATTGATTTATTTTGACTGATTATGCGGTTTAACGCGCCGACGCTTCTCAAACGATGATGCGCGCCATAGTGGAGGGCTGCGGATTAATTTTGACCACCGGGGATCTTTAAACGTGCGCCGAATCTCGTACACGCAAGAGTTTTTGCTTTTCTCCTCCATCAGAAAAACGGCCGCCGCGGCCGCGAACCGAACCCGCGCCCTTAAGGTCAGCAGCACAACGCCTTAGCCACTGAGCAATCGCGACGCGTATGGGTGATCGTCTTAGCTTTCTTGTCTTGTCCCCGTCATTTGTTCGCGCTTTCCACCGCAGTAGAATCTCGTTAATTCGTACCCCGTTAATTCGGAAATTCGGATAATTCACCATTCCCACACCTTCCCTTCAAAAATGTGCGTAGCCCTATGGCAACAAGCATTCGCTAATTCGACGCAAGATTGCACGCGCAGCGGTTAATTCGGACTGGAGGCAAGTCAAGGACGGCGCAACTGAAACGAGTTTTATGAGTGCCACAGATATTTTGGCAGAAATTTAATATGCAGAAAACTAAATTAATGATCAATAACCTCGGCACAGCACAGCGGTTTGAGATATAGATGACGAGGCAGTGGAAGTGGCGAGCGAATATATCCACTAGGCCAAGTTGTGACCCCGGATCCCAAACATGATGCAGAGATAATTAGAAGGATAAGAATGGGGTGGAGTGCATTCGGCGGGCATTCTCAGATAATTAATGACAGCCTACCATTGTCCCTAAAGAATAAAGTGTATGACAGCTGGGGCAGAAACTTGGAGGCTCACTAAGAGGGTTAAACTTAAATTGAGGACGACTCAGCGAGCAATGGAACGGAAGGTGAT
The DNA here is from genome assembly GCA_013339765.2 of Haemaphysalis longicornis. Classification (NCBI taxonomy): domain Eukaryota; kingdom Metazoa; phylum Arthropoda; class Arachnida; order Ixodida; family Ixodidae; genus Haemaphysalis; species Haemaphysalis longicornis. Next base: position 79,697,338 of record CM023457.1, on the reverse strand, counting down.
AGGTGTAACATTAAGCGACAAGAAGAGAGCGGAGTGGGTCAGGGAACAAACACGTGTTAAGGACATATTAGTAGAAATTAAGAAGAAGAAATGGACGTGGGCAGGGCATGTAATGCGAAGGCAAGATAACCGTTGGTCATTAAGGATAACAGAGTGGATCCCTAGAGAAGGCAAGCGTGCAGGGGGCGGCAGAAAGTTAGATGGGCAGATGAGATCAAGAAGTTTGCGGTTTAAATTGGGCGCAGTTAGCACAGGAACGGGGTAATTGGAGATTAATGGGAGAGGCCTTTGCCCTGCAGTGGGCGTAGATAGGCTGGGGATGATGATGGTGATGACATATTTTGGTACACGTGTGGTCAAATACGCCGGCACAAGTTGCGACGAACTGCTTGCGCCACAATCGCTTCGGCGCCCCGACGCTGCTGAAAGCCCAGAACGCAGCCCGGAGCCCGCAGCGCCGGAAGAGGATGAGGACGATACGGCCTTCGTTGGCCTGCTTCCCACCGAAGTGCAGCTTTCTGATACGCTGCAAAAGATGACGGCGTTGTCGTCGCCGGTCAGTTGGCCAATGACGAGATCATCAACGCTACGTTCGGTGTGGTGGATGAGGCGTCCGACGAATCAGACCCGTGCGATGTGCTACGTCCGGTGGGTCGTGCCGCAGAAGAAGCTGCAGACGCTCTCGTCGTGCTAGAGTACTTTTGCTACGATTTTCCAGGCAATACGCTTGCGCTAAAATATTGTCGCACTCCCGCAATCTAGTCCTTCCCGCTAAGCTGTCCGGAAAAAAAAAAAAAAGCACCATGGACTTCTGAAAGTAAAGGCACGGAATAAACGAATTGGAAACGTGCGTTTTTGTTATTATTGGATAATTAGGACATTATTTTCGATCCCTTAAGATCCAAATAAACGAGGTTTTACTGTACCAGGCTAGCTTACCAACTCGCCAAAGCTTCCGCTCTTGCTTGTGTAGCGATATGCGGGCGAAGATTGTCGGCATGGTTTAACATCCCTTTTTCAGTATATTTAGGCCCAGGCAGATTGTATAACTGCTTTCCCGAGGGAACCTTTCTCCACCGTAACTTCCATACATACGGGTGCCTCCGAAAGCTATTGAAACAGGTGTTCTTTAGCATGCGCGAATTCTCGCCCAAAACGGCTTTTTGACAGCTGTTGCATGCCTCGGTGTCACTTGCAAGGTCTGCGGGGCTCACAGAACAAACAATTTCGCTAAACGCTCTGATCCCACGTTCCATTTACTTTTGCCGGCATCCGTATACTGCCAAGTCACGTGCACTCCGACAAAAAACGCGGGAAACGAAAATAACACAGACGGCGATCACCGCTGCACTGTGTATTTTGTTACCCTTCCAAGTCGAAAGAAAGTAATTCTACCCTGCCCTATTTCGCTGTTTTCTCTCCCCGGCCGAAAAAGGCTGCAGTGTAGTTAAGGTGCCAAGAAAAAGTTGAAGAGGAGCTTGCCAAATAGGGCATGCCCCTGCGTTTTCTGTCGACCTTGAACGAGTTTCACTCTTCCGCGGCAGGTCTCCGATTATGCAAATGCCGCAAATCGGCGCTGGGTTTGCTTAACAGATCGACGTACGTGCTCGCAAAAGCTGTGCATCCACTTAGAGACTTAGGGGCGCAAGGCCATTTTCTTCTATATTGACATGCAGGTGTGTTGGCGGAGAAAGCAAGGTTGCATGCGCCGGTTTTAGAGGGCTGCAAACCACGCTTGGAACTTTTACTCAGTCCTGCACAAGACGCTACGGCATACAGTAACGAAGTGTATCTTGTATAGGCAACGTCCCCCTGGACTATTCGATTGTCTTCACCTTAGGTGTGCGGTCGTCTGACTGCGAATACGCGAGTTATACGGAACTTACGGCTTTGTGCATAAGTGCGCAGAAGTGCTCTTGAAGGCCTACCAAGCCGGTGAACGCTATTCCTATTTTCTGCGTGGTTTAGAATAAGCGCTTCTCACCAAAGTGACTAGATCCCCAGCGTCGCCCCAGTGGCACCGACAGGGTGGAAAACTATCATCAAGCAAAACTTAAAGGGAGAGTGGTTGGCCTCGGCGCATCAAAAGGCAAGAAACTGCGCCTTCGTTGACTCAACTGCAAAGAACAAGGACTGTCCCACGACAGTGGTCGTCGTCACTCCATAAGGCTGCTTCACGACGACTAAGTGCTGACGACGAGGGACAACGACTGAGTGACGCGATGGGTCGTCGATCCAAGCAACGACAGAAGCAAAGTTCGGTAAGTCGACATCAAAGACAACTTCGGGGACGAGATTAATGAGCTACAACTGTACGCTTTTCTCCGATATACATATATGCGGGTAAATGCATGCAACGGTTCGCCCTCGCTGTTTGAGTGTACAGCACAATCCGCGGTGTTTTGTAGCGTAAGCTACACTGGCCGACGCTGAGCAGTTTCGCGAGGACCTTGAAGAGCCGTGCTGCATAAGCGCGAGGAGGATTGGATTGGATCAGATTTGGATGGTATTGGATTAAATTAAAATTGTATTGGGTTGGATTAGAAATAAAATCCAATTGGAGTACGGGTGTGTAGAGAATTGGGTCTGCACACTTGTCGGTCTGCGCATTCCAGAGGAGTGACATCCTAGCTGTACCAGATGCACTGGCGCCGGCGCGTGCCCAGCTGTGCGCCTCCGTTGCGCAGTAGCCAAGTCTGACGCTGCACCGGAGCCGCTTGATAGCCGTTTCGTGTGTCTCCTGGAGAGCCGTGATGCGCATGCGCGAGGAGCAGTGACTGGACCGGACTGGACTGGACTGGATTAGATTGAATTGGATTGAATTGGATTGGATTGGATTGGAAATGGTTTTAGCAGCAGCAAGCATGCATGATAATCAGCTAATCCTAGACAACCAGGAAACTTAAGAATAACCAGCTGAACCTTAGCTCACGCTACGTATATCCTGGCATAGCCGAGCTAAGCCACTGCTAATTTTAAAGACGATGGTTTTTTTCTTGGGCTACTTAAACCCAGAAATTTTGGTCTGTCCGTCTGTCTGTCTGAAACTTGATTCAGCCACCCGGCCAAAGTAAAATGCTTACTCCGCAATAGTCTTATATACTAACAACCAAATGTAACCGTCAGCCCGGTTTATATGTTCATACTTGTCAACGTTGTTGAACAAGAACAAGACATTACGCAAATACAAGGCGGAAAATTGGTACACAAGGGATATTTATAGTGTTCCTTTATTTAAAAATTAATGGATGCATGGTTTTTCGATAGCAAATGATATTATACATCTAATTCAGGACAACGCGTACCGCCTGCTGTTGCCCGCGCTACCTCCGGGCGGCGTATGAGAAATCACGCGGCAACAGCAAAGAAAGGTCCACTAGCTAGGTTTCACGTTCTGCTTGGAACGCACGTGGAGCACGGCCACGCGGTTCTGTAAACCTTGAAGTCGGCCGCCTCGATTCACGCGCGTCTCCGCCGTACTGCAGCGCTGGCATCGAGGAACCCGGCCTGTAGCTGTGGAACGCGGTAAATTCAAATCGCCTTGAGCAAACCTTTAGTGTGTTTACCTTGGGATGAGCGCGACGGAACAGGAACAGCATGAGAGAGGATCTGGAAAGCAAAGGGGGACATTTCTTCGGCAAAAGTCTGCAAAGACTATCGTCTTTTGACGACATTTGCAATGAAAGGAGCAGATACTGTACGCGGCCAATTTTTTTGTTACGAAATCTGAACTTTAGAGCGTAAATTCTGGTTATGCGCAGTTTATTTCAAAAGACGGGGGGGATTCCCACCATTTTAGTCAAATGAGGTATTGCACCAAAATGGCAAATTACTCGGGCGAGTTGGCGCACATTTGATGTTTCAAGAGAGCAGCGCACAAAAAACGTAGACGAGAAGCTGAGAAAGCAAAACATAGTGCTGCACGCGTTTGTGTTTTCTAATGCATTTGGGTTACAAGAAAAGTATAGCAGGTCTTCAATCGTATAGAGACGACCTCTGAGTCCACCCCAAGAAACGTTCTGTTGGCCGTTGTAGCCCGTTGGCAACGCGCGCCTTGGGAGAAAGAAATGCAAACAGAGCGAGCGAAATATCTCAATCGAGAATCGCTCAGGCTGGGATTGCCCTTCGAGATATGCACAACGCGTGCGCGTATTTGCAACAGAAATGAATAAGGCAGCCTCCCAAACCTGTTCGAAGAACGAGGACTAGGTCAATGTCTGCGGGCACTGCACTGCGCCAAATTGTTACTGCGCTCTTTCCCCGCGGATATCTGCTTCATTAGTGCTATCGCTCGCCATCACTAGATTAAAAAAAAGTTCCGTTTTCGATGCCAGCAAAAGCGCTTTCCGTGTTTGTTGCGCTTCATCGTATGCGATAACATGCGGTCCTTCCCGGCAACAAATAGAGACATTACATCAGACGAGCCCGCAGTAAGCTCTCGGTTTTTTTTTTTTATCCACTTTTTCCACCGGGGAGACCTGTGCCCTCTGTCGAGAGGCAAAACTTCGCCTTGTAAATATTTTCATTTTAATAAACACTTTCTCTCTCGAGGGGACGGGGAAAATCTGTTCATTTCTCCGGAAATTTGTTTGGAGCGAAAGTTTAAACTTTTTTTTTCTTTTTAGAGTGGCAGCTCTACGTCGGAACCAATATGTGCCAAAATTTGGGATTTGAAAACACTGCGTTGATTAGGTTTACAGACACGAGAATTCTGGAGAAAAATTTCCCCGCATTTCCCCGAGGGGAAGAATGTGAAAGTGCGAATGCAGGAGTTGAATTTGCGCGGTTCGGTAATGTTCGCGAAAGAGAGATCACACCACACAACTACAAAGAAAGAAAGATGCATTTATCACAGACAACTATTTGTGTTGTCGTTGTACTTGAGTGCTAGAGCGGATCTCAGCTTTGAAATTTCGTGTCAGTACTCCTTTAGTCGGGTGCATTAGCCCTTCTCACGCCCGATTCCTGGCCAATCCCCACGTGGGTATGTGCCATGCTAGACACCTATTTGTGTTGTCGTGTCGTTGTAAATGATTGCTAGAGCGGATCTCAGCTTTGAAATTTCGTGTCAGTACTCCTTTAAAGCGGGTGCATTAGCCCTTCTCACGCCCGATTCCTTGCCAATCCCCCACGTGGGTATGTGCCATGTCAGCGGCCAGGCAGCGCGCGCCATCTCCCCCGTTGCCAAGAAAGACGAGAGATTCCTGGCCAATCTCCACGTGGGTATGGCCATCTCCCCCCGTTGCCAAGGAAGAAGAGAGCGCGCGCACCCGCAGCTGTTGCTAGGCGGACGGCGGTCAACGGAATTCAGGGTCGCTTATAAAGGCATTCGCACTTAAAAGCAGTCGATACAACCGCACCGCGGTTCGGCGTTTCCGCGTGTATTGCCTGGTTGCGCGTGCGTGTACTGCTTATCTCTTCCTACATTTACAGTGAAATCTCGTTGATACGTTTTCACGGGAACCGAAAATAAAATAAAATCTATTATGCGAAAATCCTATTATCCAAGAAGGTTAAAAACAGGAAGAAAATATGCATACTTCGTCAGCAACTCACTTTTATTGAGCAGCGTTGAAGTTGCTGGTCACTTTGTGCGGAACTTTCTTCTTTTCAATGTCCAGGACTACGTTCTTCTGCAACGTAAAAAAGAAGCTAGCGGTATTTTTCGCTTCGCCGGGCGCTGTTTTGTATGAAAATTCGTGTCGTGCCTTAAATCGGTAAATCCAGCCGCCGGAAGCTTGGAAGTCTTCAGTGTGCAAGAAGAGCGCGGATTTGTCAACTTTTTCGCGTAGAACTAACCATTGGACGTTGACTCCTAGTTGCCGCTCAAACTTCCTCGAAGCATGTAAGGAGGACGTCTTACGGTGCGATTATGATACTTTTCGCAAGATGGAGCAGTGTATCGCCTGGAGTATAATCATCATTGGACGGAGCGGCCACGCCTGGTAGCGATGTTTTCGCCGCAAAACTGGCACTGCAGCGGCCTCAGCGGCTTCGCAACGTGCAGATCGTGCCTTGTTTGAAAGCGGTTTGAGCTAGTATAGCGAAGAGTAAGCGTAAGATTTCTAGAAATGTCGGTCGATATCCACTTTCGTGATCGTATTATCCAATTTTCAGCAAAAATTGGGATCGTATTAAACGCACAAAGATGCATTATTTTTAAGAAACGTTGGCCGGGAATAAAAAGAAAAACGTATTAAGCCGAAAAACGTATTATGCCGTATCGTATCAACGAGATTACACTTTATATGTGTTTATAAACCTGATCAGCGTTGTTTTCACAGTTGAGATGTACCGACAAGCACACAAGCAAACTCTGCGAAAATTCGGTTTTCAATTCAGCAGCGAATCTCAGTACCCACGGCTAAAGACACACGGTTGCTATAGCAACAGTGTGGAACGACCATCTATACATAAATTTCTGGGTCACTCAATTTGAAACAGCTTGAAAGTGGCGTTGCAATATAGCCGCTGTATAGGCACCGCAATGATGGTTTCTGTGGCAACAGACGTCTCATATAGCATTGTTTCAGGACGCCAAGGAATGGGCGCGCAATTTGAAAAACGCGAGATCCCAGCACTCTACCCTACATTTTAATTAAATAGCGAAGAACATTCCTTTTTTTCTCTTTTGATTTTTTTTTTTTACATCGTGCGTTTTCATCACAAGAGACGCAGAGTGATTCCAGGGTGTTGCTCAAGCAAGGTTGTTTGCGCCAAGCAGCATCCCGCTGTCGTCTGCCTTATTGCAGTTGTGTCCTTCAAGCTTTTGTGCACACTTCCTAATTGCCGTATAGCTTATCGTAGGAAACCTTACTAAAGTGTCAAGTTCGCAGCGTATAGAAATCTACTAAAGTCGTTCTAATCGTTAATCTGTCTTCACGTAAGTTCACTAGCGGTCGAGCTTTTTAATTGGGAACACTCATAAAGTGCAGAAAAGAGAAGAAATAAATTAGCTCCGGCGGCAATACTAAGCCAGCTTGAAGGCGAGTGTCGGAGAAAAAAAAAAAACTCCTAGAGCACCTAAAAACTTATCAGTTGTGAATGCGGAAGCATTAATTTCCGCCGGGCGATCTGCTTCCCTCATAAGCACCCTGGCTCGCTGGTGATTGGTGCGCCACTGGGTGCGGGAGCAGCCGACGCCAAAGAGCGAAGATAGCTCGGCGCGGGTAAAGCGGCAGCAGAACAGCGCGTAGGAACAGCGGCTGGTTCTGCTCTCGCCCAGGCGTCGACTCAACGAAGACGCGCACTCTGTTTCTGTTTTCTTTTTGTTTGTTGCGATAGTATACCGATGGCATAAAGACTACAGTACAAGTATAGGTTATAACTCCCGTTTCGCGAAGAAATGCAATGTTTCTGTTTTCGATTTTTGTTTTGTTCTCGAGGCGTGCGCTATGCGGCCACATGACGCCCTAGGCCCACATACCTGGGATTTTGTAACCGCGGGGTGGTTGCGGCCGTTCACGAGCATGTTTTAGAGACCAGACGCCTGTCCTCTTAACCCGTTCAAAAATTGGTTTCTCGCCTATTGTCCTGAAAATGACATCAATCTCTGCTTATTAGCCCATTCTATTATATAATTCTGTAACCGTTTCCTCAATTCAATTCTACAGGCTGACCTGATAGTGCTGTGAGGTGGGCGTGTTAGACCCAAAAAGCCACCCCATTTTTTTGCCAATCCCCCCCCCCCCCCCCCTGTGGGCATGTGCCATCAGTAAAGGAGCAACAACAACAGCAACAGCACGTGACGCGCCGCCGCCAAAAGGGATTTAGGTGCCGTTACGCCGCTACAGACAAGGTCGGACAACGCCGACGCCAGCTTTTTCGCTGAATTGACCATTTCACGATTTCGTATTATGATAATATAATGAAACTTATACCTTGTGCCTGCCAGACGTTGGTTAGCAGGCCGAACTCCACTCCAAAGCATGGTAGGAACTGCAGTTTCGTAGCAGGAGCCATCTGATCAACACATCCAATGGAAAAAAAAAATGGCTGGTGATTACGATACTCCCTAGTTTGATATTTGGGCGCAGCAGCAGTGCGCTGAGGCAGCACTCACTCGTGGGTTTTCTCGACGGCAGCCATGATGAGCATCTGCGACGGCGGCGCGAAGTGCGTCTCAGGAATGGACCGCGACCCACGTCTTAGGCAGGGAACGCACACCATCGTCACGCGCACGCCCTGCTCACGTTTTCGCCAGCGCCGCGCAGACGAGCTTCTCGCGTGCGGGCACAGCATACTGCCCCCCTCTCCCACCGCACGCTTTCGGAGAGCGCTCACGCCACCACGGCGAACCACCTTCTCCTCACAATTTCGCGATACTCCCCTCCTTTGCTTTCGTTCACTATTCGGTCTTGCCATCGTTCACTCTGTTACGACGACGACGCGGCTCAGCCAAGAGACGGCTGCCAAAGGGCTGCGCCCTAAAAAAGCCTAATGTAGAGTCCACCATGAAGCCACACTGCTTATCTCAGTAGCTAGGTAAAGGAAGCAATTGGCAAACGTCGTCATGTGTAGGCCGAAGTACGGCGCGTCCGTCCAATGGCACGATCGGGATTAGAAGGTGGCGCAGGGCCTTCTCGTCAAGGTGGTGTTTGGGGAAGATGCACAGATGGACTGGCGGACAGCTTCAACCGAGCCAGTCCCGGTCATACAGTTTTTGTAGCGTGAGTACACTGGCCGAGGTTGAGCAGTTTCGCGTGGCTCCTGGAGACGGGTGGCAAGTTGGGCTAATTGGTTCATAGTGCCCATATCGAACAGGCAGCGCAAAAAGGATGGGGCAAAATAAGACTTAACGACGACCCAGCGCTGTGTCGTCGTTAATTCTTCTTTTAGATGCAAAGCATCTCTTGCTCTCGGCTCCGTCGTCCGTCGTCCGTAGTCCATCCATCCGCCGGCCCAGGAAGACACCGGCAACACTGTAGCTCCAGCATCTCATGGTCGGGGCTATGTCCCTCCCTTGTTGTGGCGCCGTCCACACCCCCACTGCGCATGCTCGGCTCATCTCGGGCCGGCCCAGGAAGACACCGGTAACACTGTCGCTCCAAGAGCCATTAAAGGGTAAGACACCACCGGTCGTTCAGCAAGCCGAGCATGCACAGTGGGAGTGTGGACGGCGCAACAACGACAAGGGAGGGACATAGCCCCGTCGCATCTAATAAAATTACACCACCTTCCCGTAGGGAACCCTGAGTAGTATGCGAAACAGCAGCATGTGCTCAGCGCAATTTCCCATTTCGTAGTTCCGGTAAGTGAAAAGTGTGGTAGTTACCATGGAAACCAAACTGTAAATATAACGGTAGCTACGTACCTCAACCTAACGGAAACGACGAACTGAAAACTAATGGGCACTTGAATCGACCCCATGGCTGCTTTGCATACTAATCAGGGTTCATGGTTCGCCTACGGGAAGATGGGGGGCGCTGCGAGCGCGCCATCGTATCGGATGTGCAGCTCACCGGCTCCGACGATTTTCGTTCGGAACCCAGACAGGTACTTCTTCTAACCCCCCAAAAAATTCTCCACCGTCACCGGAAAGGTGATCGGTTCATCTGGATACCAACATTTCGGCAGGGTGGCCCCCTCCAACATTTTTTACGGGCGATTACGTCTCGACCACGCGGAGGCGTCTCCAGGCCTAACGGCCATGGCGCCTCCCGGTAGAAAGGACGGCCGGCCAGCACCGCAGCGCAACCGTGGCGGACACCCCAACTGGAATGATCCTCACAGCATGGTTGGACCTCCATCCCCGACTTTGGACAGCCCACCGGAGTTGCCCCAATCCTTCAAGAGCGCCGCGTTACTGCCGACGGCTCAGCTCGTCGGGAGCAGGCGAGCAACGCATCTAGGGCGGCCTCCACCGACGCTGCGTCCCTGGCCATGGCTGCCGACCAGGACGCTGGCGCCTGCTCTCAACAATTTCAGCGCCTGGACGCACTCCGCGGGCCCGCAGCGGGGGAAGGAACAAGAGGTTTTTGTGGCATCCTCAACCCTGCCGAAGCCGAAAGCAACGGACTTCGTCGTTGTGCTCAAACCCCGGACTCAAGCTGTCCCTCGCCGAACGCTTTCCCCGAGAACGGGGCCGGTCGCGCGCCTCATCGCCCACCTCGGAGCACCGCGACACGGCTAGTCCACTGTTGTGATGGTGCGGGAACAAAATCTTATCTTAGTTTACACCTCGCACCCCGCACACTAGCGGACAAACTTATCGGTGAGTTTGCAGTTCCCTCACCCGCTGGTCCGGTGCCCCTGTTCGGGTACTTGCGCGCGGACACTCAAGACTGCTGTTATGGAGTGGTGACGGTGCGCAGCTCCGACACCGAAGCCGCACTTCGTGAGAGCCTTTACTGGCCTGAAGGCGAGATTCTACACGTCCGGCGACTGGGCACCTCTAATAAGGTGCGCCTCACCTTTTCCGGCAAGGTGAAGCCCAGGTACGGCTCCCTACGATGCCCTGCTGATCGCGGTGCAAGCCGTACAAAAAACTGTGCCAGCCTGCGGTCGAGGTGACTCTGTTGGGCATCGACCCGACGCCTGTCCCGGCCTCCAAACCTTGACTTTTGCGGCATTGCGGAAAGGCGTGCCGCTCACGGATGGCGCCCGTGCCCCACATGAGTGTACGCCCAGGTGTGCTCTGTGTGCTGGTTCCCACGTCACCGGGGACCCGGCGCTGTAAGGAACGCTACCAGGGCGCCCGCCCACCCAAGACGTCCACTCCTCCATCGGGAAGGTCAAGCCGGCCGCAAGAAGCGAAGCGTCGACGCCCACGGAAGCCGCGAAAGCCGGGCTCGGGAATCGCCGCAGGGGGCTCAGCCTCCTGCCACCAACCCTGACCCGCCCCCGCGCCCTGGAGCGGTGGCTATCGGGCCTTCCCGGCGAGGCCCAACTCCGGACGGACCTACAGCCATGAAGCCTAACACAGGGCAGGCTCCCCGCCCCATCCAAACCGAACCAGCCACCACCTGAGCTCAAACCCGCTGCCCAGGGGGATTCATCGTGGGCCCCCGCGTTCGGAAAGGATCCCAGGTGAGCAGCTCGGGCGGGGCAGCCTTTTCGCCCACACCCTACGTGATCTCCCAACCCAAACCGCCAACCCCTTCCACTCCCACAGGGGAACAAATTGAATTCCGCAGGTTACAGGCCCAAGTTGCCTCGTTAACGCAGACGGTGCGGCGCTTGAGAACCGCTCGTCCTCACCTAATTCGGCACCACTCGGGCAGGCGCCGGAGGCGATGGATAGTTCCCCCTCCGAACACAGGGAAACCGCTGCGAACCTCGGCCCGCTTGAGGAGCGCCTAAGCAACCTAGAGGCCCAGATGGCGTCCATAGGGACCATGATCGAGAATCGATTGGCTGCCGCCCTCCAAACCGCTTTTGACCGCATCCCGGGCAAGATAGCGGCCCAGATGTTCCAACTCACTGTTAGCACCCGCCGTCCTAAGCTTAAGCGAGGATCTCGTTCTCAAGCATCCCGGCCCCTTTCCAAGGTGGCCGAGGTAGACCAGCAGTCTAACAGTTCGACTGCGACCTCGGAAGTGAGCACCGGATCGAGCAGCGGACCCCCTATGCAGCCCTTTGCTCTCCTGGAGGCCCCCCACACGTTTAGTTCTAACGATGGCGGGAAACGGCCCTAGATCGCGCCGCGACCGTGCAAATTCGGCTATTTTTACAATCCTACAGTGGAATTGCCGCGGATTTTAGGGCACGCAATAAGCGGGCTGCTCTCCGGCTGCACCTACAAACCTATCCGCAGTTGCCCGCGGTAGTGGCCCTTCAGGAGACGGGCGAGCACGTATCTCTCACAAATTATACCGTGTACCAAAGGGATGCACAAACCGCACTCTGCGTACATCAGAATTACACCGCCAAACTGGCAGATCTCGACTGCGATCCGCTTTATTCGTACGTTATGGTGACTCTCCTCCCACTTAGGAAGCAAGATCCGTCCCTACACATCCTCAACATCTACAGTTCTCCAAACTGCCTAACGTAACTTACGCTGATGTGTTTACCAAAGCCCTTACGGTGGCAGGCAGGGAGCCGCTTGTCATTGTAGGGGACTTTAATGCCCCTAGTCCTCACTGGGGTTACCGTAAGGAGGAACGGCGTGGTAGAAAGTTGGTGGAACTTATTTCCACCTTGGGCCTCACTATCCAAACGGACCCCGCACACCCAACCCGCATTGGCAACTCTGTAACTCGGGACACATGTCCTGATCTTACACTTACCAAGCACATCAGATGCAGAATGGCTCAACACCGATGAAAACTCTCGGCAGCGACCATTGCATTCTTCTCACTACATTCGGATGCATCCCCTTACCCGTCCCCATCAACAAGCGAAACTTCCGGACTGGGACAAGTTCCGTTCGGAGTACACGACTTCGGCCCCCATAGCTCAGCAAGGCTACGCCACTTGGTCTGAACACCTTGTGACGTCGCTTCGCTTCGCCAAACTGAGCATACAGTTCAGCTCTCAGAGGCCACGCCGGCGGTGGATAAACATCTCCTGCATATCTTGGAGGCTCGGCGTAGCCTAGTCCGCCGCTGGCGCCGACAGAAGCATAACCGTAAGCTCAAACTCCGCATAGCAGCCCTCACTCAGGAAGCGGCCGAGTACTCGGCCCACCTCGCTGACTCGAATTGGGTAGAACGCTGCAACAATGCCGCCAAGCATATGTCCCACCGCAGCACGTGGCATTTCTTCAGGGCCCTCATCGATCCTAGCCAAACGCGCACAGAAACGCAAAAACATCTTCAACGCACGCTCCACGCTTACGCGGTTGACGCGGATAAATTGGCACAGGCTCCTTAGGGATAATATATCTGTGGCCCGCAGGACTCCATCGACCCGGCGTTCTCATATGCAGGCTCGGAGAACGCAGACTTGGATCGTTGCTTTGAACTCCACGATCTGAAGGCGGCCCTGTCGAAAATGAAGCGAGGAACGGCGCCGGGTCGGGATCAAGTGACGGTTAAGCTTCTAGCCAACCTCCCAGACCCAGCATACCTTCACCTCCTCGACTACTTCAATCAAATTTGGGAGGGGCGCGAACCGCTACCAATTGATTGGAAAACGGCTCTTGTAACTTTTATTCCCAAACCAGGCAAGTCTATCAACATCGACAATCTACGCCCCATTTCGTTAAACCTCGTGTGTGGGGAAGCTTATGGAAACAATGGTTAGAGATAGGCTCTCCGATTACCTCGAGGTCCAGCACACTTTTGCCGACACTATGCACGGCTTTCGTCCACATCGCTCTGCTCAGGACATTCTCCTACAACTCCACTCATCGTGACGTCATTGAGCCGATCGAGCATCCAAGTAACGATAAGGTAGTCCTCGCCTTAGATCTTAAGGGGGCTTTTGATAACGTTACCCACGAAATCATTCTTACCCATCTTCCCAAACGAACTGTGGGTATAATGCTTTCAGGTACATCCGTCAGTTCCTGACTGAACGGCAGACGTACCTCCGCATTCAAGGCAAGGAGCATGGCCCATATCCTCTGGGTACTCGAGGAACAGCACAGGGAGCGGTCCTCTCTCCTCTTTTGTTCAATCTCGCCATGGCTCATCTCCCCCCACTGCTGAAGGATATCCCCGGTGTACGGCACGCTCTGTACGCCGACGATATCACGCTGTGGGCAACCCAGGGTTCCTTGGCAGCATTGAGGCCAGCCTGCAGCATGCAGCAACGGTCGTAGATGAATACGCTCGCCGCTGCGGCCTCGAATGTTCCCCTGCAAAATCGGAGTACGTGCATCTTCGCCCCAAACCAAAAGACACGACTCAAATCGCACTTTCCTTGAGCACCGGGCCAATCCCGGAACGCGAAGAAATCCGCGTCTTGGGACTCTTCATACACAAGAGCAGGAAAGTCACAACCCTGCGCAAGTTACGTATGGTCGGGGATCAAGTGGGCCGCATGGTCCGTCGGGTCTCAAACAAGCGGGGGGTCTCAGAAGCCACGATGCTTTGCGCCTCGCCAACGCTTTCGTGACCAGTCGGATCCTCTATTCGACACCCTACCTACGTTTGCGCAAATGTGATGTGCACACGCTCGAAGGCATTCTCCGCAAGATATACAAGCGCGCCCTCGACCTCCCTATCTCGACGTCTAACCAGCGTCTTGCAGATTTGGGGCATGACCAACACGTACGGAGAACTCAAAGAGGCCCATCTCCATAACCAGTACCTGCGGCTTACCAAGTCGCACGCTGGAGATGCCTCTTACAACGCCTCCACATCTCCTACACATATCAGGCAGAAGAGCGAACCACGATCCCAGAGGACTGGCGTGGTGCGTTGGATATCCAGCCTCTACCCCAAAACATGGCTAGGGGACTCACGAAGGCAGGCGAACTGCGCGGGTTACAGCCTTGCAAGGACGCTATGGGTCCCGGCCTGGAGTATTCTACACGGACGCGTCTGGCCCTCACCACGGGGGTGGTACACGGCAGCCGTAATCCATCAAAACGTGCCTGTTCAAGGGCTCACTTTTCGAGCACCGGACATTTCTCATGCGGAGGAAGTCGCCATAGCACTCGCCGCAGCGGACCCCGCATCTCGGATCATTATTACCGATTCGCGGAGTGCGTGCCAAAATCTTACCAAAGTCGCACCACCATTCGCGCTGCTCGAATCCTCAAGGGCTGTTATTATATGGACCGCCCAAATACACGTTCCGTCATCTGGACTCCAGCTCACGCAGGACTAGGTGGTAACGAGGCTGCCGATCCTCAGCCCGCGCGCTTGATTCCCGGACCCTCCTCGCCCTCCATCTTTTTGACGATCCAGAACCTAACCCGGTCAGCTCATTTCGCGACATCACAGCGATGTACAAATCAACCAGGCTCCGATTACCGCCTCCGGCGCCGGGCCTGACTAAGGCTGACGAGAGCTGGCTCTTACGGCTATACCCCAACACGGTATTGTGCCCGGCGATACTAAGCACTTCAATCCGGCCTTCTCCGGGGAATGCCCACACTGTGATCATCCGTTTGCGGGTACTTTCCACATGGTGTGGGCATGCCCATCCAACCCGGCGGTCCCCCCAATCACGTCCCCTTCCCCCCCTACCCGTGAGAGCTGGGAGGCTGCCCTGCTCGGCTGCTCGACCTTGGAGGGCGTAAGAGCCCTCGTGGCCAGGGCGCGCGCCGCCGCGGAAGCCACAGGGGTCCCGGACTAAGGACTCCTCCTAGAGTTTGTACAGGGTCGGCCCTTAAAGGGAAGGTGAAGCGGTTTTAGAATTAAAAGAAAAGTTGACTAGCAGCAAGTACACATTGAATAGTTCATGTGTACGAAATATTTTCGCAATACATGCAATAGAAGCGGCGCAATGAGCAAACAAAAGTGGCCCGATGCCCCGCCCCCATCTCGCCGCGCGATGCCGGAAGACCGAAGAGCGCGGGCGAAAACCGGCTGAAAAACGTCACACCTGGACTTCCGGCCGGATCGGCCGCCTCGGCTAGTCGGCCATGCTCTTTTCGCCGTGTTTCCTTTGTGAATGATACTTGTTGTTGTTGTGGTTGATAGCACTCATTTGTACAATTTTCGTGTTCAAAAAGTATGCACGAACGCCAAACGAGGCATACGTTATCATGCCGTATTCCTAAGCAGAATAATGCCACTCCGGGATGCTTGATAACATACGGAAGCGACAGCCGAGGTGGCTGTGCTTGATGACAGAGAATATACTACACTACGTTAAATACTTTGTAAACCGCTCCAATGCGTTTTTTTTTTTTTTTTTTTGATGCGACGGACGTGAATGTTCACATTAGATCCTAGATTTAGGAAGGATGGGGAATACTGCTGTACTTTGGCCGGGGATGTTTAGTTCCATTCCAGAAACCAAGTCACATTTGTTCAGGAAATACTTGTTTCGTTAAACGCGTCGGTTTTCTTTCCCTATGGGCTCAGGACAGTGTTCAAAAAAACAATTTTTTGGCGAAACTATAAAACAAGGGGCCAATCCTGATAGAAGTTCTCTCCCGGCTAAGAGGTAAACAGTATTCCTACAAAGTAAAAGAACCAGGACAACCAGATTACTTATTTTGCAAGTATACATGTATACATAGGGTGATGTTTGTCTGGAATTAAAAAAAAAAACACCACTCCGAACCACCACCGTACCATAATTTGTGTTGACTGCGGGGGCCTAATTTTTTGCCCAAGATTCTGTGTGGCTGCATATTATAACCTGGCAAGCACTTGTTGTCACTGAACCTCAAGTGTGCTCCAGTGATAGTCGGTGATATACAGGGTGTCCCAGCTATCATGCACCAAGATTTAAAAGAAGAGTAAAGGCGTAACTCGAAAGAAACCAGGTGCATAATGTTTGCAGTACTGTGAACAAGCGGACAGTATTTTTTCTTTAATGAGACTTAATTAACTAATTGTAATTAATTATCTAACTCGAGAAATACTGTCCTAATCACTAAAGTGTCAATGAGGCACTTGTAGGTAACCACGAGGGCATCTAACTGCGGTATTTTCAGCGATGAACTAATTGCGTACACATTTATTCTGACTGATAAAGGAAACCCGCGAAATATGAAAAATACCACGTGACGGCGCCTCCGCGCGCACCGTAAAGCAATGCCCTCAAACAGGCTGCCTCTGAGTTATCCAGAATGAAATAGACAAAAAAAGAAGAAGAAATCGCGCCGAGTTTGTTCCTTATCTGCACACGCGTGCCGCGAATCTTGCTGCTGCTGCTCCTTCCATGCATGCTATTATTAAGGTGATGCGCTGTCTCTTCGGGCGGGTAACACGCGAAGCAGTTGCTTTCAATCAGCTTTGTTTGGGGACGCTGCTTTACAATGCGCGCGTAAGCGTCGTCACGTGGTATTTTTCATATTTCGCGGGTTTCCTTTATCAGTCAGAATAAATGAGTACGCAATTAGTTCGTCGCTGAAAATAGCGCAGTTAGATGCCCCTCGTGGTTAACTACAAGTGCCTCATTGACATTTTAGTGATTAGGACAGTATTTCTCGAGTTAGATAATTAATTACCATTAATTATTAAGTCTCATTAACGAAAAAATTACTCTCCGCTTCTTCACAGTGCTGCAAACATTATGCACTAGGTTTTCTTGGAGTTACGCAATTTCTCTTTTTTTTTAATCTTGGTGCATGATAGCTGGGACACCCTGTATATAATGATGATACTAAAAAAATTAGGAGCGAAGAGTAAATATACGGCCTCTGTCCGACTAGCGCGGTAAATGCTTAAATCTAGAAATGCTGAAACAGGCCAATGATTCATTATCACAAACGTTTGGTGATTGTTACCTAAAGTAACGTAACTACAACGTAACTGCCTTGTCCGACTGGTCTGTTAATTATAACGAGGTGGCCGTAATATTGAAGCAGAATGCGCAACGCACAAGCGAAAATCAAGCCCTAATAATGCTGAGCAGGCTCTAGTATGCTGCAGTGTTTTCAGAATAAATGCATGTGAAGCAGTAAGACGCCACTCATGGAAGTGCAGCTAGCAATGGCGGAGGCGCCGTAGCGCCGCTGCCGAAATGGCGCGCGCGTGTGGGTCTGTGTACGGGGATGAGTAACGGGGCTGGGGTGGGCGACAACGAACAAAGTAATGCGGAAGCAGAGTCTGCTTGTTGGTTATGCGTGTACCGGCAAGATGTGTCTCGCATATACGTTTACAGCGCATGAACGCTATTTTTTCGCGCAGTGCACGTACGTGCTTTTCGCTGGTAGATTGTTTATAAAACGCCCATTAATCTTCGGCATAAATGGTTTTGTGTATAATAAGAAACAGTTAAGGCAGTACCTAATATTAACATAAGGTATAAAGTCTCCCTATGCTGATTGCCTAATTCAAAAATATTTTGATGGAACCCACTAGTCGACGTCACAGTCACTGCTTTGGGGTTCTCTGTCGTGTAAAGCAAATTTAAGCTCCAAGATAATTGAACCAACAGCACGGGAAATTATAAAACAAACTTCCAGTCATGTGCGAAAATTAAACTGCAAGCTAAATTGCCACAAAGGCAACCGTGGGATCGTTCGCAATGCTTCCGACAACCCGCGCGGCCGAAGGGTGTCCTCCTTTGACGTCATGACGGGCGCAACCAATCAGCGGCGTCAAAAGACGAAAAGCGCGCGTCTTTCAAACGGGGCCGCGCTTTTTGCAAGATAAATGCCACTTGGACTCATGTACGATAAATTTCAATGTGATATTCGGAATCAGCGCGCAAGAAACTATATAACTGTTAATCTAACTCAATTTTTTTTGGAAAGCGCTTCAGCTTCCCTTTAAGGCCGCCCCTATCTCTCACTTGTACATAGTCTTAATAAATGTTTTTCACCACCACCACCTACGGGAAGATGGTGTAATTTTTTTGTTCCTTCCTTTTTGTGCTGCCTGTTCGATATGCTCCTGGAGAGCCGTGCTGCGCATGCGCGAGGAGCAGTGACGTCACACGGCGCACAGAACGTTGCTCGCTGCCCGGCGTCTCTCACACACAACCCACGCGCCCAGCGTCTTCGCCGACCTCCGTTCTGCACGTGGCGGCCCGGTCCACTTGATGATCATGCGAGGGGTGGCCGGGTGTGGAACCGATGGCTCGTGCGTCGCAGCAAAAAAAAAGGGAACAACAACAACAACACCGGCGTGCGCCTGTGGAACCAGCTTATCTCTGGGGCGATTGGTGACGCTGCGCCGGAGCCGCTTGATAAATATACATGTGTCACATAATGCGTATACCACGTGTGTGTCATTGAAGCAGCAGTGAGGATGATAATCAAGCTAATCCGAGACAACCAGGAAAGCTAAGAATAACCAGCTGAAACTTAGCTCACGCTACGTATATCCTGGCGTAGCCGAGCTAAGCCACTGCTAATTTTATTCGTTCATCTTGTTCCATACAATGTGCCTAAACAACCTGCACACTCTGGAGGTCTCGTTTCCAGCTTAGTGCGGGTGTTGCTCGGATAGGCTCACTTTCGCGTGCTTACTGCGTCACTGGTGCGAACGACCTTATAAACATCGCTGCTTGCGCCAAAGTTGACGTGCACTGCCACTACTGCCGCAGAAGGCCACCAAGGGAACGTCAAGGCAAACATCAGCCATCTTGTGATTGATACCATTCAAATGATCGCCAAGGCGGCTGATATATAGGCACCTGGAGGGGACACCGACTGGAGTATGCAACGACGCAGGCTTTTAGGGCGCAGCCCTTCGGCGCCCGCCTTTGGGCTGAGCGTCGTCGTCGTCGTAACCGAGTGAACGATGGCAAGACCGAATAGTGAAAGAAAGCAAAGGAGGGGAGTATCGCGAAATTGTGAGGGGGAGGCGGTGCGCCGTGACGGCGTGAGCGCTCTCCGAAAGTGTGCGGTGGGATAGGGGCACAGAATGCTGTGTCCGCACGAGACGCTCGTCTGCGCGACGCTGGCGAAAACGTGAGGGAGGCGTGCGCGTGACGATGGTGTGCGTTCTCTGCGTAAGGCGCTGGTCGCGGTAACTTCCTGAGACTCACTTCGCGCCGCCGACGCAGAGGCTCATCATCGCTGCCGTCGAGAGAGAGAGAGAGAGAGAGAGAGAGAGAAGAAACTTTAATGAGCAAAAATAAATTGTGGGGTGGCTTCCTAGTCCGGAAGTCCATAGGCTGTCCTGGCTCTGTCCGCTCGGTCAACTAAGATCATCTGGTCGTCGAGGCTCGAGCTGGACAACATGCTCTCCCACTGCTCACGGGAAGGGTTAGTGCTGTCTCAGCGCACTGCTGCTGCGCCCAAATATCGCATTAGGGAGTATCGTAATCGCCAGCCAATCTTTTTGGCGTCTCCTTCTGAAAAAGGCCACCCGAGACATTTTTCGTTCATCAAAGAAAATGTTCTCGGTATTTCACCAGCCTTTCTATCCCTTTCCCCAGGTGGTCAAAATTAATCCGGAGCCCTCCACTACGGCGCGCCTCATCGCCTGCGTTGCGTCGGCGCGTTAAACCCTACAGTCAACAGTCAACTTTCTATCCCTTTCAGCGGTAATACTTCTAGCATTCCACCAGTTTTTTCTGTACCTGAAAGCATTTGGAATTGTTCGCGAATTTTATTCAGGAACATTTTGCATTTTAATCCAATTCACCTTCGGAAATTTACGACTTGACGACGAAGCTTGCTCTCAAGACATGGTATTCAGTAGCGTTGGTATACGCTAACCAGATTGCGACATCGTAACAGTCCGGCGAGTAGTTGTGGTAATTTTGACGAAGGGAAATGGATACTGCGCAGCGTTCCTCCTCCCTTAAATAAACACAACTACAGCTCGTTGAATGCGCGCACCACTGTAAGAGTATAGAAAAAAAATATAAACTCCAGCAGCAGCAAACGTGGAAAAATTTTGTACTACACCACATCCGTGGTGTGTATACGCTGCCTAAAATCTAGGACAAGCGAACAGCAATTGAGACTCTTCTAGTGAAACTGGGAGACAAAGAATGCCAGGCGTACAAGATTCCGGCGCAACTCTAATTCTACCCAACAAACAGCCTGAGCGCCTACCCCCCCCCCCCCCCCCCTCGCCCCTACACCCATCCCGACACAATCTTCTGCCTGGTCCTCCTTGCCAAACCTAATAATTTAACGAATCTCTCGCCTCATGCTCATCCTATTTGCATGTCGACCCGCAGACGACGCATTACACAAGCGCGTCACTTGGCCTAACCAAAAGGGCGATGCAATCTGGTTCAACGGAATCAATTGTTACAACAAAAGAATACTTCTGTTATAATGGTGTCCGACATTTTAATGATTGCCTGTAAACGACGTTACGTAACTGCGGTAGTCAACTCAAAGTAAGCGCATTCGAAAATAAAAGATTTATTATGCTGGTTTTTTAGATGTCTAAAGAGAACGTAGACGTAACGAAGTCCAAGGTTCATAGGTCATAAAAACTGCGCCAGTATTTCACCCTTCCAAAATAATCCATTCGCAATCATTGAAGTTCCCCACGGTTGCTGCTATCATTGTTCAAGAATTGAAACCTTTAGCCAGCCTCCTCGTCTTCAGGCGTCATCAGAGACTTCCAGCAAGGTCAGATGGTACGGAAGGCGGTTCACCGAGACGGTCGTAGAAGACCTTGAACTCCCTCTCAGTTATCTGCCAGTTGACCGGGTCGAAGAAGGAGTAGGTTCCACGCTCGTAGGTGGACGTCTGCTCCGTCGGCGAGGCGCCTGCCAGCTTGATCCAGGCGCGCTCGTCCTTGTGGAAGCACCACTCGCGCTTGTGCAGCTCGGCCGCGGACTGGACTTGTAGGAGGTCACCGGGAAACGTGTAGAAGACGAAAAAGAGGACGTCTTCCCCGTAGCGGTCCATCCGGATGCCCCCCAGCCTCGCCCTGACGCTCTCGCCGATGGTGTACTCGGCCGGAAGACGGTGGTCGATGTCTCCCAGCCAACCGGGCGGTTCGGCCCAGGGACCTCGAAACGTCGGGTAAAGGGGTCCCGGCGACGTCAGGTTGAGGCCTAGTGTTGAGAGGTCGCTCCTTAGTCCCAGGGAGACAGGGTTGCTGTCCAACTTCGAAGATCGAATCAACTCCACCAGTCCCGCCATGCCGAAACGGCCCGTTTCCATGCCCGCTGGGGTGCTGGGTACGTTGCCTTCAGCCGATGCCTGAAGTACCCGTTCGACTGGCTTCTGGGCCATCTTGCTGCGTGGTCACGATGTCGCTGCGTGCGTTGTGCTGTGCCGTTATCCTGCCCATAGACTTGTTGTTAATTGTTTCATTTGTTGTTAATTGTCGACACTACTTATGGAATTCTACGGAAATAAATACGGAAAATCAGTGCTTTTCAAGTATTGGTAAGGGTTACCTGTCGGCATGTACGTCACATTCGAAGAGAAGAAAAAGAAGGCCCGTCCTGCGCGAGACGAATGCTTGGAACATAGCTTTTTCGACTGCCGTCGCTTTTAATAGCCCAACGAATATACCTAGTTGGCTCTATCCGGCATCTGCGTATTGACATTGTCCTTATAACAGCATTACTATATTGTTTGGCGACCGTTGTCCCCTCTGTATTAAACAGTACATACATGTGTCCACGGTTATGCACGGCCATGTGCAAGTTCCTTGATCCCGGCCTCATGGTTTACATTTGTGCTTGAGCTATCTTGAGGTTAAGAACACTGCAATTAACGCGGAAAATATTATTAGTGTCATTCACTAACCTGCTTTAAATGCGAAAGCAGTAGGGCAACGGGAATTGGTGAATCGGCCGTGAGCCTCTGACGGCCGATGTCATCTTCACTGGCCAATCCCCCGGAGTGGTTATGTTGGCATCTCGGCAAGGTGTAAGTGAATCAGCCCTGAGCTGGTGATGGCAGCTGTTAGCGTTATTGCCTTGTAGCAGCAGCTCCAGCGGCAACACTGGATCGAGCGCCGCCCCTCGCGTGGCAGCCCAAGCGACATCGTGCGCTCCGCGGCCGCGCGAGTGCACGAGGCACGGGGTCTCGCCGAGTGCTCACAAAATAGAACCTCCTTTGTATCGCCGCCGAACAGTCGTCTTGTCCGAGGCCCCTTTCGTTCGCCCCTACATAGCGTCCTACAGGCTGACACCTTTGAGTGGGTATGCGGCCCAGTCCAAAGACCATTCGTAATTTCTTGCTGGAAAAAGCTAGAGAAATACTTTTATTGGAAAAGACGGCTAGAGAGATGAGTGGGGCTCTGTGTTGGTTGAAGACAGGCTGGATATGTGTTTCCGAGGATGTAGGCAGCCGCATTTATGCCGCGTGCTTGCTTGCTCCGACTTCAATCTAACAGCGAAGTGGAGTGGCTCTAAGCACAGAGAATGCGCCGTCGTGGGGGGCAGCACGCGGACTCGCAGCACATTCCGCAATCCGGTCATGTACAGTCATTGTTACTCCGACCTCTACACGAGCGAATGTAAGCTATGCACGTGCAGGGCAGACCTACGCCATATTATTTGGGAATGTCCCCGGAAGAAGAATTCGTTAGGTGCTTCGTTATAAAGGCCTAGAGTCCGTTCTGCGCAGCTCCGACCTGGACTTACAGATCCGGCTGTCCAAATGGCCGAAGACGCCGCCGGAGCTCAAGGACTTCTGGCCGCCGTCTGAGGGGGGTGAAGAGTCTCCGCCCCTTTGTTTGAAAACCATGTTGGACAAATAAATGTTGTTTCTCTCTCTATATATCTCTCTAGACTGCGCGAGCAAGACTGCTGTTGATCTAGAATTGTGCTATAACTTTGAGCGTAAGGATATTAATAGTGTGAGGGATAATTGATGATTGATCGATTATGACGTTTAACGCGCCGACGCAGGCGATGAGGCGAGCCGTATAGTAGAGGGCTCTTCCGGACTAATTTTGACCACTTGTGGATCTTAACGTGCGCCGAAATGTCGAACGCACGGGCGTTTTTGCTTTCCGCCTCCATCAGAAAAGTGGACGCCGCGGCCGGGAATTTGACCTCGTGCTCCGGTGTGAGGACTAATGGGAGCTGAGAAGCTTCCAATCTTCATTATGGTAGCTTCGTGGAACCAGCGCAACACACGCCATGTAACAACAAATTATCTCCAGGGAATTCCAAGTCACTTTTTATTTGCAAACATTCGCATGCACTGTGCTATTTTCAACCAGATTTTAGCGAAAATGTCTTTAATCTCTCTAGGAATTCAACGGTAACCCAAAATAGCCACCATTTAAAAGAAGGGCGCGTGTGAATGGATGATTCCTAACAACCACCGCCACAGTTTCCTGGCAAGCTTCATTAAATAGCTTCCTTGTAAGAGGTAGAGAAGCGGTGGACAGATAAAGGGTCGTTGAAGTATTTCTACAGAAATGCTTCAATTTTTTCTACGGTTCTTCAATGCTTCTATAGATGAACGACAGTTTAACGCCTAACTCGTGCGGCAGCGGACGGCGAGAGAAAGTGACCTCCGTAATGATTCAGGAGTGGCGCACTTTTTTTCCTTTCATGAATTTCCTCTCATACGCCCGCTCACCATTGTTTCTCCAGCTACCACACGACCCCTCGGCCGCACGTCACAGGGGGACGTGCTTTCCACCCGCGACTTTAAATGTGGTTCTTCCGAGAAACGGATTACTCCAGGAAAAGAATAGAGCGACCGCTTAAGTGGGGTCGCATAATATCTCTCTATCTGTTACATGTTGAGCACTTCTTTCTTGAGTGAAGTTTTTTCACACGCACCTCAGAGGGAGGCACGCTTGCCGCCAAGAGCGAAGAATCCGGAGCCCAGCTCAAGTTCCGTCGGGGGATGTGTGACCGCGCTTGATACAATGTAAGTGCTTGACATACCGAGAATGAACACTTTGCTCAGACCGTGAAGCTGGCCAATACGCTATAAGTTGCCATGTTGCCGTCGAAGGGTCATCTTGAAGTCGAAATCGTTTGGCCGGGAGGGTGCACTTGAAACAACAACAACAACAAAAAAGGACGGCGACTAGTCCAACAAAATCGCTCAACGTTTCGGCCTCAGCCAGCGAGCCTTGTTCACAAAAAGGTCTGCGTACGATCTCTCCCTCCCTTTCGGCTTCAATGAACCTGAATGAGCAATCAAAGTTATCAAATGTCACCACGCGTCATCGCCGCGATGTTTCGAGGCGTCGCTTTCGGCAACCCTCAGGAGGATAGCTCTGTGATTTTCTTTTTTGTTCAGTCTCCCGCTTGCCCGCAGGACCGTCGAACCAAGTGTGCATTGTGCGCGCCAATCGGCGCCCTCTCAAAACAACGGCCGCCGTTTTAGGCAATGCGGTGACAGCTAGACGCGACAAAGTCTAACGGTCTCCCGTCGATTCAGTCTCCGAAAGTCAGCATTTATTGGTGTTATTTATATCTCCAAGGGGCGTCCACAAACAGTTTCCTTCTAAGCCATACATACTGTTAGCGACTCCTCTGGAGTTTTGTGTTGGTTTGTAAGTTGGCAAAAGAACCTGTTTTTCAGCAACACATAATGATGTTGATGCTTGTGGGTTTCAAGCAATCATGTTTGGACGTTTCGGACACCGAACTTCTAAGCCTTTTTTGTATGTTTGTTTGTGTTTGTTACGCTTGTTGTTTGTTTGGAACGTTTGTTTGTTGGAAAGCGTCCAAGAAAGCTGTAAACACGGTCAAAGGATTTAACATATGGCCGTTTGTTTGTTTGTAGGGTTTAACGCTGCGACGCAACGTAGCATGATGCGCAATCGAATTTGTTTGTTTGTTTGTTTGTTTGTTTGTTTGTTTGTTTGTTTGTGTTTGTTTGTTTGTTTGTTTGTTTGTTTGTTTGTTTGTTTGTTTGTTTGTTTTGTTTGTTTGTTGTTTGTTTGTTTGTTTTTGTTGTTGGTTGTTTGTTGTTGTTTGTTTGACAGTTACGTCAGGAATAGCAGTGGAGACGGCAAAAATAATGTTCAAAGTTGGAAAGCGTCCCAAGCAAGCTCGTAAAAGCCCACGGTCGAAGGATGTAAGCATGGTCGAAGAGGTATACCCACGCTCCCGTTCTATTTTCAGCCACCATGAGACTGCAGCTCCACCACGCTGCGTTCAAGTTGTACGCCACGTCGCTGCCAGCTATTTGTGGGTTACTCGCCCAAGGCATTCACGCCAGTTGAGCTCATTATCCGCATTTCACTGAGATTTTCATGCATTTTGTAGCATCGGGAGAGTGAGAGGTGGTAGGGAGTTCCCCGTGGGTAACGTCCGGTGCCATGGTGTTAGTCAGGTCCACTGCATCATAAGGTAGGGTCTTGAACAGGTTGTTCGAGCCAAACAATATCAAATTTTGTAGGCTTAGCGCAGAACGAGTGATTAATAAAAGCCGAACGTTCAGACACGTACTCTATCGGGAAGACCTCTTGGTCAGTGTCTGTGACCGATATGCAGTTCCGTCATTTTTCGGTAGGGGTGCTCTGGCAGTGAATACTGGGATTTGCAATCCAGTTTTCTCGGAGCCCAGCGGCAGCCATTTTCAATATCCCAAAGAGGGAATGCGCCCCCCCCCCCCCCCCCAGGGTTACAGCATTAAAAATTAAAATAAGAGCGCGCTCCGCACCCACATTGAGGTATGGAGACAATGGGCCTCTTCGATTATCAGTCCCGGATCGTCTCGCAGACTACCCGAGACGCGACCCGGCGCTCGATTTTCCCATGTATTCCTACAAGGCTTCCGGTCCGAAGGCAGTCCTCTGACTGCCCGCGGACCGTCCAGGACTGGTAAATCGAGGAGGCCCAAAATAGAAGTTCGATTCATTAAAGAGGTTGTTTTGTCCCGGTAACAATAACAACAATTTTATCGCCAACTTCATACAAATAGGTGAGATATTAAAGAAAACATATTCAACAGTGGCGACTCCATAGCCACTTTCCGGCACTTTTTCTATGACGTCACAGAATCTTGTTTGTGCGATTCGCGGCCGCCGACCCAAGCCACCGCGGCCTGTAGTCCCGTTTGATCGCATCGTGAATTAGCACGCAGTTAACACCCCCAACCCATGTTTAAATGCAGAGCATTCTTTAAACTCACGATGACCCGTTTCGTTGCGGTAATCCGCACCTCTCCTCCTATATAAAAAATAATAGTTACCAGCTCCGTTTCGATCCACAAGCGGGCGGAACAAGGTACACGGCTCTACCCCTGCGCATCAAAGCCGACACGGAATGGGGGGTACGAACGCCCCTTATATCGTTTCAAATCATCAAGAAGCTGATGATGCAACGCATCACTTGGGCGGAACGCGAGTACATGGGGTCGCCCACTGCGCTACAAGAACATCCACCTAAAAATGATTTCACGACCACGTAATTACCTTTCCGCATTTAATACAATACAAAACCAACAGCAAACAAGGTAACACATAACGTAACCAAAACATAAGTCGTGCGGCCCCGGAAATGGATATGCATGTTGCCCCGCGAGGGGGTGTTGTTTTTTAGTTCTGGCCCATATTGCGTCACTCCTGTTTATATGACGTCACTATGGCGGGAAATTTGAAAGTTGTTCAATTTTTTTTGCGTTTTTGCGGTTAGAAATTTCTTTCGCTGCTAGATTGGAGCTTCGTGAGTTATTAAACGCCATTTCTTTCAAATAAAACAAAGTTGTATTTTATCTTCATGGTCCCTTTAAAGATTTTTGGCATAATACCCAAAGATGCAGCCCTGGAGAGAGCACGTGTGTATCCAGAAGGCAGCGTGACATGCATCGCCAACCGTGGTCGCATGCAGAGTCACGTGTCAAAAATTTTGGCGCGTAATTTTGTTTCTCTCTCCAACTCCCTTTGTGTTTCCCCCTCCTTTACCATTATTCATTGAGGTCAAATATCGACTCAACCAAGCGACGAGGGTTGCTCGGTGCATACCGAAAATGTGTCGACCTAATCGCGTGAGGAATAGTGAGAAGTCGATGGCTTGTCGCGTCATAAATACAGCGAGATATATGGTCTGCGTGCAACTTCGTGGTGCATTACCACCCGTTTCGCCTGCGCCGGTGATATGCACGAGCAATGTCCGACAAGAAAGCGTCGGCTTTCGCCGCACCGAGATAGCCGAGCGCGAAACGAGCGCCATTTTTAAACAGCAATAAAAAACATCAGGAAAAAATGCAATGACTGCATTTCCAATTTAACACGATGTTTTAGAACTCGTATTTTTGTGCGCAAAGCGGCTCCGAAAATTGTCGTTTTCAAACAGCAGTTGAAGGTATTTCTAACGATTATACCCGCTCAAGACAATTTTGTGTGGTTTTGGAATTTCTTTTAGTGACCGAACGTGAGGTCACATATGTTAAGATATGTGCACGTTGAATCAAGTTTCGCATTTATCCACTGCAATCACGCGCGGTCGCATTGCGGAGACGTCGTTTTCAAACTGAACTGTAACGGCTTGCAAAGAGTCGACACTCGCGTCGGAATCAATTAATCATAGCAGTCAAACGTGACGCTTTTTTTCCCCTTTCGGAATCAGAACAATAATTGTAGCCACTTTCCGCAACCATACGCTACGTCCGACTGACGAGCTGAGGGTCTGTAGCATGGAGGAAAAAAGACTTTTCGTTCCTTTGTATGCATGCCCGTACGCTCAGGCACCTGGCCCATGAGCATGATTCGGTACGGACAACAGTTTTACCGCAACTGGAACATTGAGTAATATAAAAACCCAATGAGTACCGGACCAACATTGTACTACATGTCAAAAGACACACACATGACAAGCGCTGGACGTTAACTCTTCGCCGCGCTGTTTTTTTTTTTTAACATGTTTCATTGCTCAAGCTACCAAGTAGTCCACATTAGTGCATTGACAAGATTTGCTAGCTCCATACCGCACCGCAAGAGTGGCGATTCCTGTTCACGCCCAGCGCGATTCTTTGTACGCGACTTCCCCATCCCCGTCGATAGCTCAGTTGGTAGAGCGGTGGACTGTAGAGGCCTTGCTATGGACATCCATAGGTCGCTGGTTCGAATCCGGCTCGACGGAGTTTTTTTTTTTTTTTTTTTTTTTTTAAATCTTGCTTGTATGAATACTCGCACACCAACTCCCCTTTCAAACTTCGCGGCACAAAAGATAGATGCAAGATTCCAAACAATCCGTTGAGATGGCGCCACCGACCAACACTCTCGCTTCGCCAACCACCCTTCGTCTCGGCACCCGGGCTCCTCGGTACGGAGCCCGTGCCCTCCGGGCCCTAAACATAGACTTCGATGCTAAAAGCGGTTCGCATCTGCTCCGGCGCGTTGGGCTCCAACGTCGCTGCCATCACCGGTGCCTCCGTCTCCGCTACTCCAAAGAATGTCGCCGTCTTCTCTCAGGTGCGTGAGACGACGCCGCTGCCGTCACAGCTTTCATATCCGAAACTGCTCGCGCTCTTGTCTTGTCCTCTAAACAAACGGCGTCGATAAAACTGCGCGCGTAAAACGTTATCTCAACGTCTCCGACAGGCAACTGCCGTCACCTAGCGCTATGATTCACAGCGCCTGCCGTGGATTAGATTTGTCACCGCGCGACCCAGCTTCGCATCCCTTAGGTTCTGCTTCTCCCGCATGCAAGCGTGTTCGGCGTGTTTGCGCGCTCTTCAAGCTTGAACCGCGGGTTTGCACGCGTGCGTAGCACGAGCCGGCTCGAGCGAGGCGCGAACTCGTGCCACCCGCGACACGACGCCCACAGTTTCGAGCCTCTGCCCGTATTTCGAAACCGCCGGAGAACACAATCGCAGACGCGCGCGCGGCTTCAGCGCCAGGACCCGAGCCAGCGCCACAACTGTAGAGCGGTAGTCTGGGCGTAAAAATGCGAGCCTAGGGTTAGTCCTGGAAACTGCGGTAAACACCGCGGCGGTCGTCGGCGAGCGCTTTTAACGCAACCGCAATTAGCCGCGGCGGTCAGGAACGTGCGATCCCTGAAGCGACGTCCTTCGAGTACGGATTGAGACGCACGAAGGAAGGAGGAAAGCGCGCTTTATTACGCCGCGGTGTCTCGATGAGGTAAGCGAGGACGTTCTGTCGACGTTGGTTTCGATAATCGTCTATTCCCGCTGCGTAGCACGGCGACGGCGCGCTGCGCGGCAATCGGTCAGCGTACGCGGCGGCGTCGTTTGTTCCACTGCGGCCGGCGTGATGGACTTCCTTTTTCGAGTGTGCGGTGCGCGATAATTCAGACGAGACAAGAGTGGCGTCATGGCAGCTTACGCGCCGAGATTAACCACGCTTTTGCGGACTCGGCTCGCAGGGTTGCATCAGGTAGGAAGTGACGGGTGTGTTGGCGCAATGTTTGCGCAAGCGATGGCTTGCTTAATTTGGCCATTGATGGGATGGGTTGGAGTAGGTGTGAGCGGATTTTAGGCTCCCGGGTTTTTCTGAGGTATATTATTGGGCCAATTTTGTTTATTTTCTAAAATTTCAAATTTAAATCTTTTTAACTTAGTGAGAACATTGGAATTTTTGTCTTCAAATTTATGAGAGTTAATAAGACGTGTATGTTTTGTGGTTCAGTTAGATTTTATAAGCTGCAATGCATTTGAATATTTTAATACTGCATTGCGTAAAAAATGTGTTATGCATCACACTAGGTGTGCTTAACGAGCATGTTCCAATGTGTGTTAACTGTAACATGTTTACACTTTTCAACGACACCGCATGCTCTTCATATATTATGTACTCATTCATTCATTACTGACCATTTCCAATATTTTATGACAACCCACTTGGCATGCGTGAAGTGTAAGATTTATAGCTATGCAGTTAGTTTTTGTTGCTGGGTGGCCAAGCCGTGCGCTTCAAACACCGCACTCATTCGCAACGTGTATTTGTCACACCACCCCGGCTTCGTGCCAAGAGGATCGCTAATTGGTGCTGACTTCGACTTGGAACTCGTGATGTTTGTTTAGAGAGAGGCTTGCTCTCTGGTAAGAAGAGTGTTTTTCCAGCACCCTTGGATTCGAGGAAGCCTTATATTTAGGGACGACAGCCAGGCTGAGCGTCAGCTTTTGTAGAATCGCTGATCGGCCAGCCGAACGGTTAGTGCCTGTTCAGTGAAGTCATCGCTGAGGGCAGAGACGAAGCGGCTTACAAGAGAGTGGCATCACAATAACAAGCATCGCTGGTTGAGCAAGAAAATTAACACTTTCGGAGATGTGCTATATGTCAATTGTTGTCTACAAAGCAGAACTAGGAGATTCAACACCATCCCCCCTTTTTTTCAATATGTCCTAACTCTGTGTGTTTACCCAACAAATGTAAGAAAATTTTGTGTGGGTTCGATCGAGCTAGTTGGTAATCCATTTTGATATTTTCAAGCGCCAAATATTTACAGGGGGCGAAAAGGACAGAGACATGCGCCGACTTCCAACTGAAATTTTGTTTTCAAAACGACGTATATAAATGCAACAGTGCTAACATAAAAACCAAAACAGAGCATGTGCGCAGTGTTGCATTTATATATGCCGTTATGAAAACAAAATTTCGTGTCAATCGTAGACTTGCAGTTGTGTCAGTTTCACTTGTTGTGTGACGACGTAGGGAGAGAGAGAGAGATAAACATCTTTAGTTGCCCTTCTATAAAGGCTCCTGCAACGATATAGGAGCAAAGTGTGGCGATAAGAAAAAAGCAGCAGAAATAACCCTCAACTGCTGTAGTTGACCCGCTTCTTAGAGTGCACGCTATGTCATCATAGTTCCAACGTCCTCTTATTTCGCTTCTGCTGTAATTTTTAAGGGCCAATCTTCATTGCTTTGAGATCGATTGACAAGCTTTGAATGGATTTTCTGAGCTTGTACGAGTGGTAAAGTTAACAGTGTGGTCTCGTGAAAAAATATCGCGAGAGATATGTTCACTCCTTGGCACGTCAGTCGATTACCTCAAGGAAAAATAACTGTCATTGGTGGCTCTATTCTTTTCTTACCAACAAGGAAGGAGGGACGGGGACATAGTTAAGGGGGGACACAAAACAGCTTCCTTTAATTTTTAAGTAAGCTCTGTGAAACTTTCCAGTCTTGCTGCTTTTTCCACACTGATTTCAAATATGCCAATATTTTTTGAGTAAGTCAATTAGTTACCCTGATAATCAGAGATAATTAGACATTTTTGGGGAACAATAGACAAAACAGTGTTACTCATAAAACTGTAATCATTGTATTTTTCAATACTATGAAACCCTGGTGAGTGCAATAAGAGAATCGGTTTTTGACACACCACTGGAAACTAATTTACAGCTCATTAACCTTGCTGGCACCAGCGGCAAGGAACCGTTTCGAATGCCCATTTCAAACATCAAAGTTAATGAGCTGTAAAATAAGTTCCAAGGGGTGCACCAAAAAACCAATCCTCTTGTTGCGCTTACCAGGGTTCATAGTATTCGAAAATACGTATAAAGATTACAGTTGGATGACTAACACTGCCTTGTCTATTGGTACCCCCAAAATGGCTAATATCGCTAATTATCTTGGTAACGAATTGACTTACTCAAAACATAATGGCACATTTGAAATCAGTGGGGAAAAAAGTAGCAAGACTGGCAAGTTTCACAGAGTTTACTTCAAAATTAAAAGAAATTGTTTTAAGAGCCAGTGTCCCCCCTTAAGTGCATCATAAAATTTCAGCCCAAATAATTATTGTACTGTAGCTTTTATCTCTGCATTTAATGCAAACTGTAACATAAAACAAGTTTGCGGACACAGGGACTCAACAGCAGTCCCAAGCAGGAACTACTCTTATCACGAAGGCTGTGCACAATGCCCTGGGCAGGGAAGTGATGTACCATTGTGAGAATGGAAGAGATAAACATGGGGAGCATGACAATGCTTGATAAGTTGGATTGATAGTCTGAGTTAGTGCGTCAGCAGCAAGCACCGTCAGCTGTTTTGCTGGAAACAGCTTATCTGGAACAAACAGGCATACGTAACTCAACAATTGACCCCTCAGACATGCGTACACAGATTCTGTAGTGTTTGGTAAATGTGGGAGTATTTGTTTGTTTACTACAAACACCTACAGCACCAACTAGTGTGTCACTATTGTAGGAATGTTCAATTGGAAAAGTGATAGCAATTGCAAGAGTACAGCACACATATGAACAGTACAACGAAAATCAAGTCACAACGTGAAGCAACAGCCCATGATGAAATAAGAGAACTTTCAATGGCAGTATGAAATGAAGGTGCAGCAAGCACTTCACTGTGGTCAAAATACCAACCCTCAATTACTGTGACTATTTGCACACGTTAATGCCACACTGATAGTCTAATTTTTCTGGTGTTCTCCTCCCTTGCACTGATGCAAAAAGGCACTTTTAAGTGACTCCTTTTGTTAACATTCATGTTAATACTTACAACGTTGTATACAAGCATTCCACCCTTCATATTTTTCTTGATACAATTTGGCCTCACGCTAATCTTAGGTATACAGTGAGCTTCTAGCAGTGAAATCGCAATCCCTAATGAGAAAATGTAGCGTGCCCTCTTACCCAGGCTCCAACTTATTACAGCTCTTCAGTAAATTGTTATTCTAGGACTGATCTAATTTTAGTGACATGCAATGTTTTGTAACAGTAATTAATCATGGGACACTTGCACAGAAACTGTGTCAATGCAAATGAACCAATTTAATTAATCATCTTTCCTCATCATCCTCAGATCGTGCCCCTATATCTATACTCAGCGAAGATATAAATGCCCTAAAAAATTGCATTGCATTAAATGAAACATCAAGACACCTCAGGCACTGCTTTGTTCGTCTGCAGGAAAGTCTGATTTACGGAAACACGATAGATACCCTTGTTGTTTGTGGACTGAATGTGGAAGCAGCATTTTGTATAGGGGCACACCTGTCACCTGTCTCACCAACGGGTACGATGTCAAGATAGGAGCGCAAAATTTCTTTTTTCACATGCGCCCAAATTTTTTTAGGGGCGAAGCTCCTTAATAGCGTGGATCTGTACATCAGCGACTATGTATGTAGGCATCTCTATTTGTGGTACTTGGATTGTTTAATAGAATGGCGTGGCTACCTCTAGTAGTTCTTGGATTGTTTACAGATGGCGGTACTTTTAATTGATGAAAGATGGCCTTGGATTGTTTACTAGATAACGTGGCTACCTCTAGTTTATATCTTGGATTGTTTACTAGATGGCGGGTCGCGTTGTAATAAAATCCATCGGCTGTTGGCGCGCAATACGTAGTCGCCCGATGGATAAGGCTGCAGATATGCGAGCCCGCGAGGCAGAATCGCTCCGTGACAGCGTGCGCGACGCCGCCGTTAAGAATCCTCTTCTAGAGCGGAGGCCCTTTAACTTGCTCTTCTGGGCTGCTCGACTGCTCAAAAGTGGAAGAGTTTTGCTCAAAAAGTTTCCACTTTTGTACACAAGTTTGTACGGAAGAAAGGAAACTAGACGCTTCAATACTCTCTTCAAAAGCAATGCAAGTTATTAATAGCGCAGCTGTTCTAGGGTTGGCCCTGATAACAGTCTCTGCTGGGGCGGTATTCTCGAGTTTTGTCCCTTTTGCGTCCCTTTCAAAAGTGTCTCTTTTGGCAAGCCCTGATTGGCTAAGCAAACAACCGGAAGTGACGTAACACAAGCGCGGCAAACCTACTGCCAACGCTTATTGCTTAACCAGAAGTACGTCACGAGGAAGGGGCGTTTTAAAAAGGGACAGTTACGAGAATACCGGCCCTGATATCTTGTCCCGGCTCTCGCTTGAGCAGTGCTGCTCAAAAACCAGTTCCCAGTATAGAAAAAATTGATAAAGAAGTAATTATCATCCCATCCCAAAGCAAGTTGAGAGAGAAGCATGAAAGCTTTCTATCAAAACTGCGTCAAAACCTTCTCCTAAAAGTGCGTCCAATACCTTCGCTGAAAGTGCGTCCAATCAATTGCCGGACCTTTAAAGACCCGAATCGCAAACAAAGAATGAACCCATGCGACGATTTTTCGCGCACAAAGTAAACGCATCTGTGGACGACCTAAATGTATACCGACGCGTGGTTTATGAGATAAAGGCATACTTTTGTACTTCTTCTTTATGATCGATGCGTGTATTGTCTCATCTAGAACCGTTCCTCTTTCGCGATTTTCAGGTAACCGTTTTGGCAAGCCCGGTTTCACGCATGCGCCGTTTGTCTGGAGATCTTATCAGAGCTTTTCGGTCGACCAACCTGTCTGTGGGGAAATGAATTTGTTTTTTGACAAGGCGACATCGTCGGTCCCACAAAGAAAGCTTTCGCTTTGAAAAATTTCCTGGGGCCATTCTTATTTTAATATAAGATGGCTTTAATATTGCCCCTCCTCATCAATGTCTTCCCAGCAATGTATAAGTGTGTGGAGGTGAAGCCGACTTTAGAGAGATTGGTGTAAGCCTGGTTTCTGTAAGCTGGCTTTTTCCATATTGTGTGTTGCAGATCGAGTGAGGCATGGCCATTTACGGAGGGAGTATTCTTGTCTTATCGAAGTATCCCAAAACAAATTATGTGAGAATTAGCGTCTAAGATACGATAAGATAAGATAAGATAAGATAAGCGTCTGCCTTTATGCTGAGTTCCATTTACTTGTTGTATTAATTAGTTCACAGTGAATTTGTAAACGGTACAGAATTCCAATCTGCTGTCATCTACGGAGGGGCTATGTTTACAGAAAACGGCTGTAACTATTGTTTGCCGGGAACTATCCGAAGACAAATTATATGGCAATTAGCCGCTAAGACAGCTTCACTGGTCATCTTTCTTCACAGAGTGGAAGGGCACTGAATCCTTTTGTTTTCCTTAAAGCTTCAGCTGAACAGTGTTGTAGGCAGTTTGGTCATTCCATAGGCTTACTTGACACTGTTAGAATGTTCTTTAAGGGAAAATACTTCAAATGTATGCTTTTCAAACAACAACATAATGGAATGTGTTTGCCCAGCAGTGGACATCGCTAAGTTGGAATAGAAATCGAATAGTTTTTGTTATTCGATTAACGGTCATTTTGAGAATTTGATATTTCATACCTTCC